>OY720458.1:33933285-34065785 GCA_963082715.1 Harpalus rubripes
ATTAACCTGCATTTAAGAAAAACTATTGAAATCTATTAGTATTTAACTTTGATTTTAATAGTAAAACGAGAAATGCTACTGAATTTTGATTTTGCCTGTCTCGTTTTACCAATAATCAAAGTCCAGTGATAATATATTACAATTTCTTTTAAATGCAATTTAATATCGGAAGTATATATGTCCAGTGTTGAATTTTTAAAAATGTTAATAATTGTAAGATTAACCGACTTACCTGTAAAGAAGGTTGATCGTAATTTTCCGAGCTTGTCCTCCGATATAATTACAATGTAGTGTTGAGTTATGTCATACCTATCGATACATTTGAAAGTATATAATCAAAAAAAACACCCGACGTAACATCTCATTACAGCTCATTTAGTTACTCATTTTGTTATTTGTGATACGCATTTCCCACTTGGGTCCTTCGGGTGAGGTGGGGGTTGTAATTATATCAGAGGACAAGCTTAGAAAATTACGATCAACCTTCCTTACAGGTAAGTCGGTTAATCTTACAGTTTTCCTTCGCTTGTCCTCCGATATAATTACAATGTAGATGTTTAAAGTGATAGGTGCGAAATGTTGAATCTTATCGTATTTAAAACAATACATAGCCCATACGAGCACCAACCCGTTTTGCAATAGCCTATACATAACAATAGCCTCTTATAAATCCCAAAAATTTAAACTAATTCTCTATACTTATTTGCAAAAGTTGACTATTATGACTATTAGGTAATTACAGGTTTATAACAAAAGTTGATTGAATATTGATAATTCGGTGTTCAACATGTGTCTATATTAACCCTGTTCTATTTGCTACATAGTTGGAAGCGTGTCTTATACTGTAGCCTGGAAAAATATTCGTAACTATACGGCTCTTTTTTAATACTAGCTTTATCCATCTACTAATAGTTTGAGAACATACTGGATGACTCTCGGTTTTTGGTATGTTATAATTGAATATCTTTGGTCACTTTAACGATATTCAGATGTGATACGAATGTAGAGAATAATTGTTGACGCAGTATAAAATTCTGGGTTTTCTCGGAAAAATGGAAAAACAAGTAAATATTGTTGTCTAATAAGACCTGATGTCTTTATTCGTTCACTATTTTCTATCTTGTATTCTTGTAGTAATGTTTACATTTATTGATGATAGAGTCTGAACCTTATGTGCACTGCTAAGAGCCATTAAGGTAACTAGTCTGATAGTGGTCCTTGTAAGGGAAAATATGTTTCCGATATATTTTAGAATTCGAACTCGATTCTATGTAACTTCATATTTTCGATTTGCTGATCTTGTAATGTAAATTTCTCTAATTTGTCTTTTAATTACAAATTCAGCTTCGCTTTTTTACCGATAGTATTAGATTGAGAGCTGCTCGATAAGAAGTTCCTGTGTAGTAGGAACTCTCTACATGGACGGAGTTAGTTATAAAATTTATATCATATTCTAAACAATATGAATATAGTTCTAAATTTTTTGAGCAACAAAATTTCTTGGTTTTTTCTTTTGTGATAGTACCCCTAATGTTCCTTCAGACAACAATGATAGTATTAAAGGCAGAACAGCTTGAGTAATGTTTTTATTTATAAACACTCCGGATAATATCCCTTCTATTAGAGTAAGATCCTTGGACAACGAATGTGTGACACTCAGAAACGTGATAAGAGTAAGGAATTTTTGATTCAACCAAATTTTGAGTTTCTGTGAGCAATCTTTGGAATAATGAATACCAACTATTAAAATACCGATCGCTTTTTCAAGCGTTATTATTTCTAACTAATTATTGAAAAAAGGCGGAAAAAAGCGTAAAAGTAATACGCCTAATTAATTGTAAAGGTATCTACTTTTTGTTAATTATTCTGGCATATAGGTCAATTTTCAGTTTCCCGAATTTTGTAGCTATACAAGATGTCCATGATAACTATTCCATCATGGGAAACTCAAGAAAAATAAGAGATACGAAGCGTGTTAAATTAGATAAAAGTTGTCCCTTTAGAACACCATGTTAATGGTGTTTTATTATTTGCGAAAAAAGGCAAAGGTCACTAAATATAGGCGAAAAAGCAAATTTTGTTGTTTTTCATTTTGCAAATACTTCTAAGTGTTAAATAATACTGGATAATTGGTTTGCACATCTTTAGGGACCTTTTTATATTTTTTCGAAGCTCAGCTTTTCTTTATACTGTATATTTTCCAGTTATGATGCGAAAGTTTTAATTTTTATATGGACGCCATATTGAAAAGTTACACCAGTTTTTTTTTCTTTCCAACGATATATAACATGTCTCTGTTCATTTGTTTTAAAATGCAAAAATAAATTACTAAGTTTATGGATTAAAAGCAATGGTTGTTGCCATGTGATAGAAAGCTGCTAAAAAATCTAGACAATTTATATAAAAATAATTTCGTTCCTGCGTGTTGCATTATCCGCGTGCTAAATTAAATTCATGACTGGGAGCTCCCCAGCCGGAGGTTGAAGCACTAGAAAAAACATTTCAAGTTTAAACCTTTTGTTTTATGTGACACATATTAAGTGAAAATGACTGCCTCACCAATTATGATGGTTTTTGCGGTAGTTCAAAATGGTCATTTTTCTGTTAAGTTTTGCTAATAGTTATGTGGAACTAAGAGAAATTTTCCTTTTTCCAAATCCCAGAAACTTTAGTTCTTGCGTTGGATTGAAGTTAATTTCTCTGTTGAAAAAGAATTACAGTGATTCAAGGAGTTTTACTGTAGATAGACATTGATACTGAATTCTAATTTTTTTTTCTCATTATTAGCATGTATGATATATGTTTTTACCTAAATGGCAAACAATTCATTTCATATCTCTGATATTTGAAACAACTAAATCTAAAGTATTTTCTAAATTTGCTTTCTATTAATAGTAAAAAACAAGCGTCTTTGAAAACTATATTTGCTAGGTAACAATTATCAGTAATAGCTTAAATACTATTTTAGAATCCTCTAATTTTAAAAAAGGATGTAATATGAACATTTTAGTTCAACTAAATTTTAACTGAAGCATTTTCCATTAAGGTTTTTTTTGTTAAAAATAACTTCATATGGACTTATTTGGAGTATCTAGCACTTAGATATAGTACCTATAAAGAGTAAGTCAGAAACGGCCTATTTATGTTTTAAGTTGACTGTTTCCAATAACTGTTTTTGGTATAGAATTTTGAAAGGATTATTTTTGAAAGGTATAGCGAATCCGTTTACTCAGATTAGAACAACTTTGTCTTGTGTAAATGCCTGTTACTTACACCATTACACCAGTAATTAGGTAGGGAACCAGCATAGTTTCTCATGTATCTCTTGTCTTTTTATTGCCCTGTGTTTAACGCCTCCCTCCTCTCTTTTAACCTGGTGAAGTTCCGATGCAGCTGTTAGTTTACACGGTTTTGAATGAAGGAGTGTTCGTTTTTACGTCTTCAAAAAGATTTTTGTTGAAGAAATAATCGTACATACCTGTGGTCTTTCACCATTTTACTGCACTCTGTATTTTGGTCAGGCAAAAAAATGTATTTTCTGTAAAGCGAGATTGCGTTATGTACAATTGCGGCATTATCCATAAACTGAGAAGCGTCTGTTAATTTTGGCAAAGAATCTGCTACACCAGTTAGAGTTAGATCGTTTGTTAGCATGTTACTCATTAAGATAACCAAAGTTAAAAAGGCTCTGAGTAATCTATTCATGTAAGGAAAATGTCTTGTTTGACCACTGTTTCCGGTATACACGCTTGAATTTCACCAATTAGTTTAGGTGGGTACAAGGCTTAATAAATGGCTACCAACGGGTACTTGTCAGTCATTTCTTCCTTTAAATTTTTGTTAATTCTTACAACAAATTCATCTTGTATGTTTACGTTTTGGCTTTTGATAGAATTTTTCCCCAAGAAGGAAGAAAATCTTTGCTAAAGACTTTAGATGCAGAAGAAAAAACTTCTCTCCGGAACCATGTACCTGGGTAAATTCTCGTTACCGCACACAGAACGAGCATGTATCATCTCCTTGTGTTGAAACTATATGAGTAAAATATAAGGTTCGTAAGTCACGTGACAAACTACCTGAATCAAGGAAGGTTTGATGTTTACATAACAAATGTAAATAGAACTTATGTAACAAATTTACCCATAGAAGTAAGCCAACACTAAACCTGGACTATGGAAGAGTTACTATAAAGTACTTACCTTAATTACTAAAAATTGGATAAACACATGTTTATCAGGAACGCAGCGATAAGTCACTTGACTATCTGGTTCAGATTAGTGTAATTATACGTTATAATGAACACATGTCCATCATATCTAAAGGGGTAAGTCCCCTGATTTCCACATCCAAATGTTACAGGGCAGAAAAAAAGATGAACACGCGTTCATCGGATCTATGACTACCAGGTCCTTGCCATAACAAAGTATCTAGTACTTACTAGGACTTCAAAATCAGTTTCCTTTTCAATCTATTTAATTCCTCCTCTAACGCAGCACAGCAGCAGCCTGAAAATGAAGAGTGCCTTCTTTTTCACAATATCATTATCCTACACTTTATTTAAAAAACACAACACACAACCATTTGTTGAACGTCCGTATCCGATAGGTACAAATAACGGAATGAGTAACTAAATGAGCTGTAATGAGGTGTTACGTCGGGTGTTTTTTTTTTTTTTTATTATATACTTTCAAATGTACCGATAGGTATGACATAACGCGACACTACATTGTAATTATATCTGAGGACAAGCGAAGGAAAATTCTAGTACAGAAACAATTTATTTGAATTTTCGCTTTATATTTCAGTACAGGGTTAACCTTTCCTCTTAAGTATATACATAATATATACATACATATATATATATATATATATATATATATATATATATATATATATATATATATATATATATATAGTCTTAAGAATAATTATTCGTGAATCTTTCATGGCAATTCTCATGAAAATGTAGGTAAGCACTACATTTTATACGGTATGTTATAGCATAACACGCGTCACGCTTTACAGAAATAGTTAACAATCATATTGTGTTTTCAAATCAAATGGCTACAATCTTGACTATTTAGCAACTGAAGCAATATTCTAACATGCACCCTATAACACTGTGGTTTTCGAACATCCGTAAATCTTATTAATATATTTTAAATGAAATATATACCGGCTGCCTACTTAAAATCTGTTATCCATATATAACAGATTTCAATACAATGTTAATTTTTTTATGCTGCCGTATTTAGTTACCTAGTTATTTTATACAAAAATGATTTAAATAAAGGTTGCAGATAATCATTAAAACCGAATTTAAAATTTTGTAAATATTGCTCATTGTCATATTCACACAAAATTACAGATAAATGCATATTGTTTAAAGAGTCATTCCCGTCAGAAAAAATAATGTATTGGGCTAGATACTAATTTATTTTATTGTGCATTGGTTTACAAATAGAATGTTTTTATTAAAACTCGAATCTGCAAATAATTTAATATTAATTTGGCAGTTCAAACATAATGCATTTAGTTGTAATTTTGTGTTAATTCTATGGATATCTCCACAAATGAGCAATATTTATAGAATTTCAAATTCGGATTTGCAGGTTATAAAACGTCCAAAATAAAATCCGATTAGTGATGCAGGTGTAGAGTTATCTACAACCTTCATTTGAAACATTTTTGTCAAAAATTGCTTAATAGGTAACTAACTACTGTGAAGCAAAAAAAAAATTATTATATAGTACCCGATAGAAACATTTATTTAAATATTTAATTTTGAGTAAGTGAATGACAGTGCCTCTCTTTGTTACTTACTGTAACTCATCTTCCCATACAGTTAAATTATCTATATACCTTTACCAGCATGTACTTTGAATTTCTAATTTTCTCATAAGCATTCCTATTTAAAGTCCTCTATCCGGTATACGCTATACGTACTACCCCTATAAAAAGGGTATAAAGCCCTAACATCTGCATACAACACAACATCCAATATCACCAATGCCGATGGAAATATTATTTTTGTACATCACTGAATAGACAAAATTATCACACGTTTCTATTTGAAACATTTTTCTCGATTACTGATAGTTTAAAATTAATATATAAAAAAAAATCGACCAACTTCATTTCTCTGCCATTATCTAGTAACCTATTTGAATTTTTTGCAAAACAAAAGCACGTCTAAGATGGCCTCCCAAAGGCGTACCACATGTCCCATAAAACCGAAATCGAACAGCGTGTATAAATAATTGAAAGCCCCAACTGAAATTTTTCTGATTTAAGGAATTAAATATAACGAATATTTTTTAAAAAATCATCAAAATTGGATCTGTAGAAGTTTAATGATTTTTCCAATTCATTGACTCGACTAAGGGTGTTATTTGAGTAAGAACTCTTAACTTATGGTAGAACTGACCCCATATATAGTAAATCTGGCAACAATTTTTGTTTTACATGCTTTTTATAAGAACTGGAGTTCCTTAAAACAGACAAAATACGTTATAGTTAAAAATTTTGTAAAATAATAGAAAATCTATGTGTTCTTTGGAAAAAATATTGATTGTCAAAACTGACGTGAAACGCTTTTATGCATTAGTGTACAATTTATATTCGGTTTATTATATATTAAAATGCCAATAAAAATGTAGTTTTCAATGTGAAAGTCTCAAATACCTATTACCTGCCGCGACGCCAATGATCTTATATGTCAATTGTGATAGGTGCAACATTTTTTCCAGAGAACACATTGATTTTTTATATTACAAAATTTTGAACTTTAACGTTATTGATCAGATTTAAGGGGCTCCAGATCTCATAGAGAACATGTGAAAGAAAAATTATTGCCAGATTTACTATTTATGGACATCTGTGGGGTTAGTTCTATCATCGGTTAAGCGTTGTACGCTTACTTAAATAACATCCTGTATATCTACAACAACGAGATCTTCTGACTACAGAGGCGATAAAAATACAAACCAACCAAGTCACCTAACCATCACTTCCTATTCATATCTAGAATATTATTAAGTAACTGAATACAGAACAGTGCCAATCCGAGTAGATACAGACTTGTACTACCTCGAATAATCGAAAAGTCGGATATTGCATAAGGAACAAGATGTAAAGGTTTGATAGTTTTATTGTTCATATTTACCTACATAGGTACATACATACACAAACTACATAAAGGGTATCTATATTAAAAAGCAATTCCAATTTTTTTTATTTCATTGGCAAATAAACCTCTCAAAAAATAGTTACTTATCTATCAAGGCACTGAAATTTTATCACCAATATGGAATTTATTTGCCGAGGTCCTTAAAGCCAAGAAAAATAAACCAAATAAGTGATAAAAAAGAATTTCGTTAGTACTCTTTGGGTGATATGAATTATTACAGTTAGCTATTTTATCGGTAATAAGCTGTCGCTGTAGTTGTCACTTGTACTTGTATCTCAAATTTTTAAAATTTAATGGAGTCAAATTACTATTCTATAGAAAAAAAATTTGATTTGTGTTTAGCGATTATGTGCATTATTAGTTGATATAGATAATAATTTGCATGGAATAAAGTGTTGCGTAAAAAATATGTTGTGCTAAAAATATGGAGGACAAACAGAAAAATTTACAATTTGTAAATAAAGTCAAAATAAATTAGAAATCATTTTCTAATATAAGTATTTATATTGTATTCACGTATTTTAAATTGATTTACATTAAATAAATTTAAAATAATATTACATTATAAAAAATATTGCGAGTAGCCTAAATATGTATACCGGTTTGTCTATATGCATAATTTTAGTTAGACCTCTACTCCTCAGACAGCGTTAATATAGTCCCGAATCGTATCATTGCAGTTTCTCATCTACAGTACTATATATGTAATCTGTGGAATAAACATTTGTGGTTATATCAGTTTGAAGTTGGGTACATAATGACATTTAACATGCGGAACCAATCTTATGAAATAAATAGTTACCAAATCCAGTTTAATTATTACTTTTATTGTTAAACTGTTATCGGTATAGTAATGGGCCGATTGTGATTGCAAAGTATAAAAATGTATTTAATTACTACTCGTCATTCGAAAAACACCAAAACTTATTTACTTGGCTATTCGAGTGTGTTACAGAGCAGTGATTTGTGTATTGATAAAATAAATTTAGTGTGAGTAGGTGTCGGGTATATAATAAGGCTGCGGCTGCTTGTTGACGTAAAACGTGAAAAACTGTTCCAAAGATGCAGTATATCCGTGAAAACAGTTTCCTTTTCAAATTGACTTAAAATATGACTTTTATTATATTAATTGTATCAAAAAATAGAAACGAAATCACTTTTTGCTTTATATCTAAGAGCGTTCTATAATATTTTCCCAGCCCTCAGAAAAACCTTCCGTGTCCCCCCAGGTTAAAAATCACCGTACGGCGCATTATTGTAATGGAGAATCCAGTTGTCGGATGGCTCAAATGGCTTTGACATAACCTCATTTCCAAAAGCCTGCTTTACCGAATGTTATCATGGTATTATAATCGCATTTCATAAAATATAAGGCATACCAGAATATTCTATTTTCGATGAGAAATATACACACTTGTGCCAAACAGGTGTAAAAACTTAGTTATTTAATGCATACATATATGCATTTACTTTAGCTCAATGAGATAATCTGTACACTACTTCAATATATACGGAATTAAAAGAAATAAAAACATACAGACTGTTCAGACAGAGAATGTACGACAGTTTGCATTAGCATACCGGATATCCACAAATGGTGAATAACCACATCCGTTTCAGATGTGCGCGAATTAACCCTAGATAATCAGCGGAAATCAAAGAGATCAATCGAAGCCAATTAAAGCGTTACGTAACCGGTAACGGAAGCACGCAGCGGTCGTGGTCCGACCTCTATTCAGTAATTCAACTGCTCTGTTTTCAGTTCACATGCTAATGTGTCTCTTAGTTTGTATATATAGTTACTTAGTAGCTTTTGATTGACTGGCGTTCTAAAAGAGTAGTACGTAATATGCACGACAATGCTAACACATGTTTTTCGTGAAACGTTCGCGCTTATTTTTTTCATCTCATTATAAGCATTTTAAGAGTATGCAACACAAAGATATCGTTTATTATTTTAATTCTACTAATTGAATCATAAATATCTCCAGCTCTTTGTATATTTTTCGATATAACTGTCGTATCGTAATGGGTGCTCATTAACGAATGAGACAATAATTTGAATTAGATAGTAAACATAATTTTATTTATATTTTTTTAGTTCTTAATTAAAATATTAATCTCTTAATTAATGATACATAAGTGATATATAAAATGCTGCCGGCTCCGGTTGTTTTGAAAAAACTAAATGGTATTCGGTGTCATTTCGGTTCATCATCGGCTGCAGATTTTGGAACCGGCGTTTTGTGCAATAGGTTAGATTATTAGGTTATAATATTAAAAAACTAGCCAAGTCCAAATTTACCATTTACTGCAAATAAAAATAATTGTGATGCATGTAAACACATAAAGAGAGCAAATGTTGGCACTATTTTTTGTTATTTAGCTGGCGCCGACTGCAGATATAAGAACCGGCGCCGGCACCTAAAGTATTTACTGCCTAACTGCCCTATATAATATGCGAGTACAACAATTATTTTTCTCATTTTACTTCTTTTATTTACCATAGAAATAAAGATTCACTTAAGTTATTTCCTTGTAAGATCGCTTTTTTCATACAGAACTTTTTTAGGTTATTCAGCTAAATTTATGTCAAATATGGGACATCGAAATAAAAAGCTTATACTAATAAAAACTAATTAGAATTCGGAATGGATAATTCTAAAATGATTCTTTGTTTTAATGATTAAATATCATTAACTGGCACTTTGTACATATTTATCTCTAGGAATTAAATATTGTCTAATTTTAAAATAAACATAACAAATTAAACAATGCGTTTATTTTATATCTGCAATATCAGAAGTTAAAAGGAAATGTTTATAAGCATACTTTTGAAACATTTGTTATTTTAAAATCTGAAATTCGAACTTCAAGTCGGGACTTTTAACCTTTAACAAGAAAACATTTTCTTGTTAATCATAGTAAAGAAAAATAAAAAGAATGATCGATTGGTAATGATATAGCTATATAGAGTGTGCAATAAAATGCGGAACATATAGGAGTTTAACATAGTGTAACGTTGAACGCCCGCCGTCGCAGCCGCACCGCCGTCACCGCAACTCCTCCGTCGTCGCCGCGTGAGAAAATGTCTATTTTTAGCGATGACGAGCCACGAACCTTCGTGTGTTGTAAAAAGACCTGTCCGAACTTGTTTAATTGCTCGGGTGACGTAATCTATTGTATTTGATGTTTTTATCTAAAATGATGTTTTAGTAATTTCTCGAATACAAACGCCGGAATATATAAGCACTGTTAGCGGAGGCATTGGACAGTCTGATATAAACAAGCGTCGTGAAACGAATAGTTGGTGATATAAACAGATAGTCGATAAGTGGTGAACATAAATAAATATAGTTATATAAATAAATAAGTGAATTATATATTGTTTAAGTAAATAATCTTAAAGGTTAAATGTTTTATAATATTCTTAGTCTTAATTAGTGTTTAATATTTTTATAATCATAGTGTAAATTAAATTTATTATCTTTTAATTATTTTTCAATATCTTTTTATCGTTATAATAAACTTCTATTTTAATTAATAATAATTGTCTAATATTTACACTTCACCCAAATAAATAAAAACGTTACAGTTTGGTATCAGGTGTGGGGTTAATAAACTATGAAGTGTGCATAAAAAATTAATAATATAGCGACCATACAATTAAAATTAAGTGAATTAAAGTAAGTGATCTCAAGAAAGAACTGGAAGAACGGGATATAGAAACAACAGGAAAGAAATCAGTGCTTCAAGAAAGACTGCGGCAAGCATTAATAAATTCTGGTGAAAATCCTGATGATTACTTATTCGATCTATCCGAAATTAGTAAACTAAAAGAAAAAATGGCAGGAACATTAGCACAAAAATTGGCAGAAAATTCTAGAACATTAGAACGAAAATTTGAGGAAAGTTTTAGATAATCAGAAGAAAGTTCAAGAACACTAAAGGAAGAATTATTGGAACAGTCTAGAACATTAGAAGGGAAGTTCTAGAAAAGCAGAAGAAAATTCCAAAATATTAAAAGAAGAATTAATGGAACATTCTAGAAGTTTAGAAGACAAATTAAAAGAAAATTCTAGAAATTTAGAACAAAAGTTAGAAGAAAATTCTAGCAGTGTAAAACAGAAATTAGAGAAGAGATTGAATAATTACAAGGAAAGGTCACTAAAACTACATTGTCGTCAATGTCGAATTCTGATGTAGTGAAGGCAGGATTACAAGAAGAAAGGAAAGTAGTAAAACCTGATACAAGTACAACAATGCGCATCAAAACACCGGCAATCTTCGTGGCCGAACTATTTAAAACAATTTGAAGCGGCTGCGAAATCATACATCTAGACGTCTACAGAGAAGGCTACAGCGTTCAGTGTGTCGTTGCGTAAGGAAGCCATCGACATCGTACAAACTCTGAAGGAAAAAGAACAAGAGGACTATGACCAACTAGCCAAGCGGTTGGACGTGCAGTATGGCAATGCGCACCTGGAGCAGGTATACGAGACGCAACTGAGGAATTGTTATCAGAGCTCAAAAGAAAGCCTTCAAGAATTTGAAGTCGACGTAGCTCGTTTTCAGCAAAGGAAGAACAAGCTACCGCATTAGGAGAAATAGATATAATTATCACTATTTCAAACACCTCCTTTAAACATCGTGTGCTGGTAGGTGACGTTGAAGATGCATAAACACTCGGTATGGACGTAATGAAAAAGCACGGCTTTAAACTAGACTTGAAGAATGGTGTGATGATTGTCAATAAAAAAGAACTCGTATTGAATCCACGAGACGATAAGGCTGTGCACGTACTAATGGCCGAAGATGTTATCCTTCCAGAACGAAGTGAAACTATCGTGGAAGCAGAATTAGATAGTAGTTTCTGTAAAGAAAATATCGTTTTGCTTCAGCTCAGGAATGATGACGTCAAAACTGGTACTGGAGTTGTAGGAAAATCACTGATCAAAGCCAGCTAAGTAATACCAGTTTGAGTAACGAACGTAAATTGTTATCCAGTTGTTCTTAAGAGAGGAACAATTGTAAGAAAATGCTAGGCAGTATCCCCAATTATTCGAACTGTTAAGGCCAAAGAAAACATATCTCAGGAAGTTCCAGGCACTTTAATTAACCAATTATTAACATCCTTCTAATAACTGACCACCGACCAGAGAACCAAGGCGAAGAAATTTATTAGATTTCAAGATGTGTTCGTATTTGACAAGAAGTTCAACGGGAGGACGAATGTAATTCACTATAAAATAGATACCGGCTACGCAAGACCCATTCGCCAACCAGCAAAAAAACTACCATTGGCGAAGCGTGAGAGAGCAGAAAGGATTATTGAGGACATAAAAAAGGAAGGTGTGATCGAACCTTCAAGCAGTACATGGGCTTCACCAGTGCTATTAGTGAAGAAGAAGATGGCTCTACACGATTTTGCGTCGATTACCTTAACAACGTGACCAAGAAGGAGGGCTACGCGCTACCTCAAATAGACGATACACTAGACACTTTGGCTGGCTCAAAGATTTTCTCTACTCTGGATTTAAAGAGCGAATACGGGCAAGTAGATTTGGATCCAAAAGATAAGGAAAAAACAGCCTTCACCATTGATGCCGCACTGTAACGATTTACTGTAATGCCATTTGGGCTCTTAAATGCCCCTGCAAAGTTTAAACGACTCATGGAATCAGTATAAGCTGGACTAGCATGGAAAACCTGTTTAGTCTATCTTGACGTCATTATTGTAGTAGGTAAAACATTCGAGGACCACATCAAGAATTTGAAAGAGATTTTAGAGAGATTGCGGAAAGCTAACCTGAAGCTCAGCCCCAAGAAGTGTCACCTATTTCAAAGGGAAGTTCATTACCTTGGACACGTGGTTTCGGATAAGGGTATTGCAGCTGACCCGGAAAAGATAAAGGCTCTGAAAGATTGGCCAGCATCTAGGGACAAACACGAACTTAGAAGTTTTCTTGATTTGTGTTTCTATTATCGACGATATGTACCTGGATTTGCCAATATAGCCAAGCCACTGACAAGGCTTACAGAAGAAGGTCGAAGATTTATCTGAAAAATGGACTGCAAAGTTGCGTTCAAAATACTGAAACATGCTTTGACAAGCGCACCTGTCCTGAGTTATCGTTTACCTAAAGGAGAGTTCATACTAGACACAGATGCTAGCCACGTGGGAATTAGTGGCGTTCTTTTCCAGATACGAGACGGACATGACAAGGTTATTGTCTATTTTAGTTAGACCTTGTCAATACCGGAGAGGAATTATTGTGTAACCAGAAAAGAACTCTTGACAGTCGTGAAATCCGTGGAACATTTCTACAAATATTTGTATGGAAGCAAATTTTTGATAAGAGCTGACCATGCTGTATTAAAATGGCTGCTACAATTCAAGAACCCTAAAGGTCAGTTCGCTAGATGGATTGAAAGACTACAGAAATACAATTTCAAAATCGAGCAGACGACATGTACCAGCCATCGTAATGCCGACGTATTGTCCAGAAGGCAATGTCAAGATGAATGCAAGCATTTTAGTCGACTAGAAGAAAAAAAATCCTTCGTCGCCAGGACAACAGTAGTCGACGATAATTGGGAACCCGGTGGACTACGCGAAGACCAAGAAAAATACCCGTCTTTGAAAATTATACTGGACTGGAAAGCAGAGGAGAGCAAACCAGTATGGGAAAATGTTGCACCGCACTCACCGAGTGTAAAATCGTAGAGGGCGCAATGGGACTCCATGGTGATTGAGGATGGCCTGTTAAAGCGTGTAGTAGAAAATGCTGATGAAACTAGGAAGAGATTTCAGTTAGTTATTTCTAAGAGTAGAGTACCACACGTGTTGAAAGAGATCCATGACAGATCTGGAGGCCATATTTGAGTCATCAAAACGCTAGAAAGATTACGCCAGCGGTTTTACTGGGTTAACTTCACGGAAGATGGTAAAGATTAGTGCAAGAAATGTATGGTTTGCGCTGAAAGTAACGGTCCGCATAAACGACAAAAAGCTCCAATGCGTCAATACAACGTTGGCAGTCCATTTGAGTGCGATTGATGTAGCTGCATCATTCCCAAAAAGTGACGAAAGAAATACATCGTGGTTGTCATAGACTACTTTACCAAGAGGGTTGAAACGTATCCATTAGCCAACCAGGAAGTCACCACAGTCTCTAAAACTTTAGTTAAAGAATATATATGCCGATTCGGAGTACCACGTGAACCCCACTTCGACCAGAGAAGAAATTAGATATTAGAAATTAATAAAACTAGAGCAACTGCATTACGTCCGCAGTTTGATGGCATGATTGAACGAATGAACAGAACGATCAACCGATATTTGTCGAAGTAGTCTCCAACCACCAAAGAGACTGGGACCGACATCTCCATCTGTTCCTGAGGGCTTATTGTTCATCCGTGCATGAAACAACAGGGCAAACTCCTGCGAACATCTTATTCGGGCGTGAGTTGCGCTCACCATGCGACTTGGTGTTCGGCAGTAGACCTAGGGAAGATCTGGCCGGGGAAGATTACGTTACGGACTTACGGAGAAGAATGGATGACATTCATGAACAAGTGCGTACGAACATTAAAGCTGCACAAAGAATATTGTTAAAAACATATTTCGCATATTGTATACTATCTTTTGGTGGTTATAGAAAATAATGACACTTTTTCATTCGAAGATTAATATCCTGACATGCAGTTAGGTACGAAACATGTGCGGTTTCTATATTTTCTGTTCTAAAATTGTAAATTTAAATTATAACAAAACTAAAGCTTACTGGGAAGCAGTCAGATTTAGCGGTTTCGCCTTCACTTGAATTATCATCCCAATGAAGGCGTAGAGTCGAATTCGGCACATTCATGGTAATATTAACAATGGTGGATTTCCAAAGAATAATTTTTAACAGATAAAAATAATTTTAATTGAATCAAAATTGCTACGTGTAAATTCGCAAATACGAAAGGATTTAAACAACCTCCCAAAAACTAAGAATGTAGGAAGTAATTCATTAAATATAACAAAGAAATGTTTGATTATAATAATGAGAATGTGTTTCCAACAAAGAAAATGTCCAATCACATCAAAAATAGATTATAATAATTGTTCTTGTATTTTTTGTAATTACAGCATAAATTTTTGATTATAATAAAGAAAACTTGATTGCTATAATAAATAATAGTACTAATTAGATAAAAATATATTATAATTGTTTTCGGATTTAGGCGGTATACTAATATCAGATTACACGCGACAATCCGCAACTGTATGACTTCCACCACATCCACTCAAAAAATGTCATGTGCAATTGTACTTAAATTTTATATTTATTCATAGATATTTATACCTATGTATACAATTATAACAAAATTATGTTAAATTAGTTACTGAGATAATGACATACATAAAAAATGCTTATTCTACTTTGTTCTTACTATAAATTTAAGGCAATCCAATCACAACACAAATAATGACGGAAGAACCAAGCACTAGTCACCTCTCATATGGGTGCGCAGTGTCTGCGAAGTGTTGCCTCCCATTGTGTAGAGGCTCACCTGCAGCCTGTAGTCTCATGAGGTGACGTCACCTGTGCATGGCAGAGAGCTGATATTTCGGGGCAACAGTCTTCATCGCACCCATCAGGCTCTCTATCCTTTCCACCTGGTTCTAGAGACTCGCTGACCACGGAATGCTAGTGTCAGTGATGTGTTTCCATTGTGCCCAGCCACTGCCCAGCTTATTTCTTCTGTATGCGACAGAGGCGCGACTATGAGGGTTACAGCTGGATTCACCGCAACATCTGGTCCCTCTGTTCTCACCTCTAGCCATCCTTTACCTGGTTACTTGATGCTAACCCGTACAGAGTGTGTACACCGTTGCCTCACTCTGAGTACTCGTCTGTAGGAGTACTACAGAAAGTTACCGCGACCATCTAGGTACATTGTCCGCGCCTAGCCTCTCCAGAAAATGCTGGAGTGGCAGGTCAATGGTACCCAGATTTGCTGAGGTATTGAAAAACAAAAACGCAGAAATAATATTAATAATACTACTAATAATAATAAAATCTAGTTGAAATAGCATCTGGGAACCAGCGCAAATGTAGGAGTGCTGTAAAACACGCAATCCAAAGAAAAATATAAGTGCTTATGGGGTAGTGGAGATGTAGACTGAGTCTAACCAACAGCTTCATCATTCTACTACAATACAGTAAGTAAGGCATGGTACGCTCTTACCTTGTGCTCCGTTCCGTTTTAGTCTACGCGTTTCGTTCACCCGCACAAGAGGCCGCCCTCAACCTTTGTGTATGCAGCACTACTGTAATGTTACAGTGTTGCCCAAAATGTATGCAGTGTACACTATTCTTAATATCGGTTAATTCATATTTACATATTATTCTGTAATTCAAAATTTTGGTTCTCTCATTATTTTTCCATTGTATTGGTCAATATTATTATGAATCAATATAATTATGCGAACCAATAAAAGCACTTAGCAAATTTAAATTTTTTGGCTTATTTTTACTGACGGCTTAAAATCATTATAAGGATACTATGTAACTGCACACGGTCAACTGGGCGAGGGCGACTGGGTGATGAACAACCAGGGGATCGACAACTGGGCAATGGTCAACTGGGTTATAGCAAAGTGGTAGCCGGATATCTAAGCGATAAAATACTAGATGTAACCGTGTGTTAAGTTATGTTATGTTAAAGTTTGTTTAGATAAATCAGAGCATCACTTTTAAATATTTTTTCCTATTGCAACAAAAATCAAGCAAATTGTATGCCTGCTAAGCGTGTAAAATTTTTATATTTCTGTCGTGCGGATGACCGGCGTCCAGTTAATCATTCCGCACTTGACTTTGGCCGACCTTACCATCGTCCAGTTAATCATCGTCCAGAGTAACTGGCCCAGTAGTCCCGTACCGAATTCTACCGCCCCTGTATTTATGTCGGGATTATTGAACATCTATTGCTTATATGCTTGAGTAAGCTCAACAGTATACTCGTAAATCAAACATTAGCAAAATAAGTTATTCAGGGATAAGGAAATTCGGTACAGTTGAACATTTTCATATACTACATATACTTACTATGTAAAACAGATAGAAAAAAAGTATCATAATTTTTACTAATTAATTGCACATGAATGACGTAATTTTATATTTAAACAGTAATATTATTTATTATAATATATATTTAGATTTTACTGAGCGATTGTAGAAAAATAAGTTACAAGTTTGTAGAACAAGAACAAAGTGAATTTGGTATAATAAAAACTGTAATGACAATGTAGTAAATGACTCAATAAGTTCTCAACCGGTTAAAAGTTTGATGCGTGTGTACAGCTTCATCGATCAGAAAGCTCTGACCTATTGCTGTGCGGGACGGGCCTGTAACAGGCATTCCGTTGCATCTGGGACAACATCCACTTGAACATTGCCTCTTTTTATGCGAAAGCTGCAGCTTGTACTACATCACAAACAATATTTGGATATAATGATCATCTGTCACTACTAACCACAGGTAATAAGATAACGAATTAATGATTTTAATCTTTACTTATTATCCTTTGTTTCTGATCACAAGCTATAATTTAACTAATTATTTTATCACACCGACGTTATTTAATATGTATAATTCGAAGGGGAATACCCAATTAGCGTATTATTTTCATTAGTTCTTTCGTAATTAATTAATACGTTGTTTGTTGGTTCCACCAATTTTGCACCATTTTAGATTTGTTTTTTAATTAATTTTAAAATTAAATTATTACAAACAATTAAAATTTATTCCATATTTACGTATCTTTATTAACCAGAACTTTAATTACAAAATTGTGCATTAGGTTAGGTTATGCTTTCAAAAATCAGAAAATCACTTTTAACATTTTTTTCTGTTGCAAAAAATCCACCAAATACTCTGTATGTGAAGTGTGCAAAATTTTCAAGATTCTATCGGTCAGATGATCGGTGGACCTGTTCATCGCCCACTTTACTATCGCCCAGTGTGACTCGCCAAGTTGTCGCATATTGCATTTTATATACATTCAGCATCTGTCACTACGAGTAATTTCCTCATCCTCTATTTTTTAAATAATGTCTCTTCATCTCTTCTTGTTTTCTCAGCACAGTACGAGTATATACTCATATATTACAAATTATAATGTATTTAACTTTCTCTTCCACGTAACCTACATGTACGTTGTTCCACTTTTAGTAGCCTGTATTTATTGATAGTTGTCGTTTTTCTCATTTCGACAACAAAACTTTACATTTACAAAATTTTCACAATTATTTTTGATTTCCAAAATGTATATCTTGTGTTGCAAGAAGATTCTTGAAATTTTGTATTGTTGTTGCATCTGATTTTCGTAGTACCTGCATTGTAAACTTCCATTTTTTCGTTTTAGTTCCATGCGTTCCATTTCTATAATAACATTTAGCTAATACATTTACCTATATGCGGCAATAGGCTATACCAGCTCAAGAAAATTAAGAGAAATGAGCGATAAAAAGCGATGTATTAGTATATTTTTAACAATGGAATATTATTAAAGAAATAAAATGATAATTAAATACTTTAGAAATACTGTGGTTTTTATTATAGCATCGCGTCACTAATATGAATATACAAGGTGTTATGTAGTATGTTAGTAAATGTACATACATTTGGAAAAAAAAAATACTTTGTCGTGTCCAGCAGTAAAACTGTAAATATTGCAATTATGATAAAGCGTCAATCGCTCACTGTTTGCTGAATAATGACTGGATGCAAACGGTCCATTATTCAAGCCACTCTTTACATGCATTGAATGTTTCTTCTACTTGCTATAGGAAAATAACCTTAACATAAATTTTATTTTTGTTTGAAACAATGTCTTACGGGAAAGAAAACTGCAGTTCGAAAAATGTTTCTATAAACTGTTCGCAATACTTATTGTTAGGCCGATTTTTTTATTAATGCCATAAAGTGTGAATATTTAACAAATATATATTATCAGTGTATTATAAGTGTTTTTTTTTAAATAAAAAACATTTATTTTATTATTTATTTCAATATTTGGTTTTGTTTCATGTAATTAACTGTAAAGTTTTATCAAATATTTATCAGTTTTGAATGTTATTTTAAAAAAGACCTAAAAATTGTATATTTATATTACATAAAAAGGATTAAAATTTACTACCTACCTATATATTAAGTGGTTAGTTCTATAGTAGACGCAAAGATATTGTATGGTTTATCTCAAGATATTTGTAAATCTACCTGCCTTCGTAAAGACGCGGTGCACCGCAAAACAGCATGGGATTTATGGTCGTATGCGTTAGGGGAGGATTAGCAAAATTTGGGAAAACGATGAAGCGGTACTTTATCAAAATCCCGCTAATTAATATAACTGCATTTATTTACGATTTGTGAAAATTTTGTGTAATGTCATTTGAATGTAATTTGTTGACTTGTTCAGTTGTGGTTGTAAGCAAATTCAGACGAAATTACAGAAAACAATGTGGCGACCATGGGACGAAGAAACTTTAGTTTTGTCGGAAAAAGAGTGTTCTCACGAGACAAGTAGAAAATATAAACGTGCACACTTATCAGACTGCTGTAAAAAAATTATTTTAAATGTATATAAGTAGTGAAAGTGATAATACTCTCATTAAAAAAACGGCAGAATTAACTTATGTGAATTATGCCACTGTACGACGAATTGTTTTATATGGAGTTACATTAAAAAGACGAAGACGTGATTCCGGTAAAGTGCGAGTACTGAGTGAGTTTGAAATTGATGTCATTCGCCGGAAAATTTATACCATGTATGGAGAAAAAATTCTTCCTTCCGTAAGAACTTTGCATCAAAGATTAATTGATGAAGTTTACACAGAGTGCTCATGAAAACTGGATTTTCCTTCAAAACGATAGACAAAAGACAAGTTAAAATGGAGTCCAGAAGAATTTGTGAGTGGAGGTATAATTATTTAAAAACGATTTTTAAATATCGTCAAGATAATAAATTAATAGTTTATCTTGACGAGACATGGTACGATTCTCACGACATTGTAAAAAAAGTTGGACAGATGGAAGTACCAGTTGTGCTGTGGATGTGCCAGTTTCACGGGGAAATCGAATTATAATTCTGCATGCGGGAAGTGAACAAGGATGGGTCAGTGAAACACTTCTGTTATCTGCCCGAAATGCGAAAGATTCTAGTCAACATGTCAGCAGATATTTTTGAAACTTGGTTTAAAGATAAACTCATTCCTTATTTACCCCCTAATGGTGTAATAGTAATGGATAATGCTAGTTACCATTCTCGTTTGGCTGTAAAAGTGCCAACTATGTCCAGTAATAAGTCAGAAATAAAAGAATATTTAATTAAAAATGATTTGTATTTTGAAGATGTATACTCCAAGAAACAACTTATGGAAGTCGTGAAAACTAAACCAGTGGAAAACAATATGTATGCGACTTAATAGCTAAAGAATTTGGAAATAGTGTATTACGTTTACCGCCATATTATTGTGTACTGAATCCTATAGAACTAGTTTGGGCTCAAATCAAATCAAATATTAGAAGAAAGTATAGTTCACCTTCCGGTTGTGCTTCAGTCATAGAATTAATCAAATGCAAAATTAATAATGTTCCTCAGAAAGATTGGTCAAACTGTATTAGACATGTACAGGAAATTGAAAGCGAATATTTGAGTGTAAATAACTATTGTAAATGACTTTATAATACATGTAAATGATAGTGATAGTACTGATAGTGATGTAAGTAACGATAATAATAGTGACAAAAGCATACTTGTGGAATAATAATTTATGTACATATGCAATATTTATATTTTTTTGTTAATATTAACAATTACAGAACTACATTACATGCAATTAAATTATAATTTTGTGCAAATTCTATTAAATATATGTGTTGATTACTTTTTATTTTATATTCTTTGTTCTGTATTTCTTAAAATTCGAGTGAAACATTAAATTCCACAAAAATATTTCGTGTGCTGGATTTCAAATATTTTGTTACAACCCTGTCTCATTACCCCTCAAGCCCATTTAAGAAGCCACCCGCTGCGTAAGTGGAAGCAGGTAAGTTTGCAAATATCTTGTGACAAACTATAGCTAGGGGCGTGAAAGCTATTATTAAAAGGTAAGTACAGATCTACAGGGGGTCTTTTTACCTAGCGTACTGCCCTGTATTTAACACTAATTTTGACAGGTATTTCAGTTAATTATGTTTATGTGAAATTGAATTTGAACTTGATCTTATTTTCTTTGCTCAAGTAATTATTATTATCGATGAATTGTAAATGAATAAGAATTTGTGTAAATTTTGAGTTTTCTGTAAATAAGGTGATATAAAACTGACTACATCCATGTTTTTCTACCTGTACTTTGCTTGTTTATCCCTTTGCAAGTTATTTGGATAACATTTTGGTTTTGGCTCAAAGCATGACACGTAGTATGAGGTAGCTACAATATCTTTGCGTTTATAATAGAAAAAAATTGACTCTGTCGTTTCCAGCAATTAAACTGCAAATATAGTAAACAAAACAAAGCGGCATATCGCCGCTTACAGATTGAATTATATGGCTCTAGCTCAGATATACCGTTATTGACTTCATTACACCCTCACAGCTGGAAAATTGTAAATAGATTATGAGAGTAAAGAACTCAGAGTTGTACTTGAATAAAATTGAAAGGTTTTTCAAATTTTAAAAATTATTTAATTTAACATTATAGTCAATAATTACACAAGTACACAATCAATTACATTTATTTGCGGAACGAACAAAACACGGTTAATATCTTACAAATACCTTTTGTTTTTCTCGTGAAATAGATAATTATTTAGATCTATCTTGCGAATAGTAAAATTTCGGTAATCCCACTCGTATCACTCAGGTAAAAAATTAATAGCTAGGAAAGCGGTACATCGCAATTAGTAAGTTAGGTCAATAACGGTATATTTTGGCAAGAGCTATAACATTGGATATAACATATAACCAACCGATTATTACTTGCGCCGCTCTGTTGAAAAGAAGTCATGCATTGCTTGAAATCTTAAGGGTGTGCGTACCCTGTATATTAAAATAGTCTTACTGTTCCTTAACATAAATGCTATTTTTGTATGCCGCTTTATCAATTACAGTTTTATTGCTGGACACGAAAGAGTTAAATTTCTTGACTACTCCTATACCATCGGTTATAGCATAAACGCAGATAACTTGAAGGGCAGTGAGACGGTCATCATAATAGGAACCACAGAAGGCATTTTACCGAGCAAATACCACAAAAATTTGGAAGGTATAAAATGCCTGAAAGAACCAGAGTTCTATTGAAAAATTTATATGTTCTTGCTGTATTTTTTACAAAATAAACAAAAGGACATATATTTTATAAGAGTATTTTTTGGATTCAAGCTTCAATGTAGTTTATAACAATTTATTGTTGTGAATACATATTTGACGACGTTTCGGCCTTCGTTAAGGCCATTATCAAGTCAGACTATGTAATTTACGTATAGGCATTAAGTCTTTTTCATGAAATAAATGATTGTCAAGTTTTGTTTATTGGAGATTTAAATGTTCCTACTTTTGTCAATAATAATTCAGCATGTAATTGTAATGGAGGGGTGCGTAGGGTGTAGTAAAAATACCCTCGTTGACGTATTGAATTAAAGCGCAGACAGCCACAGTAAGAATATAAATAAAGTTATACTTACCTGTGTCACTACGCTGGCTTGTGCTGACTTTGGAAAGGAGTTGACGGGGTTAATGCACAATTAATTTAAGTATTTTTTAAAAATAAATAGATGATAATTAAAATTCAGAACAAATATTACACATAAAAATTAA
Source organism: Harpalus rubripes (assembly GCA_963082715.1). Classification (NCBI taxonomy): domain Eukaryota; kingdom Metazoa; phylum Arthropoda; class Insecta; order Coleoptera; family Carabidae; genus Harpalus; species Harpalus rubripes. The sequence goes on from OY720458.1 coordinate 33,956,346, forward strand.
ATAGTACGACTAAGTTAAACCAAAATTATAATAAGAAATAATTGAAATAATTATACGACTGTTCGCCTTCATGATCGGGCTGAGAATCCCCTCTCGATTGTGGATACGAACACTTCCTAGGCTAGTTCAATTGACCACGTAAACACTTTTACTGGTAATATTCCGCTTCTATTTTATTTTTTTATTTTAGAAAGCCAGGCCACTCGATAGGACAGATGTCCCAATAACGGAGTGGCACTTACAAAAATTAGACATAAAAAATATGCAAAAATATAGAAAATTAACAATAATAGAGAAGAATTATATACATATAAAACATTAAATACAACATAGAAAACAAGTTATAGTGATCATATAAATTTTATGAATTACAAAGTACTGGCAATCGATTTTTGTGGTAAAGACAGAGAGAAAACATCTGGCATTGAGTTATCAATAACAATCTTATTAAAAATAAGAGATATCTTATTTACAGGTGAATTAGCAGTATAATTTGTATTGGCATTAGACACAAGGAACAAATTATGAGATCTCGTAGAATAAGTTGGAATTCTAAATGAGAATTAGTTTAAAATAGAAGGAGTATCAATTTAAAGAGAAATGTAAAATCCGCTAATTTTCTCCTTTTCTCCAAAGACAGCAAACTTAAACTAAAATTCGGAAATTTCGTTCCAGAAAATTTCAAAAATTTGTCTTGAATTCTTTCAATTCTTTTAACATAAAGATCGTGAGTAGGCGACCAAGACACTGATGAAAACTCAAGTTGACTTCTCACTAGAGAGAAGTATAAAGATAAAAGTGTAAATGAATTTTTGAAAGTTTTTGAGGTACGTATTAAAAATCCAAGCATTCTATATGCCTTTTTAGTAATATAATCCACATGCAAATCTAAGATCATTTTTAAATCAAAAATAATCCCCAAATCTATAATATAGTTAACACGCTCAACTATCCCTCCATTAACGTTATAGGAATAAGAAAGGCTATTCCTATTACGGGTAAAAGTAATAGTACAACATTTGGAGATATTGAGTGATAATTAGTTTTCATGACAATATTTATAAAAAATTATTTAAATCAGATTGTAGTTGTTCGCAATCATTAATATAGTCAGTTGCATGGTAGATTTTTAAATCATTAGCATACAATATAAAATTAGCATAAGAAAAACATTTGGACACGTCATTAATGAAAATGTTGAACAAAAGGGGACCAAGATGAGAGCCCTGAGGAACACCAGAGGGAACAAGAACTTCATAAGATTTATATCCATGTGTTACAACACTTTGATTCCTATCAGTTAAATAAGATATAAACCATTTCAACGTAGGTACGTGTACAGCGACCTCAGCTAATTTTTTTTATCAAAATAGAGTGATTAATTTTATAAAAAGCTTTAGAGAATTCGGTGTAAACAGCATCTACCTGAATTCTTTTATCCATTGATTTTAAAATATATTCTGTATATTCGACTAAATTGGTATCTACAGACCGACCAGGAAGAAAACCATGTTACTGATATATTATAAAAGGTTTGACAGTAGCAAGAAGAGAAGGAAAAATGAGCGATTCAAAGACTTTTTCGAAAATGCATAGTTTGGAAATAGGCCTATAATTTTCAACCACATTTTTATTACCTCCTTTAAATATTGGTATAACATAGGCTTTTTTTCCATCTATCTGGACAGTGACCATCATGTAAAGATTTTGCAAATATTAAACTGAGAGGCAAACTGAGAGATGAAGCACAATTTTTAGCAAATATAGAGGGTATATCATCAGGACCCGCACCTTTATAAGCGTCAAGATTAGACAGCACATTGAAAACAACATTTTCATTAATGTCGACAGTCGATTAGCAATTAAGAGATAACGCAGTAATGGGGTTATTAGAATTGTTATCATTAGATTTATCAACATAACAGATTTAAAATAGTCTGAAAATAAATTGCAAGTTTCAGATGCAGAATTAAAGACTTTATCTTTGTATCTCATCTGTAATGGGATATTATTCATTTTTAAAGATGAAACAAAGAACCAAAACTTTTTGCTCTTGTTAACGGTTTGTCTATATTGTTAACATCTTCATTATAACAATTTTTAATTTTAATTTTTACCATTCTCTTCAAATTCGAAAAAGTATTTTAATGAGTTTGAGTTTTGTAAATATTATACTTTTTATGAGCTTTATCTTTTTCTTTAATAAGCTAAATTAGTTCATATGAATACCACTGAGGGTATGTTTGATTTCTTGTTGATTTACTAGACACAAACTCATTAATTGCAAACCATAATTTATTATAAAAAACAGTAACCATATCTTCAGTATTCAAATTCATAAATTCATCATTCCAATTTATATTGTTAAAGTGATCATTAATTAAATCATAATTAGCGGAACCAAATTTATAAATTTTTCGACAGTTTAGTTGTAAAACTGTGGGATTACTGAGATTTACTGAAATTTCAAGATGAGGATGATGCATGGTATCTACCTTACTTTAGGGAAATATGCATTCTTTGACTATGGCGTCATCATGTGATAGAAGAACTAAATCTAATAATCTATCACTGGTATTTTTTATATTAATAAAATGTGTTAACCCACAGTACGAAATTAAATCGGTAAATTCAGTAGAGATGGTATTGTACAAATTTACGGGTGCTAGGAAAATATTATAATTTATCGGCTCCCACTGCAAGTAGGAAAGATTAAAGTCGCCACATATTAAAAATGTACTGTTCGTAACAAATTTGAACAATATTTGAAAATTTTTCCAAAAATAATGACATTGCAGTTCTATTATCGGGAGGAATATAAATACAACATACATACAGTTTTGAGTGATTGCACAAATCCAAACTTATCCAAATGTCCTCGGCATCAGAACACCAGTCACGCATCTTGGTGTAAGTGAACTTATTGTGGACACCAATTAAAACTCCACCCCCATCATCCTTCACAGATGAGGTGGAGGATCTATCACGCCTGGCAATGTTGTAATTATTGGAAAGCACCTCATGATCAAATACTGATGAGTTTAAAAACGTTCCGGATATACAAATCACATCATAGTCACACCCACTTGAATTAACTCGAATATTATTAGTTTTTGTTCTTGAACCTCGAACGTTTTGATAATAACCCGAAAAGTTCATAATTTACAAATATTTTATTATAAAACTTTAAATCAAAAATTTTTGAGATCGTTTTCCGATTGAATCATCATGACTCGCGAGGATTCGTCTTTGCTAACTAAAATTTTGTAGTTTTTCGTCCAGATAAATTTTAATCCTTTGGCGCTTAATATTTTACGGCATGATTTATAAAGGGCATTATTAGTTCCCGTTAAATGTTCAGTGACAAAGATTTTCTGTTCAGGTTTATCGCTATAAATACAAGTAGATTTTAAGTCCTTGCATCGTTTACAGGCTGCAATAAAATCATCTTTAGAAATATGAGATGATAATTTAGCAATGATCATGCGCGGTTTACCCTTAGCATGAGGCGGCAATCGATGCGCAGCATCCAAATTATTATTTTTTATAGCGACCCCGGATGTATTTGCAATTTTAGAGATTAAAGAAATTATATTTTCATTATTAACTTCAGGCACATTATGTATTAAAACTTTACTCAAACGTATGTATTGTTCGAAATCATTAATGTTTTTAGATAAATTTAACACTTATTCTCTTAACTCCATATTTTCAGATTTAATAGATTCTAGTTTCGTTAATTTATCTTCCACGTCTTTAATTTTTATTTCAAAATCAGTAATTTTATTGCTACAAAACTCATCAGATGACATGAGAGTAGTAAATTTATCATTAAATTCGGAAATAATATCTTTTTTAAAACTGTCCAATAACGCTTTTATATCGGATGGATTATTTATTTGTTTAATCGCATTGTTACTCTCGTCACGGTCAACAATGCTTGTTCCACCGGAGTTGCGGCAAGAACCACACCGCCATTCTCACACACCCGACCTACAACTTTCAAATAGTTCATCACTCATTTTAGCTCAGAGAGGATGAAAAAGTTTAGCACAAGATAAGCATTTGACGGCCGGATTTCTTAAATTTACCGCGCGTCCGCACTTCGTACACTGCAAGGCCATCGTGCAGGTGATTGACGCCGACTTAAGTTAGGACGGTTAGACACGTTCAATTAATAATTTTAAGAAAAAAATTTTTTTATCGCTGCACTGAATGACACTTTTTAACTAAAGAAGCCACTTACAAGATAATAAGAGCGTTCACTATAATTTCCAAAAAAAAAATTCTCACTCCGCACAGACCAATGTTAAATGTGAACGAATAATACAAATATAAACAATGAAAAATATAATAATTGACAAAGCTATAAAAAACGTCTAAACACTTCAACTGTCGACAAAATATTGAGCGGAAGATCGCCAGCCGCATATCAGCAGTTTGCAACAGTCACGGCGTTCGTTCGAAGGAAATACTGAATTACAAAAATTTAGAGTTAACGCACGTGGCTGTTACATTGCCTCCCCTTTTAAACTCGACTCTAATAAAACAATTATAGTTGAGTATAGCGAAGTCAATTGAACTACCCTTGGACTACAACTAAACTAACTTACAATTACTATCCTGTTCGGGCTAGGCTACAGGCTGTCGTAGAACGTCTGTATCGGCTGGCGGACCACTGGCGTACAGGGGTGGTTGGGACGCAACCTGCTGCTATCCTGGGTACAACGACGCTAATGAACTGATGTTCGGTAGGGACGTGGCAAGGGACTCCGGGGTCGTAAAGTTCATGGCACTGGATTCCAATTCATGTATCAGGTTCACTACGTATGGGGTTGTTATAGCGTCCCACAGGCTGGCCAGGAAAAACCATCTGCGTTGCGGTTGGTTGTTGGCTGCTCTCCTCAAACTGAAAAAATTCAAAATCACGGAGGCGACGTACCTTAAGACATGGTAAAGCATGTATAGGAGCATGAATACTGAGAATAAATTCCCAGTGTAGGACAGGAATCCCCAGCGGCGGCAGTCCAAGTCATCTTGGCAAACTCATATTTGCTGAATACATCTAGCACATGGAAGTCCTGTCCGTCGGTCCCTGCTCCTATCACTCGTCGCGTCATGATGTTTGTCAAGGCACGTCTTTCGGTTGGGAAGAGCAGCGTTTGCTGGCATGCATCTATGTCCTGCTGGATGTGTACACCGTAGGCGCTGATAGGGGCTATCTTTGTCATAGGGACAGTCTCGCTAGGATCGTTGGCGTCGAGGACTATGGGGTCTGGTTGTGTGCGACGCAGGTCCTGGTCAACTTCAAACCACTTGCCCTCTAGGTGGTACATTACGGCCAGTTGGTTCCCACAGTCGACCTGCATGCCATGATCTCGAATTATGTGAGTAATGGGTGCCATGAACTTGCACTCCATCTTATATGTAATCGGCAGCTCTTGGTAGCAAAATGAGGTTTTTCCAAAGCCTACAATTCGTAGGCTACATTTAATTACATATAAAACCTCACCCATTACTCTCCCCATATGTCCTGCCGCTTCCTTTACCAGGCCGCTCACAATGTATGGGTTTTTGAGGCCCAACATGATACGATTTTTAAGAATGTTTTCTTTTAGGTGACATCTTTTTAAGATGGCGTCATAAACAAGGTTCTTAGTATATGTTGTTTGAAAGCTATTTCCAAAAATAGCAGCTTACTAAGGACTTGAGCCATCACGTCTGTGTTCTGGTTCACTCTTCGAGATTTCCGGAAGTAGAAACTAAAAGAGGATTCGGTGGTGATCAACAGGCGCTCTTTCTCGGTGCGCCAAGCTGGTTGGTGGCAAAGCAGCTCCTGTTGCACGAGTCAAAATGCAAAAACAGTATCATGGGCTTCGCCGACAACGTATTTCGTTTCGGTTTTGTTCACCGTGAGGATGTTGGCGGTCCCTTCATACAGGACGTCGAGTCCCTCAGCAGACCATCGGTCATTGACATTAGCGCTCCACACCACCTCACCAGTTATGTCGTCGATGCAGTAGAGGTCCGTATAAGTGCACACGGTCCCTGACCGTAGTTTGACGAATTTTCTTCGACATGGCAGTGTAATCTTATGGTAATGGCTGTGTTGACGACCGCATCTTTGTACGTGATGCCCTGCTGAGTGTAGCGTACACCGGAATATTTTCCACTTAGTTGCAGGTGGCCTGCGATGGTGGTTGAGAGCTCGGTCGCGCCGTTGTGGATTAGGCCAGACATAATACCGGCCCCTAATTCTGTTAAGTCTAGGCGTTCAAAACGATGAGCTTCCAGGCAGCGTTCTGCCTTTACGGGGTGCACGTGCTGGGCCAGGCCACCTGAAACTGCACTGGTATGGGAGTGTATACCACAGTGCTTAATTAATTGCTGCACTGTTATCAAACAATTGTACACATGGACTTCGGTGTATCGTTTTTCCTGGACTAATTGGATCTTCGTGGTCATTCCCGATGAATCCTCTTTCGGGTCCCTGCATGGCTGTACGTCCATCAACGAAATCTTTGATATATCTACATCCGGGTCCGCACAGTCGAAGGCAATTAGTTCAGCACGTAGCCAACATAGCAAACTTAAAACAAACAATATAAAACACTTAAAATTTATATTTTATTTAAATGTTCTTTTTAAACCCGATTTGAACAAATCCACATGTGGTCAGAGATGGCTCCGCGGCTTCGGGTTGCGTAGCGGGGTGTTGGCGGAGGCGTATCTTCCTCGACCATCGAGTATGTCTCAGTGATTGTCGTGGAATCCAAGCTGGTGTTGGTGGATGGCCGGGATGTTCCAGTACCTGAGGTGGTATTTCAATTGGAACTACTCCATGAAGCTATAGAATGGTTAGCTTCCTCATGCCTACTTAATAAGGATAATAGGGGTTAAACCCTCTTGTCTGGCTAATTGAGTAGCATTGGACGCGTGATCATGATCTACTAAGGGTAGGGAAGTTATGTCATGAGTAGTCATGTAACAAGGTTTAAGTTTGTTTACATATAGTCATCTGTCTACAGCCAAAAATTTCCTTTATAATTGCATTTACTTCCCGCAGCTCAATTATGCGATACGGCCCTGTCCAATTCTTTGCAAGCTTTGCACTAGTGCCGACCTTCACACTCGGTTTAAACAAATAATCACGATCTCTAACCTTGAGAGTAACATCAGTACTTTTCTTATTAAAAGTAGGATGTACGCTATCGATATTTTTGCCTAATTGTTCTCGTGCTCTATTGTGTGCAATTTTTAATCTTTGGATCAGTTCCCTCGCATAATTGATATCCACGTCATAACGGGCCTTTAAAGGTCTAAATATTTCATTGAACGGTAAGTCTATATCGCGGCCATGCATTAGGTAGAATGGAGTTTTACCTGCTATTGAATGAAAATTACTACAAAATGCTGAAACGGCTAATAATAGCCATTCATCCCAATCCGTATAATTTATATCGATATAATGCGACAAAATATCCTTTAACGTTCGGTGACTACGTTCAAGACTCGCGCTAGTCTGTGGTCTAAAAGCTGTCGTGTGTAATCGTTCGATTTTCAATATGTTACAAATTTCCTTCATCAACATTGAAACGAAATTTGTACCAAGGTCAGTGAATAACTGTCTGGGTGTGCCATGTCGTAAAATTATGCCTTTTACAAATGTTTTGGCAACGGTGAGGGCTGTTTGGTCTTTTATAGGAAATAACGTGTAGCTGCATCTTTTACTATTAAGATGTATTTATTTCCTAAGTCAGTTGTTACTAGCGGACCAACTACATCCATCGCGATGCGTTCAAATGGGCGACTAGCAGGTTTAAATTTTTTCAAAGGTGCGGGCTTTAAATGAGGAGACGTTTTCCTTTGTGCGCACGATACACATTTCTTTACATACATTTTTACATCGGAACGGAGTTTTGGCCAAAAGAACCGCGAATTTGTTTTTTCAAATGTTTTCTCCGTCTCGCCGTGACCTGAAAGAGGTGAATCGTGGCAAGCCTTCAGAATAAATTTTCTAAATTTAGCGGGCATTACCAGTCGGTCGTCATAACGTTCATCGTCCGATTTACTGTATACTATACCATCAACGTCTAAATAAAAATCACAGTTGGGTTCGCCATTAGTTTTTTCTAGATAGGTCATATCCTGCGTGTCATTCCTCTGCTCAGATTTCATGACGTCACGATCCCATATCACCGGCTCGCATTGTTTGTGATGAAACATGATACGTACATGCTTGATACGAGAGAGAGCGTCTGTATTGGAATGTTTCTTACCGGGGCGATAATGAATTTCAAAATCATGCTTCAATAAGAGTAATTCATTAACCATTTAAAAGGCTGATCATCGGTGTAAGCTATGAACTTCCAAACATACAAATAATCACGAAATTGTTTTATGCTCCATACCAGGGCAAGACACTCTCTTTTGGTCGTGCTATAGTTACGTTCTTCCGCAGCGAGTTGGCGACTCGCGAACGTTACGGGCATCTCATAGCCATCATACTCTTGACATAACACAGCACCTATGGCGTAAGCGGAAGCGTCGGGGCATAAAATAAACGGTTTTTGAAAATTTGGGTATTTTAGAATAGGCGATTTTAACAACAAATCTCCCAAATTATTAAATGCGGTATCTGCTTTGATCGACCAAGAAAATTTATTATTTTTCTTTGTCAAATTTGTTAACGGTTGAGCTAATTTTGCAAAATTTGAAATAAAACGTCTATAAAATCCAATTAAGCCTAAAAATTATCTAATTTCTGTGACGTCACGCGGTACAGGAAATTGTTCTACGACATTTATTTTATCTGGATCAGGTTTCACACCATCTTTACTTACAATATGTCCGAGATATTTTGTTTCACTCATCATAAATTTGCATTTATCGGGATTTAAATTAAGATTTGCATCCAAAAGTCGATTAAATATGAGTACTAATTTTACCATGTGTTCCTCTAAGTTATCGGAGCTGAAACAAATAATATCGTCGAGATATACAAAACAGTGAGTAACTGTTAATCCAGACAAAACAGTGTTCATTAGTCGTTGCCATGTGCTCGGGCTGTTGATTAGTCCAAAAAGCATTCGATTACATTCAAAATTACCACAAGGTACAGAAAAAGCTGTCTTTTCTATATCTCGCGGGTCCATCTCTACCTGCCAGTAGCCTTTTGTTAAATCTAAAGTAATAAAACGGACGGCATTAACAAGTTGATCTAGGATGTCTTGTAACTTTGGAATAGGAAAATAATCACGTTTTGTAATTTTGTTCAATTCTCGATAATCAATACAAAACCTAAATGAACTTTCACCGTTACTCAATTTCTTTTCTACTAAGACTACTGGGGCGGAGTAAGGACTAATCGATGGTTCAATAATGTTGTTCTTCAGCTTTTCATCCACGAGTTCTTTCATAATTTGGCGGCGACTAAAAGGTACGTAATAAGGGGCGCGCACCACAAGGACATCAGTGCGTGTGTGTGCAATGTTTCATGCGCGTGGTCTTACTTAGCTGTGCGTTCTTCGGTTTGAATACGTCAGTATATTTATTTTAAAAAAAATTATGTTTGTCCTGTTCCAAATCTGATAAATTTTTCCAAAATCGATGACTACTTTTTTCTGAACTATTAGTCCGTCGGTCGGCAAATGCAGATCATCGGGACATACGATAAAACGATGTACTAAATTTTCAGAACCCGCTACTAATTCAACACTAATAACTCCACTACTAGTCAATTGGTTCTTAGAAACGTCTACTAGTACATCATCTGAGAGTGAGATAGACAAATTTAGTTTTTCAGTTACACAACGTTTCAAAAGAGATTCGGCAGCACCCAAATCTATGAGAAACGTACTTTCGATCTCGTTAATTTTGAATTTTACAAATTTTGTTTTATCTGTATTAGGGTCAGCGACCCGTGGAACAATGAAGCGACGTTTATTTAAACTGCCTGATGGACACGCTTTGTCATCTGCGCGATGACCTACCTTAATGCAATTGTAACATAACACTTGCTTTTCTTTCGGACACATCTTAGATATGTGGTCTGTACTACCACAATTAAAGCAACGACCCCTCATATTGTGGTATCGTTGGTCAGTGCGTAAAACTGCGTTTTTTTTTTTTTTTGGCGGCGACTTTTGAGAAGGACGCGATGGTGTAGATGATGGTTTCGCGTGGTTTTGTGGAACAGTGACCGCACGAACATGAGCCTTATGAGCATCTGCTTTAGTTTCTTTATATAAACGAGCTAAAACTTCCTCGTAGTGCCCCGCGTAAGGCTACGTCTGCTCTACAGTTTAAAAATGTTTAATTCTACTAATTTCGTTTGCCAATTTGGTATCGAGACCCTCAAAAAATTGCTTTATCATCAAGGTTTCACGTTTAATGCGATTGCGTAAACTTGTCATGGCGTTGTCATCTGACGCTGGAAAATGTTTAGCTGTCGCAATTTCTAATCTTTAAGCAAATTTTTGGATTGACTTTTTTAAAAAATTCTTTTCAGCTATTAAAAAATCGGTCTTTATTCAAAAAGTTTTACAAGCCATTCGCGCATTTCTGTCATGATGGTTGGTCTTTTGTCTGCAGGCAGCGAATAAAAACTATTTTGGGGTTCACCCTATAATTTTAATTTTATCGCTGTAACTAGCTGACTATCTCTCCAACTGTAACACTCTGCCACTGTCGCAGCGTTATCAAGGAAGGCTTCTAGGTCAGGTCCACCAGAATAGGTATCAATGCTTTTAAGGGCGGACATGGATGTAGGGTCGGTAAAAGCTTGCTCGCTGATGGTAAACTAGTTTGGGCAGGTTGTTCGTTCGAAGATGGTGGAATGAACTGCTTAGGTAGCGGTAAATTTGGAAGGTGGTATGAAAACGGTGCGAGATAAATGTCCAATAGAGGTACACGTGATGCACCAGGCTGCGCGGTATAATAGGGATAATAATAAGGATGCATGGCGAAATTTGTAACTGGAGGAGCGGTCGGATTCTCAGCCGTTGCCGTTGTTGTCATGGTTGTAAATACAACCGTCGTAGTTACAAGAGGGGTTTGTATAGTAGTCGTATTTGTCGTTGTGAGTGTGTCGTTTAGGTCAACCATGTTTACAGTTTTTGTTTAAGTTTTAAATTAATTCTGTCGATCACGTTATATCTAGTAAGTCCTAATTAGCCCTTTACTAGATCCTACCGGACTGCGGGGGGGTGGGGGTGCGTAGGGTGTAGTGAAAAGCACCCTCGTTGACATACTGAATTAAAGCGCAAACAGCCACAGTAAGAATATAAATAAAGTTATACTTACCTGGATCACTTCGCTGGCCTGTGCTGACACTGGAAAAGAGTTGACGGGGTTGTTGTACAGTTAATTTAAGTATTTTTTGAAAATACATAAATTAAAATTCAGAACGAATATTACACGTAAAATTAAATAGTACGACTAAGTTAAACCAAAACTTTAATAAGAAATAATTTAAATAATTGAAAGAACTATACGACTGTTCGCCTCCACGATCGGGCTGAGAATCCCTCTCGATTGTGGATACAAACACTTCCTAGGCTAGTTCAATTGACCACGTAAACACTTTTACTTGTAATATTTTGCTTTTCTCCAATATTCGACAAAGTATTGAGCAAAAGATCGCCAGCCGCATGTCAGCAGTTTGCAACAGTCACAGCGTTTGTTCGAAGGAAATACTGAATTACAGAAATTTAGAGTTCACGCACGTGGCTGTTACATAATAAAGCTAATATACTTAGATACTTCTTTAAACTACAAAATTATGCCCAATTTAATAACTTTCTTAATAGTTGTAATAAGTTATTAGATTTAGTTATTGTGAATATTGAGTGTCAATTTAGTACAAGTGGATAATTATCATATGACATTGCAGATCGAAGTGGATATTAAAACAAATAGCAACTCTAATTTTCCACTTAACCAACGTCAAAAAAATTATAATTTCAAAATAACTAATATTCTTGATCTATACAAAAGTATATATGAAACAGACTGGTCTCCATTATTATTAATGAATGATGTAGAAGAAATATGTAAAGTTTTTTATGATATTTTAGAAAATTACTTTGATGATTTTGTGCCAACTTTCAAGGTAAAAAATTCAAGTAATCGATCTTTTCCTTGCTGGTTCACTAAAGACATTAAAATAAATATTAAAAAGAAATTTAACGCACACAGGAAATTTAAGAAACACCAATGTCAGTCTGACTTGATCGAATTTAAAAATATGAGGAAACATGTAAAAACGCAAATTGAAAATGCGCATCAATTATATATATATATATATATATATATATATATATATATATATATATATATATATATATATATATATATATGTCGGAGATTGTAATATCAAAGCATGTCGTAACGATCATTTAATGAATTAAGTATTACATGAATCACTTATAATCTTTTAATTGTATTGTCGTAATCGAAACGTCAAGCATTGTAGGCTATAATGCTTGGATGGAATCAGTGTGTAGCGGTGCTCAGGGAGTGAGTGCAGGTCCGCCTCGCTGAGATCATCACGTTTATATTATCGCTGTGGTTCTGAAATAGTGTTGGTCGACATAGAGTTTGCCAGTGATACTACCCCGCGACATATATATATATATATATATATATATATATATATATATATATATATATATATATATATATATATATATATCAAACATTGAAAATCAAATAAAAACTGACTCAAAGCAATTTTGGTCATATATTCAATCCAAGAAGAATAGTTCGCGCATTCCATGTGTGATGAAGTTGGATAATAATCATTTCAATGATCCTTTAAGTATTCTTAATAGTTTAAATTAATATTTTAAAAGTGTGTATATACAATCCAGTCAAGGTAATAATTCAAGACTTGAAAACGATTTTTTAAATTATCAAATAAAACAACTGCCGGTGTAGATCAAATACCTAGTTTAGTAATTAAGGATTGTTCTTCTGCACCTGTAACACCCTCGGTACATATATTTTATATTATTTTAGAAAAATCTGTATTTCCAGATATTTGGAAAATCGCACGTATATTAAAAATTATAGACCTGTGTGTCCTGTGTCCATATTATGCAATTTGTGAAAAGTATTTGAAACCATTTTATACAATAAATTAAGTTTTAAATTAAGTCCATTCATATCGTCATTTCAACATGGATCAATCCAAGTATATGACAGAGAGGGTGGCGGCGCGAAGGCGAGAGAGTGACAACACACTAGAAGGAATGCAAACTCTTCATCGATGGCCAGACAGCTTCGTTCTGGAAACAGCAAGAACACACTTGACAGGCCGCGCGAAGTATTGGCACTCTGCGAAACGAAAGGAAATCACAACATGATTCAGTTTTGTAACAGCATTCCGAAAAACATTTGTGGGAGAAGCAAGTAAAATAGCCAAATGGAAAAAAATTGTTGAACGTGTACAAGCCAAAGATGAAACTGTAAGTATGTATTTCCACGAAAAACTTAGTTTATGTCTGGATCTTGGACTGGACATAAGTGACGCAAATGAACAGATAACTCTAGGATTATGCACGATGATCGTTGGACGAGTCCATGCGGATGCAGATGAATTATTGCATGATCTGCTACAATTTGACAGAATCGACGAATCCAGAATAAAGCAAATATAAAATATTGAAATGTATATTTCAATCATATATTTTATTTTTGAGAGTATAAATTTATTATTTTTTATTAAATATTTACCCTTCAATTTTTGTGTTTCTTTTATTATTTCTGTTGACTGCATTCATTCAAGTAGGCATATGCATTAGTTTGACTTTATTTTATTTTAATAATTTAAATGAATAGGACTTGTTCATAATGTTATTTTTACTAGAAATGACCTCCCAACAAACTGTTAGAATTTGTCATACCATATAGTTCATATTCACCATGTATAAATAAAAAAACTCAAGTCTCCAAACACGCAAGAACAGTGTTCAAATAAATACATAAATATTTTGGAGTGTACAATGGGATGAAAATGACCTGAGACTGACCTTTTATGCCTACTTCAAATACACCTGGAAATCATGAAACCCTACAGACGGAAATTTCCCCGATATTTTGTTTATTCGTGACATAAATACCTACTCGCCTTTTCTTATGAAATTTCTACCCATTTTGGAGTACAGAATCATGTAATTTAAATACATAAATATAATTACAGTAATTATGTCCAAATTCAAATAGCACAAAAGTAAATACCCTCTACGATACGGATATGTCATTATTATCGAAATTTGTGAATAAAAGCAAATTAAAAACCTCCAGAAATAGGAAATAAGCCGTGATTGTATATTTATTTGCTTATTTATTAATTCATATTTTTGGAAACAATAAAAACTTGTATAAAGGTAATATTTAAAAGACAATGCTCACATTGTCGGTACAATATTATTGTCTATTATACCTGTCACACACAAGATCGGTTTATTAGGAATACATTAGGGGTAGAGCTATAGATAGCATTGAAAATCTTTGAATATAAATATACATATCCACAAACAGAAATTGTCTCGTCTCTATAATTCGGAAATACCAGAATAACAGAACGTTGTGCAAAATGCAACTTTAAAATACAATAATTATTATAGCAATTATCCAATCAAACAACAAGATCAGACTGCACCTATCTTCCCACCACTCTATAGTTAAAACAGATAGAGTGTAGGTTTATGTGAAATGTAATCAGATAAATATAATATTTTTTTTTTGTTTGAAAATCAAATCTAATATCTTAAAGCTTTGAGCTTATAATTAAATAAAATAAATAAGTATAACATCACGGCTTATTACCCATTGCTGGGTGTGCCAATCTGATTTATACACATATATCGGTAATGATGAAATATTTGTACCGTGCGGGCGCTTACGAGGCGTCACCTCACGGTCACTCATTGCTGGCGTAGAGAGTGCACCACAGGGGTTAATTTTGTACCATTTAAAATTCGAAATATTTAGCGTCGGTCGAGATCGAACCCGGTTCCTCAGGTTCGCGACCTGACACTCAGGCACATGGCCACCAGACCTCATAACTTATAATTAATTCCAGTTACTTAAAAATTTAAGTATTGAATTAAATATTTTTTATACAAAATACGTTTAACTTGACAATAATAAGTATTTTTAAAAAATTAAATTGTTCTATATGTAATAATTTTGTATTATTATTTTTCTACATACATTTTATATTAATGTAGGTAAAGGATAAAACAATAAAATTATATCATCATTTATCATTATGTATTTAACACTTTTTCAACATTTTATAAATTTATTTTATAAACTTGATTGTGTCCGCGACCTACAATGTGCGATTTGTTGGTTCAGATTAAGAAAATAAGTGGTCTTTGCATAATAAGAATGATGAACGGTACAGTTTTCTATTTACAAATTTTTGAAGCTTACTAGACTGGCAGGTAATGAAGGCTGGTTCTTTTGGGAACTCCAATTTTTAGAAGTTCACAAAAATGTGCCGAAGCAATGAGAAAGTACGTTACCACCAAAATTTTACGGTTTTGTCGGCCTCGACAACATTTCTTACGAAAATCTTGAAAAAGCTACTTGACAGTCGAAGGCTTGGTTTGATTTGGTGGAACAGAAGCTTAGCTTGACTTGAAAAGTCACACTTTTTTGAACGGCAGAGTTGGCTTGATTTTTCAAGCTTTTCTAAACCAAGCCAAGCCAAGCTTTTAAGCTTCAAGCTACCTCAAATTACTAAATTCTCTTTCGAAGCTCAAAATAAAACATTTCCAAAATTTTTTAATGTAACAGAATTAAAGAATATACAAAAATTTTAAAACTTATTACTTACTAACGGTGCCTTTTTTCTTTTGGACAAGGGTTTCAATAATTTAAATAAGTAGCTGGTAGATAAATCAAACATCTATATTCCATTTAACATAAAATGTATATTAGCTCTAGGACCAACATTTCGTTACTTTAATTTTGACGACAAGAAATTGAATGACAAAAACATTTTGACCCTCTTAACGGCAAAATCAATTCTCTTACAATCATGAAAACCTTGAACTATTAAATAATCTAAGAAGCAAACTTAATAATTTAATTAACTTACATTACCGTAATCTAAATAAAACGCATTTACACTGCTCAGATATCGTAATTTAAACTTAACAAAACAAACCAACACATTTCTTAAGAACAATCGTCAGTTGCTTATTACGCGTGCTGATGAAGGCAACATTACAGATATTCTAAACAAACAGGACTATCTAGAGAAATGCAATTACCTACTTTCAGATACCGTTACACATAGACCTTTAAAAAAACCTACTAACAATTTTTAACTGAAAAATAATACATTGGTGTTAGAACTTAAAAAAAGGTAGCATTGATAAAAAAATAGCTTTTCAATTGAAAACCTATTACGCAGTTAGCTCCAAACTCTATTGTTTACCTAAAATTCACAAACCGGATTGTCCAATTAGCCCTATTGTCTCGAACATTAACACTCCCAATAGTAATCTTTCTAAATATTTAGCTTCTGTTTTAGCCAACTTAAAATATAAATCTGAGTTTTTCATTGATAATTTTTTAAATTTAATTAATAAAATCCCCTCCAATTTTATATTAATTTTCTTTGATGTCAAATCACTTTTTTCTGTAATACCACATGAGTTAATACGTAAAGTCATTGCTAAACGTTGGTATGAAATTGAAAAACAACACTGACCTTAAGTTACAGGAATTTCTCCAATGCATCAATTTTTGCCTTAGCTCGTCATATTTACAATTTAATGGCGAATTTTACCTACAAATCTTAGATTGTCTCATGGGCAACTAGTTAAGCCCAATTTTAGCTGAACTAGTAATGTATCACTTAGAATCCACCATATTGTTAAACAACAACCATTTCAATTGCGTGTTCTATTATAGATAAGTTGATGATATTTTGTGTTGCCTTTCAGAATATCAGATACAAAATATCTTTAACACGTTCAATTCTTTTAACAATTACATACAGTTTACTTTAGAAATAGAATCCAACAATGAAATCAATTTTCTTGACATTAGCTTACTCAAATGCATTAACAAAATAATTACTAACTGGTTCAGAAAACCTACTTGGTCAACCAGATACTAAAATTTCAATTTTTACTATCCTATAAAATATAAAAAAATCAGTCATCAGTCATAAACAACCTAACAGACCGAGCCATTCTTCTTTCTGGTAACTCCTTTCATAAAGATAATGTTAATTTAATCTTTCAAGCATTACATCTAATTAACTATCATTTAAATTTTTTACAACAAACTATATTCAACAGAATCAATAAAACTAATTCATACGCAGTAAATGCATCTTCTATTCTGGCGGGTAACCAAATATCAACCAAATACATATCTGTACCTTACTATAAACACCTTCACCAACCTCTTAAAGCCATTACTGATAAATAAAATTTAAATGTAGCTTATAAATCTTCTTGTAATACCTCTTCATTGTTTTCCAGTTTAAATGATAAAAATTCACACTTTTCTCTCTTTCCTATAAATTTTTAATTTCGTGCCTTTTTTATTTGTATTTGTTTCTTTACGGGTCAAAGTTCGGAATGGGTTGTTATTAAGTTTCTTGTTTTCACAGTAGGTAGTAATCTCTGTACTTATTGTAACTATCATGCAAAATTGTAAAAAAAATTATCCTTAGTCAACTTGACTCCGTACCCTGCGCAGGTTGGGTTTCACTTTTTAAATATATGGTAAGGGCCTGTTGGATAATAATTCGTAACTTTTGTATTTAAATACAGATATATTCAAACTGTCATTTACAAGATAAATATTTTACTTCCACGTCTTTGTTTTCATCCCAATGGCCGTCTTCCTCTCTTTTCCCCGTCGCCCTTCTCCTTCCCACACCCTCTCTTATTAGTCTTGCTAACTGTCTATGTTTTTAACACTCGGGCATTCTGACAATCGCGCTCGTCCTCGTGTTTGGTATGGTAGTCTTCTAGGTATCTAAGTCTCCAACGATTCCTCTTCGGACGTACTTCCTTCACGGTAGTAGAACTGGTAAGAACGGGCCGTTCTTCGCTTGGAACCTCCACAAGTTCATTACTCGAGTCAATATAAACAAAAGATTGTTCTTAGAAAATTGTTATATCAATTTCAATGACAGAATAATTAACGTAAAATCAGACTATAATCAATCAAAAACTTTAAATCCCAATATTAAACTTCTCTCCCTTCCTTATAAATTTTGAATATCATGTCTTTTTTATTTGTATTTGTTCCTTGACGGGTCAACGTTCAGAATGGGTTGTCACTCAGTTTCTTTTTTTTTTTTCATAGTAGATGGTAATCTGTACTTATTTGCAACCTTCATGCAGAACTGTAAAAAAATTATACTCAGTCTACTTGACTCCGTAATCTGCGTAGGTTGGGTTTCACTTTTTAAACATGGTTTTAAAAGATATAAATAGAATTTTTACTATATGTAAATTACATAATCTGCCTTGATAATGGCCTTTACCAAGACCGAAACGTCGTCAAATATGTATTCACAACAATAAATTGTTATAAACTACATTGAAGCTTGATTCCAAAGAATACTCCTATAAAACAAACTCCAAAGCTCCAGAAAAATTTCATCTAAAATATACATACATATTTTTTTAAGTACATCCCTTTCTAGCAGGTATAGTATCACTAGCGAATGAAAGTTGACGTTTAAATTATTTAATAGATGTGGTTTCTTTTCAAAACCTAGGGAAGAATAGAATTGCACGAAATATTCAGGTATGAGAATTTTTCGTGAACGCATTTAAATACTGGACTAGAAAATTACAAAAATACATCACTGTCTTGCATAAAATAGATGGTAGACTACGGTATAGCTCTTGCCAAGATATACCGTTATTAACCTGACTTACTAATTGCGGTGTATTGTTTTCCCAGCTGGTAAAGTTTGTGTCAAAATAAATGCACATTGACTTCGACTCCTTAATCTGGTTCAACCCATCACTCCGGGATATTTTGTTACCTGAACGATCAGAAGCGGATTACCAAGATTTCAGAATTATTGTTCGCGAGTTAATAACTTAAACTTATATTTTTCATCAATCAGTTCCACATATATTATATGTGTAATATTGTTTATCTGTAAGTGGATAAAAATTTAGATGAAAAAAATGCAAACTGAGCCGATTTGCAGATTTAAACTCGCGAACTGCTTATCGGAAAGAAATCGTAAAATACATGACATCTTTTCTGCACATGCGTTAAGCTCCGCCTCCGAGTATGCAAGCGCGGGCAGTTAGAATATACGTCAAAATTTAACTTACTGTAATTTTGAAGATTCAGTCTCATACGCTCTCACACTACTATAATATACGATAAATATAACAACTATATATCCGCCTCTCGTGAAACAAAATGTTTTGAATTTGTAACTGCTGGCAGATGTCGCAAGTGGCTGGTTTGTAGAATATAGACATCTTGTGTTCAATGATAAAACTAAAATGCGCGTATCTGGGGGAGGGGTTAACATGTTGAAAGTTAAATATGTAACAAAAATACCTGAGAGTACGACTACTAGATAAAGGAATTTTACGGTATACTATGCTATAAGCATTGCACCACAGACAAAGAGCAAGCAATCGCTATATAATCGTACCTATGTCGCATTTCGCATATTAAATATAGATGGTTATACTATGAACTTTGAAATTTGGTAATTATTATATTTTAATTTTTTTCAACCATAAAAATATATTCAATTTAAAATTAAGTAAATAATATAAATAATAAACACGTTCGTTAAGTAATATTTTATTCAATTTGGTAATAATATATTTTCTTTTCTTATTAGGACTGATTCATATAAAGAAACAAAACATTATACATTAATTTCTAAGGTAATTTATAAACAGATAACAGATATTTATAACATTCTTTATTTTTAAGGTTTTCTAACGCTCATAATTTTGAGCTTTTGCATTTAGCTGGCAATAAATTCTATATAATTCCATTTTCTAAAATTACTTTCACGCTTCTTATCAGTGCAGCAACTAGGGCGTGGCGAAGGTGGCGCCACAGGCGCAGAATTCTTAGGGGCGGAAAATTTTAATCATTCATCTAGTTTTATATCAAATATTTTTTATATCTATTTTCAAAATTTAACAAATATTTGTTTACAAATAGCTGCAACAAATTGTATACAAACGCATCGCAATATCATGGCAACTTTATTTATTTTCGATACGCTTACTATGGCCTTCTCAAATGTCACTAGATTTACACAAACGAAATTTAAAGAGAGAGTACGTCAAGTGGCGCCACGGATAGTGTAACATTGTATCATTTTGACAAATTATCTTTCACGCCTGGTAAGTGCCAACACGGTGCAAATATTTCATCATTACCGATATCTGTGAACAAAGCAGATCGGCACACCCAGCAATGGGTAATAAGCCGTGATGATATATTTATTTAATTCATTTTACAAATTAATATTAATTTGAATATTTAAATTTTGAAGTATTGTATTTACTTTTAATAAACTGACAACACATTTTTCACATCTAAAATTTATTTACAGGGTACGTTCGGCATTAATATTTAGAGCGCTCAGAGAATATACCTATAAAACTAATATACTGCTGGTGGGAGTGAGATTTGTGAGACTAACATTGGACGAGTGCAGACATATATATCTGCATATATAGCTGCACTTGTCTGTAAGAATAACTCCGCGCAAGCGCCAGATTGCTTTGATTTTATTGGTGTAGAACGAGAAAGGGGAACTAGCAGGAGGGAAATTCTTACACTAACTGACAAGGATAGACAATAATGTTTGTAGCAGACTCCTCTTAAGTGAGAGATAGGGCATCAGCAGTATATTTATTTATAGGTATATTGCTCAGAGCCGTCGATTGTGTTCGGCATTGACATTAGAGCGATCTGTAGCGTTCGGCGCACGTATGTACTTGTTATTCACTTGAATTTTTCTATTTTCCATGGAGTCACCGATTTCATTATAGTTCATCTATGCACCGCTAGGTCTAGTAATAGCGCCACTTCCTGATTTCTGAAGAAAATACTTACCGAATGGGTTTTAATTATCAATATCTTATATATTAAACGATAAATAGTTAAAATACTTGTCTAAGAAATACAGAAATGTGTACAGTACGTAATACTAAACAAATTTTAGGAATAAAACTTCACGAACTTGAGAAAATAAATAAAATTAAACATTTTATTTTTTTAAGTATGTTCCCGAAATCTAATTTTCGATTTTTTTTTATATGTTATGTATAATAATATTCTTCAAAACATATTAAAGTATTAACAAAATTGCAGGTTTAGTATAGAAGAAAAACATTAAAATGTATAAAAAAAATAGGTTTTTGGGATTTTTAAAATTGTTCTCGAAAATAATTTTTCTTAATTTTCACATATTTTATTCTTTACCCTATTGTAAATATTTAGTACAAATTTAATCAAAATTTTGAACTAGAGATATATTAAAAATAATATTTAAAATATTATTTTGGGTGATTAAATACATACAAATATTATTGAAATTATTTTGTTTTCATGGCAAATTTTTCCCTTTTTATTTGTGTATACGAAGAAATCATATCAAATTACACAATTTTAAATAAAAAATGAAAAACCATTTTACTAATTTTGAATTTCGCGCGCTGGGGTATCATTTCACCTTAAATGTTAACATACCTTATTTCCGCTTTTTTTTTTGAGGAGCGTCCCAGTTTAAGTCTTGAAAAATATGGTCAGCCTACCAATTAAAGACTATGACGTTGCTTTTACAATAATTAAGCATTTATATTACAAGAATAAATATTTCATCAATTTTATTTTTCTAAATTTCTTAGCTTAAATTATGCTAAATGCTAACTTATAATAATTATTGATAACTTATAATAATTATTGAAGTTTATTATTTCTTTGCAATGGTTGAATACCCCATTAGTTAAAAATTAATTAATATACAGGTGTAACAGCGAAACCGACCACTGCAATTATTTTCATTATTATTACAGTTATACATCATTTTTATGCGGATTCGATACGTGACGTATTTTTTTCTGGAATAAGTTATGTTTAATCATATCCATCAACAATGAAAATATTGAATAAAATGCGATTGAACAATATTACAGGTTATGTACCATGTTTCATGCTGATCATAGCACAAAAGGATTTTTTTAAATTCGCAAATTTACGGGTGGTTTACTTGAAGGGACCATTTTAAGTACTACTGGTTTGTAGAAGTTCTTAATAATTATATTTAAATTTATAACAATACAAATATATCGCGCGCAATGGAAAAAAAGCTTGTAACGGAACGTATTAGATGTCCACTATGTCATCAAAGCTCATGCAGTTATATGCACTATTTTAATTATATTTGCCCATATTAAGGTGAAATGATACCCCAGCGCGCGAAATTCAAAATTAGTAAAATGGTTTTTCATTTTTTATTTAAAATTTTGTAATGTAATATGATTTCTTCGTATACACAAATAAAAAGGGTAAAATTTTCCATTAAAATAAAATAGCTTTGATAATGTTTGTATGTATTTATTCACCCAAAATAATATTTTAAATATTATTTTGAATATATCTCCAGTTCAAAACCTACAATTTTGATTAAATTTGCACTAAATATTTATAACAGGGTAAGTAATAAAATATGTGAAAATTAAGAAAAATGATTTTCGAGAACAATTTTAAAAATCCAAAAAACCTACTTTTTTCATACATTTTAATGTTTTTCTTCTATACTAAACCTACAATTTTGTTCATACTTTAATATGTTTTGAAGAATATTATTATACATAACATATAAAAAAATCAAAAGTTAAATTACAAGAACATACTTAAAAAAAATAAAATGTTAAGTTTTATTTATTTTCTCAAATCCGCGAAATTCTATTCCTAAAATTTGTTTAGTATTGCGTACTGTACACATTTTTGTATTTCTTAGGCAAGTATTTTAAATATTTATCGTTTAATATAGAAGATATTGATAATTAAAACACATTCGGTAAGTATTTTCGTTAAATATCAGGAAGTGGCGCTATGAGTAGACCTGGCGGTGCATAGATTAACTATAATGAAATCGGTGACTCCATGGAAAATAGAAAAATTTAAGTGAATAACAAGTACATACATTTAGAAGTAGGTAAATTTTTTAGAAATTTCCAAAGACATTACGTTCTATAGGTACGCACTAGAGGTCCGTGAAGTCGGCAACCACCGAAAAGCACAAACGACCAAATTGGTGTCAAACGTTTGTGCTTCGTTAGTGCTTAATTGTGCTTTTACAAAATATACAGCAACCCCAAGTGTTCATTAGTTATTAACAATTTAAAAGTAATTACCAACTTCACGCTTAGCAACCACCTTAGAAGCACAAACGACCAAATTAGTGTTAAACTATTGTACTTCGTTAGTGCCTCAAGGATATACATAAATAAAGCAAGCAACCCCAAGCGTTTATTAGTTATTAAGAAATTGAAAGTGGTTACCAACTTCAGGGTCAGCAACCACCTTAGAAGCACAAATGACCAAATTAGTGTCAAACGTTTGTGCTTCGTTAGTGCTTCAAGGATATACATTAATATAGCCAGCAACCCTAAGCGTTCATCAGTTATTAACAAATTAAAAGTGGTTGCCAACTTCACGGTTAGCAACCACCTTAGAAGTACAAACGACCAAATTAGTGTTAAAAGTTTGTGCTTCTTCAGTGCTTCAAGGATATACATAAATAAAGATAGCAGCCCCAAGCGTTCATCAGTTATTAACAAAGAAAAAGTGGTTGCCAATTCACGCTCAGCAACCACCTTAGAAGCATAAACGGCTACATTACTGTCAAACGTTTGTCTTTCGTTAGTGCTCAAGGATATATATATACTATATATATATATATATATATATATATATATATATATATATATATATATATATATATATATATATATATATATATATATATATATATATATATATATATATAGTCAGCAACCCCAACCCCCAAGCGTTCATTAGTTATTAACAAATTAAAAGTGGTTACCAACTTCACGCTCGGCAACCACCTTTGAAGTACAAACGACCAAATTAGTGTCAAACGTTTGGGCTTCGTTAGTGCTTCAAGGATATATAAAAATAAATTCAGCAATCCCAAACATTCATTAGTTATAAACAATATAAAAGTGTTTTCCACGTTTATGTCCATCAAATATCTCTTAAGCGCAACTGAAAAATGTTTACCATAAGTAGACGTCCGTAAAATAAAATTGGGCAGATTTTTTCTGCCGGTACAATAGAATTTTACCATCCGCTACCCTTGATACGGGAGATATATTGGGATAGTGCTAGAAATCCAACATCGAGATTTGTTTGTGAGTTTAAAAAATTCTAATTCGGACTAGGCTATGAACAGAGAAACTTATATGTCTGATCATTATTCAATTCAAAAGTCAAGTTATCAAATTTGATCTTGTAATGTAATTTTATGGAAAAAAGATAATAAAGAAGGGCGCAGAATATTGCCATTCGCCGTTTTCTAATTTATTTCCATTAATAAACTAAGTTCCAAGAAGAAAAGCTATGATTTCTTTAGATAACATTTTTGACAATATCTCGTATCATTTTATTTAAATACGTTTAAATTAAGACAAACGTTTCTTTGTTCATACCCTACCCCGATTTTTTTTCTGGACAGTATGTGGCTGTGTCGGACGTTAAGGTGAAATGATACCCCCGATTAATTTGTTTCTACGCCGAGACGAGAGCTAGTGGGCACTGAGATGAATAACTATGGCTGAGTCGGTAAAGAAGAAATTTTCGTACATTTACCAGTCTCTATCTATTCGATAATAGTTATACTTTGTTCCAAATGACACCTATATGTAAAAATATGTGCGGCAATAATAATTTCAAATTTATTAACAAACTTATAAAGATAGTTTATTTGTCCGAGTTGAAATATTAATAATATATTGCAAGAATTACGTTTTTTGGGAAGAGTAACGATAGACAGGATAATAAATAACAATCTTAAAAAAAATTTAATATTATACCTACTCGTATTACCTACATAATATTTTTCAGTTCAGCGTGGTCCACTATTCTTCGATATTGTAAAACGCATTTTTTATAAGAAAGTTTTTAATAATACTTTGAAACGTTTTTTTATTCTTTTATTCATATTTTTTTACTTTTTTGGGTAGTTTATAGTTTATTATATAAATCTAAATTGAATGTACATTTCATGGACTTTTGTAGCCTATAAGCAGGTTTGCGCAATGAGGTTGCAGATTTAATATTATAACAGTGGCATAGTGGCAATCTCCATTTTAAATGAAATTTAATTTGGATGTATGTCATAAAGTGAATTTACAAGATGGTAGAGTGGAAATACCCAAATCTTTAAAGCTTTATTTTATGTTTAATGTACAATGATTTCTATATAATAGTCGACGCCTATCGTGTAACTTGTAATATCAAGATGAAAAATATGTTTTGTCTTTTTACCTCCCGCTACTCTCGGTAAGGGAGGTATAGGGATCGTGCTAAAAATCGCATATCGAGATTTTGGTAAATGAGCACGTTTTAAGGTCCCTAGAATCCAATTTTAACATTTTCACGATGATGTCTGTATGTGTATGTGCGTATGTGTGTGTGGATCCTCCACTCTAACTCAAATACTCTTATTCAGAAAATTTTGAAACCTTGTATTTCAACTTTTTCTGTAATGGAAAGAGCCCATTAGATTTTGGTGAAAATCGGATAAGCGGAAATGGCATTTTACAAGAAGCTCAAAACAGTTTTTCTTCAAAAAATTCCTTTAAATGTTATTTTTTCGAGATTAATGTTATTATAAAAATTAAAGATTATTAAATGTTCTATAGATTTGAATTAATAATTTTTCTATATATTTTATAGGTAAATTAAAAAAATTATCTATAATTTACATCCAGAGCCTACGCTTCAAACAAACAAAACGCAGTTATTCAAATGTATGTAACTGACAGATAAATATCACTATCAAAGAACTAAACATTTCAAAATAATATATTAGTAACGTTTAAAAAAGAGAAAAGTAAATAGAACAACAGAAAAGGAATTCAATACAGTTTCCAGCATAAGTAAATATATATATATATATATATATATATATATATATATATATATATATATATATATATATATATATATATACAGGGTGTCCCATAACTTCAGGTACATATTAGAAGGGCATATAGTTCTTAATGTCCTGATTACGGAACAAAAAGGATTTTTTCAAAATTCAAAAATTAGTTTTTGAAGATTTTGAAGGAAACAGTTTAGGGACACTGGTTGAATAGGTTGTGTGTTTTTTTCATTACATATACATCTCCCAACCTTAATTGGTGTGACAAAGCTTTACGTAATTGCATAAATTAATTTCATTGTTAAATTATTTTATGTAATAGTTATAACTAATTTCACTATTCCAAATATTATAGTATCCGGGGCACAAAAAATGTTCTTCTTAAGTGAACTACCCTTAATTATAGGAATTTTGAAAAAATTCTTTTTGCTCCGTAATCAGGACATTAAGAACTATATGCCCTTCTAATATGTACCTGAAGTTATGGGACACCCTGTATATGTAGGTATGTATTGAGATTAATAAAAATTAACGATTCACAAAAATGTTTAAGCTAATCCTCATTTTTGAATTAGTGAAATCTATTCTATCCCGGTATTTAAAATCTTCATTTTATTATTTCCGGTGGCACAATATTTAGAGCAATGCCTCATAAGTCATGAGCGCGCTCGGGGCTCTGGGTTCGAATCCCACTAAGACATGGATGTGTGTGAATGTGAACCTACTGTGTAATTGAGATTTAATCCTGTTCAGGCATTTAAAAAAGGGTAGTTACTTGGATTAAAATAGACTATATTTTAAGAAATAAACTGTCAAAATTAGAGTAAAATTCGCTAATCTAAAAATAAGGATTAACTTAATCTTTTTTGTTACTTGGACTGTAAATGGCGGGAGGTGTTATGTTGGCCAAATCAGATTTTTAGTTTATAAAAATGTAACGTTTTATATATTTAAGTGAAGTGTAAAAATCAAAGAATGAGCCTGATTCACATTTTTCAAAAAGTACTTTAAATTAAGTTTATGCAATATTTTTCTTGGTAAAGATTTTTATTTTAATATTTTGTTATTTTCGTAAATAATTAAATAAATAGATTGGCGCCAAAAATAGCCATAAAAACAACCTCCCACTCCTGTCACGTCATAGCACTTACATTACGTCATTCACAGCCAATAAGAAAACAGTTTGTTCATCGCCTACGTTTTTAAATAAATAAAAGTAGGCGATGTATGTACTTTAAAGTCATATTCTGTTTCAGATCGGGTAACGCTTTTAAAATATTATGCAAATTTTAAAAATTAATTGTAAAATATCTAATGAATATTTCATGATAATTTCAAAATTAAAACTATTTAAAGAATGATATCTTTATAAATTTAATAATTAGAAGGCATATAAAAATTCTTACAACAGCCTTATTATTATAATTAAAATAAATGTTTATTAAAACAATAAATAAATATTAAAAGATAATAACAATGACGATTACTATGGTTAAACAAATATTAAATACTAATTTAAGACTAAGAATACTATTAAATGCTTAAACACTGATTATTTATTTGAACAATATTTATTTCACTTATGTTCACCACTCGTCGACTATTTGTTTATATCAGACTGTCGAATGCCTTTTCTGACGGGGTTTATTTACTCCGGTGACGTTGTTCTCGAATATACTCGAATATTCCACGAGATAAAACATCGAATACAATAGATTACGTCACCGAGATAATTAAACAGGTTGGGAGACGTTTGTTTACGCAGTTAGGTCGCTCGCGCGATTATGTCATCGCTAAACATAGACTCCAGCTCAGCGCTGGTGACGACGGCGGCGACCGCTTCCCGTTACAATAATAATAAATATTAACTTTAGAAACATAGTTTATAAAATGTTACAAGCTACAAGAGAAAATATACTTTATAAACCCCCAAAAGCGCGTATTTGGAATAGAAAAGCATACAATCACACAACAGCGCAACACACGTCTGCATCTACAACCGCCCGCCTGACCGAACCTCACCCGCCACCACCGCTCAAATCGTGGTCATAGGTGACAACAAGAATGTACGGTTATCCCCTTTCTTTCTGATGTCACAGCGGTAGGGTAACTTTGCGCTGTGAGATAAAATTCAAGTCGTACTTAAACAAAAATCGATGTTGTATAAATATCGGATCAAAAATATATTTTAAACATAGATATTTACAAATTATATGTACTGATTTCCGACTTTTCGCTCTTGAAAATTATGTAAACTATAATATGCTCTCATATTTTACGATTAGTAAGAGAACAACAATGTAGGTTCCTATACTACACAAAAATCTATACTTTTTAAAAAATTAAAGGTAACCACTGAATTTAAAACACATTGAATCCCAGAAATAAATATTTTGATAACCATTTCCCTTTTAGTTCATTTATTTGCATGCTCAGTTATAGTCGAAGTATTTTTGCCAAAGTAGGCTAGACCGTAGACATCAAATAAACTGTGACGACACATGTAAGTAAAGAGAGCCAAATATAGATTTTTCTTAATCATCGATTTATCGTGCGCATTTCTAGTTGCACTATCGTGCTCGAATGGTTTCGTTTGTGTGTAATATTCTTGCAATTTTTATTATATTTATTATAAAATAAATAATTCTATTCCATATAGATACATGAACTCTTCTCGTTTTATCCTAGTTTTCTGTACGTTCTCGTACTAGTCTTTTCTTGATTTTTGTTGATTGTTATTAATTGATTAAAAAATTTAAGAGAATTGTAAAAATGGTTTATAATGCTGAGTGCTAATATGCAAAAGTATGGCCAAATTTGCTATTGTTTTCAAATTTCCACGCAATACTGAGATGCGAAAAAAATAGATAAATGCAATACATCGATGATATTTTAATATTACAATATCCTCGTTAGAAAACGTTTAAAATTGACGGATGACGTAATACTATATTTAAAAATCAAACATATTAATTTATCAAAACAACGAAAGAAAAAAAATCCAGACATGCCCCGTGACAATATATAGAATGTTATGTAAGTTCATAGTTTGATAAAGAGAATTGAATGATATATATATATATATATATATATATATATATATATATATATATCAGCTCCTTATTAAGATAAATCTAATTATTTGGCTATAACTATCTATTTTCCTCCCAGTCTAGCTGTCCTCACGATCCTAACATGGCACATATCCCTTCCCTAAATTTTCTATTATAATTGTTTTCTCATAAACTACAAATAATTAATCGATTGAAAAAAAATACGGGTATTTATTTTTTTGTTAAGAAACATTATATGTATGTAAAAACCAAAAATCAATATTAAAAAAGCAGTATCTAAAATCTCTATTTTATTTATTTTGTTACAATCTACAAAAGAAAATGTACTATTAAAACGCCCAAAAGCGCGTAAATGAAATTTGGAATCGAAAACCATAGACAAACGCTTGTCTGTGCGAAAACCATACAATCATACAAAATAAAGGCAAGGGCGCAACTTCGTCCATCGCCCATACAGTCGCCCGCCTGGCCGCTCATCCCTTATAGCACAGTGCACAGCATAGAATATAGATATACATTGCACAGTTCATACGTGGTTCCCACCTACTGTTCCTAATTACGTGCCAGCCAGGCAGTAGGTAGCTTATCGCTCGCTACTTTAGCTTGGCACTTGCCGTACGCTGTACTGGCTGTACCCCACCATACCCATAACCCGTACATATAGCCATAGATTCAAAACACTACGTAGTGTTTTGAATCTGCGATATAGCTTTACTTGCTTTACTTGTTACCTCACAAATTCATTGCTATGAGACAGATGATCAACACTTTCATTATTATTATCAATAGAGAAAGAATTACTTAATATCTTATTTTAAATTAAACATAAATGTGCTTGTACACATTTTCCCTTCAATCTGTTTTATTGCTTATTTTATCGCCTACCCTGTTCTCCGACCCATAAGTCGTCATTATTGCTATATTTACAAAACAACTTTATTATTTAAATTTGCATTTTATCCACGAATAGATAGAACACAAAATTCGTAATCGAATAAGTTATTTTCCAAAAGGATATTTTCACTTTCCTAACGTCCGATTTTTTTTTTACAACATACAAGCGCTTGGCGCTCCCGGTCCTACAGAATACCAGAATATTGTCATTCGCCTCTCGCTGTAACGTCACGAAGTAGGAAGTGAGCATAAACAAGCCTACACCTACAATAATTAATAAAAATTTATATTTTAATGAAAATGATTATTGGGAACTATAATTTTTTTGTATTTATAGAAACAATAACAATACCGATTTCTTTGAATTTTTTTTTAAAATTACTTCGTATTTTTAAGTAAAATATCGGCGTACAAATTTAATATATAAAACTAAATTAAACGTATGTAGTTCACTTCAATTTTTCAATTTTCCACGGAGTCACCGATTGCATTATAGTTTATCTATCCACTGCTACATCTACTCATAGCGCCACTGACTTATACTTCACAAATATACTTACCGAATTTGATTTAATTACAAATATCTTCTGTATTAAACGATCAATATATAAAATGCTTACCTGAAATATGTAGAAATATGTACAGTACGTAACAGTAATTTTTTTTAGAAATAGCACTTCACACTCTGAAGAAAAAAAAATAAAATTGAACATTTCATTTTTTTAAGTATGTTCTCGAAGTTTAATTTTCGATTTTTTTTAATATGTTTTGTATAACAATATTCTTCAAAACATATTAAAGTATGAACAAAATTGTAGGTTTAGTATAGAAGAAAATCATTAAAATGTGTGAAAAAAGTAGGTTTTTTGGATTTTTAAAACTGTTCCCGAAGGTCGTTTTTCTAAATTGTCACATATTTTATTCCTTATCCTGTTATAAATATTTAGTGTAAATTTAATCAAAAAAATATGTTTTGAACTGGAGATATGTTAAAAATAATATTTAAAATATTATTTTGGGTTAATAAATAAACACAAATATTATTGAAACTATTTTATTTTCATGACAAATTGTTCCTTCTTTATTTGTGTATAGAAAAAAATCATATTACATTACATAATTTTAAATAAAAAATGAAAAACTATTTTACTAAGTTTGAATTTCGCGCGCTGGGGTATCATTTCACCTTAACGGTGAAATGATACCCCCGATTAATTTGTTTCTACGCCGAGGCGAGCGCTAGTGGGCACTGAGATCAATAACTATGGCTGAGTCGATAAAATAGAAATTTTTGTACATTTACTGGGCTCCATCTATTCGATAATAGTCGTACTTTGTTCCAAATCACAAACCCAAAAGTAAAAATATGTGGTGTGGCAATAATTTCAAATTTATTTACGAATGTAAAGATATTTTATTTATACGAGATGAAATATTAGTATCATATTGCAATAATAACTTTTCTTGGAAAGAGTAATTATTGAATGAATAATAAATAAGAAATACCTATATAATATTATTCCCTAATTACATAATATTTTGTATTTACCGTAGGAAACTTTTATTATGAGTATATATTTATAGACTGTAGAGTAAATGTTACATTTTCACAATTATTAAAAAAATTAATAATAGGTGTACCGTGTACATCATAATATAAATAATTTTCGTATGATGTTAAATGTATTATCGTTTTCTTATAATATTCTTCGATATTGTAAAAAGCATGTTTTATAAAAAAGTTTTTAATATTTTTGAATGGTTTTTGATTCATATTGTTTTACTTTTTCGGGTATAGATCTAAATTCAATGTACATATTTCATGGACTTTTAAAGCCTGTAAGCAGGTTTGCGCATTGAGTTTGCAGATCTAGTGTCACAAATCACCATTTCAAATGAAATTAAATTTGGATTTATGTATTTCAAGAAGTGAGTTTAAAATATATATGGATGGTAGAATCAAAATACCCAAATCTTTAAAATGATCTCTATATAATAGGCGACGCCTACCTTGTAACTTGTAATAATACCAAGATGAAAAATATGTTTTGTCCTTTTACTTTATAATAATAATAAATATTAATTTTAGAAACATTGCATAAGTAGTTATAAGCTTCAAGAGAAAATATATTTAAAAAAAAGCCCGTAATTAGATTCGAAAAGCATACAATCACACAACACATCTGCACCTAATGCCGCTTGACTGCCCGCTCCCAGCCGTTGCTCACATCGAGCTCATTAGCGATAACAATAACAAGAATGTATGTTGTATAAATATCGGATCAAAAATATCGGTATTTTAAAACATCGATATTTACAAACAATATGAACTGATTTCCGACTTTTCACGCTTGAAAATAAAATAAAGTAAATATGCTTTCATATTTTGTAAAAGAGGAATCATTTGAAATAAAAAATAAAGTTATTATTATTATTATTATTATTATTATTATTATTATTATTATTATTATTATTATTATTATTATTATTATAATGCTTTCATATTTTACAGTTAATAAAAAAAAAACAACAATGTCGGTACCTATAATACACACAAATCTATAAACTAA
Source organism: Harpalus rubripes (assembly GCA_963082715.1). Classification (NCBI taxonomy): domain Eukaryota; kingdom Metazoa; phylum Arthropoda; class Insecta; order Coleoptera; family Carabidae; genus Harpalus; species Harpalus rubripes. The sequence continues at coordinate 33,989,066 of OY720458.1, forward strand.
TTAAAAATCAAATGTAATCACTAACCACAGAATTTAAAACACATCTGAATCGCAACTTTACAGAAATAAATATTTTGATAACCGTTTCCCTTTTATTTTATTTCTTTGAATACTCACTTATGGTGGAAGTATTTTCTCCAAACTAGGGTAGACATCATATAAACTGTGACGAGACATATGTAAGTAAAGGAAGGACAGAGGCACAGACACAGCAGAGTAGCGTGTCTTTGATAACAATTCTTGGCATATTAGGAATGCATTTTTGAAAACATCCAGAGCAAATATCGAAAACAAATATCAATGTCGATCGATATTATCGAAAAAGATAAAATATCGAAAGCTAAATATCGATTTTTCTCAAACATCGATGTATCGTGCGCATTCCTAGTTGCACTATCCTGATTGTATGGTTTAGTTTGTGTTATATACTCTTGCAATTACTGATACATTCATTATGAAATAAATAATTCTATTCCATACATAAACTCTTCTACCGTTATATTTAGGGTTTATCTTTTATCGAGTACAATATTGGTGTTTGATTCCTGCATTTTACACATATTTTTGCTTATGTCTTTGGTTCGTTTTGTTTTATCTTGGTATTCTATACGCTCTCGTACTAGTCTTTTCTTGGTTTTTGTTGATTGTTATTTATTGATTAAAGAATTTTAAAAAAATGTAAAATTGGTTTTATAATGCTGTGTGCCAATGTGCAAAAGCATGGCCAAATTTGCTAATGTTTTCAATTTTCCACGCGATAGTAAGATGTGAAAAAATAGATAAATGCAATACATCGATCAAATTTTAAAATTACAATATCCTCGGCAGTTTGCATTTCGCATTTTGACGAAAAATTTATTCTTCGTGAAAATGAATCCATTACGTCACATGATACACGTTTGATTTTAAAAAGAAAATGTTTAAAATTGACGGATGACGCAATACTCACTGTATTTAAAAATCAGACATCATATTAATTTGTCAAAACAACAAAATCCAGATATTCTCCATGACAATATACATGCTGTTCTGTAAGTTCATAGTATGATAAAGAGAATTAAATATAGTTATAATCTGAAATATATTTTGCAAAATCTGTCAAGTTGTAAAAGTTACGGGACTGTAAAGTCGACGATTATTACGAACAAGCTAATTAAGTTCCTACATTAGAAAAGAAATAATTGCAGATTACGATACATTGCAACCGTGTTTATTAGTGGTAACGTATGCCACTTTACTTACATAACTCCCTGTATTAAAACGAAAAATTAACTTAAATATTAAAACATGAAAGTGATAAAATGGAAATCAAATGCAATTCTTTTATGTACTACAGATATGTATTTTATGATAACGTAACACCGACCAAACATTTTTTTTTTATTATTTTGAAATATGATTATCTGCACAGGGTGTTAAAAAGGGTAAAAAAATGGATGGTATACATTTCAATGTACTGATTCTAAATCAAAAAGATTTTTTCTAGAATACCGAGAATTATTTCTTATTATTTATTTTATTCTTCAAGTTTTCATTTTTAGTGCCATTGACCAACACAAATTTTTTATTCAAAAGAATGATTTATCTAATCACGTGAATAGGAATTAAATAAATTTTTAATTATTTCTATCAAAAATTTCATGTTGAGGAGTGGCACTAAAAATGTACACTTCAAGAACTAAATAAATAATAAGAAATAATTTTCCGACTTTTGGAAAAATTCATTTTGGGGGTATGTGGCTATAATCGAATTTCAATATGTCATAAAATATAAAAATTAAACACTAGCGTCTCATTACTCTCATTATTATAATAAAAAAAAAACTAACTAAACATTGGTTTATAATAGTATTGTAAATAGTCAATATAATATTTTGGAGATAGGATATGTGACGCTATCATTGTAGGATTGTGGAAGAAGACAGATAGACTGGGATGGAAGAAGGTAGTTATAGACCAGCGTCGTGATTATGTTGTGGCATGTGGCAGGGCGACAGGTGGCTATTACTATCAATTTTCCTCAGTCTACATATCCCTTCCCCAAATTTTTAATAATAATTGTTTTCTCATAAACTAGAAATAATTAATCGATTGAAAACAAAATATGCGTATTTAGTTTTTGTCTAGTATCATAATATTATATATGTTAAAATCAATTTTAGAAAAGTAGCATATAAAATTTATATTTTATTTATTTATACGAGCTACAAAAGAAAATGTACTTTCGCCTGTGCAGCACAGCTGTACAGTCGCACCCTTTGACCCCTGCCCTTAGATCCAAACACGTGCCCTGCGTATAGGACTGGGAGCAGGTAGCCTATCGTTGCTCCCTGGCTCCCTGCTCTAGCCTTACGCCGTAGCCGTACTTGTCCGTAGCTTTGCCTCAGAAATTCAATGCTGAGTATGAGACAGATGATTAGCACTTTCATTATTATTGCTATTATCATTAGAGAAATAATTACTTAATATCCAATATTAATTGAAACATAACGGGTGTCTACTTTTTTTTCTCGAGCAGGAAATTTAATGTTAAAATTTGTGCATGGATGAGTATCCAGTTTGTTGTTAAATTATTTCGTATGTACGAGTTAGAAGCAAAAGAAAATATGCGAATTAAGGCAATTATTAGAGTACTATGACAAATAAGACACTATAGAAAATATTCATTGTCATACTAGTACAAAAATGTTATTATTGTACTAGTAAAAAAATGTTAGCGTGTTTATTCACCGCTGGCGGCGGTAGTCGCTACAGCACAGCAACATATCATATTGAAAATTGTTATTTGACAATTTTATAGTTTTAGGTTTGTAGTTACTGTACAGGGTGTCTCATTTTCGATGTTTTTTTTAAGGTATCTCGGGTAATATTAATGATAGAGCAAAACCGTTTGCACATTCCAAGGTCAACTTTTCGAGGAAAGTTTAATAGTCACCACAGGAATTTTTGATCTTCTTTTGTTTCTGAGCTACAAGCAAAAACTCGTTTTTCGCTCATTTTGAAAATCTATCATATCTTATTTATTATGATAGTTAGAGAAAAATTGTTTTCACAATAATAATTCTCGAGATATAACACAAACTTATGTTTTTTTAAATGGGAACCTATGTTGAAAACAGTCTCGCCTTCTTCCTTATTTTATAAGCTTTTCAATGATATATAACAAGTCTACATTCTTTTGTTTTAAACATTAATAAATGACGAATTATTAATTTATTGAGGTGAAAATATTGGAAATTATTAAAAAACAAATGAAAAAATTTATTACAAATCATCATTTGTTTATTTTGATTCTATATCTATTAATTAAGTTCTCAAAATTATTCTTAACCAATTATTTTCGGGTTAGTTAAATTACTATTTATGTACGTTACAGTTAGCTTTGACACAATCCGAAAAAACTGGTTTAATATGCTTTTGAAGGAAATAAATTGAAAAAATGATTAAAACTGAGACAAATACTATTAGGAATATGCAAATAATGATCTGTAAAAGATTTCTTCATTTGTTTCTTAATAATTTTAAATTTTTTCACTCCAATAAATTAATAATTCATCTCTTATTCAAGTTTGAAACAAAAGAATGTAGACTTGTTATATATTATTGAAAAGCTTATAAAATAAGGAAAAAGGCGGGACTACTTTCAACATAGGTTCCCATTTAAAAAATCATAAGTTTGTGTTATATCTCGAGAATTATTAAGTTTTAAAAAAATCTAATTACGCCATTTTATTCAATCTATAAAACGGTAAAAATTTTGTAAAAGCATTTTTCTCTATCATAATAAAGAAGATATGATATATTTTCAAAATGGGCGGAAAACGAGTTTTTGCCTGTAGCTCAAAAACAAAAGAAGATCGAAAATTCCTATGGTGACTATGAAACTTTTTTCGAAAAGTTGACCCTGAAATGTGCAAACGGTTTTCCTCTATCAATAATATTACCCGAGATACCTCAAAAAAACATCGAAAATGAGACACCTGTACACAGCCAGCTTTGGCTGAAATTGCAAATTATTCAATTAAAAAAATTTCAGAAAAATGTCAAAACACTTGAAGAAAAATTAGTATGTCATTCGGAGTAAAACTCCCATTTTGTATTTTGCCCAGCTAGCCTGACCCTGGCCCTTGGCTAGCGCCTCGGCCGCAATGACTGAATTCAACACATAAAGACCGCTGTATTCTCCTAATAATATACAAATCTTTGTTGTTTCTGATATATCTGACATTTTTGAAATTTTATTATTATTAGAATAATAGGAAGATTTAATCTAGAAGTAAAAAATTAATCACAAATTCTTGTCGGAAACATCAAATATATATTATTGTCTAATTTTTCAAGGCACTTTGATAACTACCTTAATTCGTGCATTTTCTTTTGCTTGTAACTCGTATATAAGAAACAATTTAACAACAAATTTGATACTCATCGATGCACATTTTCATTCTGAACATTTTTCTTCCTTACACATTTTTTATAAAATTGATAGATAAAGCGATATCGCCAAATTAAAATTTTAACAAAAAGTAGACACTCCGTATATACTTGCTGTACGCATTTTTTCCTTCAATTTTTTGTTATTTCTTGTTGTGTCGCCTACCCTGTTATCCGACCCACAAGCCGTCATATATATTTACAAAACAACTTTATTAATATAAATTTGTAATTTTTCCATGATTAGATAAAGAACAAACACGAAGTAAGCATATATTTATTTATTTATTTATTAAATACACTACCCACACAGGAAACCTAACAAGTAGGGTAGAAAACAATTAAATATATTATAAGCACATAATATTATAACATTTGAAAATTTTACAATATACAAGCTGCATGCACACTAATAAATTAAAATCAAATATAATTTTTAATAATGGTGCGACAGAATTTGTTGTACGAACTCGAAAAAAGGTCTACATTACAATTAATTTTATTAAACAGGCTGCACATATAATTAATTGGAGATTGCAGAAATACATTAGTATGAGCTGTAGGAAGGTAGAAGGTATTTGTTAATCTTGTGCGGATACAGGGAGCAGAAAAATTTAATAAGGATTGACAGTCAGGATCATCTATACCGTAATGGCACAATTTGTAAAGGTGGAGAACAGCACTTATTTGGCGTCGGACAGAGAGTGACTGAAGTTGAAAGATACTAAGTAGTAGCTCATAGCAGACACGTTTATCGGGATAAGTTCCAATTATTTTATAATAAACATATTTCAAGAATCTTTTTTGTACGGATTCTATTATTTTACTATTAACTTCATAGATTGGATTCCATACCAGAGCACAGTATTCAAGTTTTGATCTGACATGAGAGTAATAAAGCGTAAATAATACCTGAATATTATGAAAGTGCCGTGTGTTACGAATCACAAATCCCAGTGTTTTGAGAGCAGAAGAAGCAACCAATTGAATATGTTCTGTAAAAGTAAGTCGTGAATCAAAAGTTACTCCAAGATCGCGTATTGAACAACACCTAATTAACTGCATATTGGAGATTTTGTAATCGTAACATAAACAATTTTTCTTGCGAGTGAAAGATAGTGTTTTGCATTTATCTATGTTAAGTTCAAATTTATTAATTAAGCACCAGTTATGAAGGAGATCGAGATCACGTTGCAATTTTACGCAGTCGTTATTATCAGACATAGCACGAAAAAATTTTAAATCATCTGCAAATAATAAAATATTACTACTGAAAATTGATGATATATCATTGACGAAAAGCAGAAACAGGAGGGGACCGAGATTGGACCCTTGTGGGACTCCCGAAGATACGTTGTAACAAGAAGAATTTTGACCAAGAAAATGAACGAAAAAAGAACGATTGGTGAGGTATGAAGAAAGCAAGGAAATCAGTGGTTTTGAAAAATAATATGATTCTAACTTCTGAAGTAGGATATTGTGATCAATACGATCAAAAGCTTTGGAGAAGTCCGTATAAATTGTGTCAACTTGAACGTTTTTGTCTAAGAATGAGGAAACGTAATGTGTAAAATAACATAGATTAGTTGCAGATGATCTTTTTCACATGAAGCCATGTTGACTGGGTGATATAAATTCTTTAATCTGCATGTATATGTTTTTATATAAAATACTTTCAAAAATTTTGCTAACATTAGAAACAATTGCTATGGGGCGATAATTTTTTAATACAAGCCTATACCTACAATTTGAATTTAATAATTAATAAAATTTTACATTTTAATGAAAATAATTATTGGGAACTATTTATAAATTTTTTGTATTCATAGTAACACTAACAATACCAATGACTAGTGCGTAGGTCCGTGAAATTGGCAAGTTAGCAACCACCGAAAAGCACAAACGACCAAATTAGTGTTAAACGGTTGTGCTTCGTTAGTGCTTCAAGGATATACATAAATAAAGCAAGCAACCCCAAGCGTTCATTAGTTATTAAGAAATTGAAAGTGGTTGCCAACTTCAGGGTCAGCAACCACCTTAGAAGCACAAATGACCAAATTAGTGTCAAACGTTTATGCTTCATTAGTGCTTCAAGGATATATATTAATAAACCCAGCAACCCTAAGCGTTCATTAGTTATTAACAAATTAAAAGTGGTTGCCAACTTCACGGTCAACAACCACCTTAGAAGCACAAACGGCCAAATTAGTGTTATCGATTGTGCTTCGATAGTGCTTTAAGGATATACATAAATAAAGCAAGCAACCCCAAGCGTTCATTAGTTATTAACAAACTGAAAGTTATTGTCAAATTCACGGTCAACAACCACCTTTGAAGCACAAATGACCAAATTAGTGTCAAACGTTTGTGCTTCGTTAGTACTTCAAGGATATACATTAATATAGCCAGCAACCCTAAGCGTTCATCAGTTATTAACAAATTAAAAGTGGTTGCCAACTTCACGGTTAGCAACCACCTTAGAAGTACAAACGACCAAATTAGTGTTAAAAGTTTGTGTTTTGTTAGTGCTTCAAGGATATACATAAATAAAGATAGCAGCCCCAAGCGTTCATCAGTTATTAACAAAGAAAAAGTGGTTGCCAATTCACGCTCAGCATATATATATATATATATATATATATATATATATATATATATATATATATATATATATATATATATATATTTATATACAGGATGTAAATGAAATATGTGCAATAAATTTAACCAGTAATATAACTCGGCGAGAGCAACAATATTTCTTAATAACTTTTTCTCGAAATCGCATATTTTTTTAGGATTTTTACCACCCCGTAAATTGACGAGTCGTTCCAAATATTTTTGTGATAATTGAATGCAGTAGCAATAGCTATGAAAAATTTTGTTTTAGCAATTGACAGTCCTGGCAATTGTTGCAATTAAATTTTGACATTAGTAATAAACTTGTATATAAGGTAAAATTCTGTCAAAATGCGAGTACACAGACAATGTTATTACTTACCTATGGTTTATTTATTAATTTTTTTACTCGTATCTGTACTACATTTTACTTGACATCACGGTTGACATAAAGACAGTGTCATGGAGTTGCCAACGCATTTACACGGAGCGTTTCCAAATCATCACCAAATCATTGTGTTCTTAATATTCGCACATTTGTTAATCTTGTACATCTTTATCACATCACAATTCGGAGTGTCACATATGACAAATTTTTAAAAAAGCAACAGTTATATCCATAACATGTGCAAAAAGTTCTATGGTTTCAGCACATAACAGACTTCAATTTTGGGAATGGCTCATAATGTTTATTAATGAGACTGAATTTACTTGGGAACGTGTATTTATTATGCACAATACACATTTCAACAGACGAAAATGCTGTAAAAATTTTCATTAAAAAATGTTTGAGCGGGAACAGTAAATGGACGACTAATTATTGTTATTGGTACTCATATACCTCGTTTAAATGGACAAAAGTTTGTACTTACATTTTTTTAATAACGTATTAAAACTATTATGATTTGTCGACGATAAATAATCATCTCATAACCTAATAACTATGCTTTTGCTCTTCCTCCCCTCGTTCCTCCTTGTCTTCCTCTATTCACAGATTAAAGCCTGGTTTAATACGCAACTTTATAATTTTGTTATCCAAAATTTAAATTTCTTTATTTTAAAAATTGTACTATTACGAATTAATTAATAATAAATGTTATTTTCGTTGATTCGTTTATTAATTACTGTGGCTGCAAGTGTAACCGATAATCGAAATTTTTTGAACTGTTTGTATCCCACTTGAATACGACAGCTGCCATTTTTTCTCCATGGGCGCGCGCCGAAATATGCAGTAAATCTTTAAAGAGTTTTAACTCAAAATTATTAAGAAATATTGTTGCTCTCGTCGAGTTACATTACTGGTTAAATTTAATGCACTTATTTCATTTACATCCTGTATATATATATATATATATATATATATATATATATATATATATATATATATATATATATACAGGTGTCTCATAACTTCAGGTACATATTAGAAGGGCATATAGTTCTTAATGTCTTGATTACGGAACAAAAAGAATTTTTTCAAAATTCCTATAATTAAGGGTAGTTCACTTAAGAAGAACATTTTTTGTGCCCCGGATACTATAATATTTGGAATAGTGAAATTAGTTATAACTATTACATAAAATAATTTAACAATGAAATTAATTTATGCAATTACGTAAAGCTTTGTCACACCAATTAAGTTTGGGAGATGTGTATGTAATGAAAAAACACACAACCTATTCAACCAGAGTCCCAAAACTGTTTCCTTTAAACACCTCAAAAACTAATTTTTGAATTTTGAAAAAATTCTTTTTGTTCCGTAATCAGAACATTAAGAACTATATACCATTCTAATATGTACCTGAAGTTATAGGACACCCTGTATGTATATATATATATATATATATATATATATATATATATATATATATATATATATATACTTTTTCTTTGTTAATAACTGATGAACGCTTGGGGCTGCTATCTTTATTTATGTATATCCTTGAAGCACTAACGAAGCACAAACTTTTAACACTAATTTGGTCGTTTGTACTTCTAAGGTGGTTGCTAACCGTGAAGTTGGCATCCACTTTTAATTTGTTAATAAATAATCAACGCTTGGGGTTGCTGGCTATATTAATGTATATCCTTGAAGCACTAACGAAGCACAAACATTTAACACTAATTTGGTCATTTGTGCTTCAAAGGTGGTTGCTGACCGTGAAGTTGGCAATAACTTTCAGTTTGTTAATAACTAATGAACGCTTGGGGTTGCTTGCTTTATTTATGTATATCCTTGAAGCACTATCGAAGCACAATCGTTTAACACTAATTTGGTCGTTTGTGCTTCTAAGGTGGTTGCTAAGCGTGAAGTTGGCAATTACTTTTAAATTGTTAATAACTAATGAACGCTTGGGGTTGCTTGCTTTATTTATGTATATCCTTAAAGCACCGTGAAGTTGGCAACCACTTTTAATTTGTTAATAACTAATGAACGCTTAGGGTTGTTGGGTTTATTAATATATATCCTTGAAGCACTAACGAAGCACAAACGTTTGACACTAATTTGGTCATTTGTGTTTCCAAGGTGGTTGCTGACCGTGAAGTTGGCAACCACTTTCAATTTCTTAATAACTAATGAACGCTTGGGGTTGCTTGTTTTATTTATGAGTAGATATGCTCGATTCATTCTGGCTCAAACTGGATGAACTATGTCCATCCAGAGGTACCATGGGGGTAGTTCTTCAGCAACCCCTTTAGATTTTATTGTTATTTCTTTAGCAACCCTTACGGGTGTTTTTTGGGGTTATAGGTAGTTCTTTAGTAACCCCTGTAACGTCTTAGAGTAGTTTTTGTGTATACCCCTGTGATTTGAAGGGGTGGGTTTGATTGTAAACTGTTAGAGAAGGTATTTAGCTTATCTTAAGGTAAAGGTTGGAGTAGGTATTAAAATGTATTGTTTTAACATGTATATATTTTTATTGTTTTTACATACAGGTTTGTATTTGTGCATTTGCATACATAACATTTGGAATAAATATAATAATAATTGCATTAGAACATTGTGATTTATTTTTACCACGTTACAGTTGTAATTATAACGATTTTTTTAGCAATATTAAAAGAATTATATAAATACAATATACTATAAATTAGAGATATAATTTAACAAATATGCTACGTAATAAGTTGTGTCTTGACAACTCTATATTTTTTTACAAATACTAAACTTTCTTGATATTAAATTTATAAATACTTTTTGTTTTTTAAATATGTTACTTATCATAAAAGTTAAAACAATAGTAATTATTTTAGTTTATTTTTAAACGTGAACGGTAAAAGTTGTCTTTTAATTTTAAAATGGAGAAAAAAATTATTGCACGCAATTTGTTATCAACTGCTTTTAATTTAAAACAGCTATCAGAAGAAGATTATAACTCTTATAAATTTTTAATAAAAAATAGTAAAGAGGATTGTAAGAATGTAAAGATTTCAGTGATATATTAAATATAAAAGATACATGTATAGAAAATATGTGGAAAGAACTTCCTTTAAAATTTAAGCTACACCCAAATGTTATATTGAAATTACGTTGTGTGGAACATTATAATTTACCAATACATAAAACTCACATTGATGGTCCATCGCCATGTATTGAAAAGTGTTTTGCATGCAGACAAGGTTTAAAAATTAGTAATGCAAAGCTTTGTTGTTAATAATAAAACACAATCAATTCCAAACAGACTAATTAATCGTGAAATATTCGGTACTCATATATCGCCGTCATACTGTAGAAAAAATGAATGTTTAGAAGAAATAGCAAAACTAAAAAATGTTCAATTATTTTGTAAAGAAAATTTAATACGAGAAGAAACTATATATGACAAACAAATTAAAATACTTACAAACTCAATTATTTTATCACATCAAAAACATAATAAATAATATATATATATATATATATATATATATATATATATATATATATATATATATAATTTAATACGAGAAGAAACTATATATGACAAACAAATTAAAATACTTACAAACTCAATTATTTTATCACATCAAAAACATAATAAATAATATATATATATATATATATATATATATATATATATATATATAAATGTAAACAAAATAAAGTATGGATGGAAGAAAGCAGCTGCAACCTATTATGGATTATTTATTTATTTTACCTGTAAGCAATATGAAAGTAAAAATATTATGTACTTATAATAATAATAATAATAATAATAATAATAATAATAATAATAATAATAATAATAATAATAATAATAATAATAATAATAATAATAATAATAATAATAATAATAATAACAATAAATTTATATATATATATATATATTATTTATTTTTTATTTTACATAATTCGTACAGTATTTGTTAAAGGTTTATATTTAATAATTTTATTATGTATTATTAAACAGTAAGCAGTAGTGTTGGCTGGAATATTTTTATTTGTTTCAAAATTTAATTTTAAAACTATTGTACCAGATTTTAAAGTTTCATTTTGATATAATGTATTTATTACAACAATAGGACATTTTTTTATAAATTCGTCAGGTGTATAAACAGGCTCATTAGTTTTTTGATAATATGCAAATTGATATTGCATATACATATAGTACAAAGTAGCCCATTGATTATTATCAAAATTTAAATTTAAATTATCATATGGAAAAACTTTAGAATTTAACTCAACTTTAAAATTTGTTAAATTACAATGATCAAATACACTCATATCTTTTACAAAACTATTTTTACGATCTGTTTGAAATTTAAAAATGATCATTCTGGGTTTTTCCAATTGTGCTGCGGTTTTGACTACCCAGGTATGCTGTTGGGTTTGTGCTACCACTAAATGTTCGTGTATTTCCCAGGTTCGAAATGCAATTGGTATTTCTGTACCACTATCCAAATATTTCACTAATTTTAACTTTTCCTGATATGAAACTGTTATATGAGGTATATGCCAACTTACTTTAAAAAGTTTTATTTTTAACGTTTCCGTATTATTTGATGTGATTAAAGCATTTTTATCAGAACTGGCACGTAAAAGAACTAAATCATGACGTTAATTTAAAAGAATTTTTTTATAATCTTCAGCAAAGCCTAATACCATACGAAGTGGGATACAAAAGCTAAAATTTCCTTTATTATTATGTGTACTTATATCACTTGTATATGGTGACCAATATGCATTTATTAAGCCACGACATTCACTTGGACTATATGAACAATAGTGTTTGAAAGTAGTTGTAATTTTAGGATTACGAATACGCTCAATGACAATTCCCCCTATTTCATAACGAATTTTATCAAACAAGTGCATTATTCCATTGTTTATAAATTTTCCTTGTTTCTGCTGGTTTATCCTCATGATTTAATAATTGACCCTCGATATAAATATGACTATTTGAGGGTTGGATATATAAATCTTGTCTCTGCAGTGTTATTCTAATTTCATCATTGTTGTTTAATAATGAAGATGCATATGGTACATAAGTATGTGTTTCAGCACTTTGTATACTTTCGTCAAAATATATAGGTTCCTTCACACTTAAAATGTCACTCATTTTTTTGTTTTTGTACACAGTACATATAATTTGAGCACTTACAAAATGATGTACGAATTTTAAAATGTATGTAAAGTAGTATCTGTGTTAATATGTTTTGATTTTTCTTATTTTTTTCCGTTTTTAATATTATTTTTTGATACCACTTTAAATCCAAGAGCTTCTAAATATTGTTTATTTTCACTTGTTAATTGATGTCTTGTTTGGCTTTTACTGACGCTAGCATTATTATATTTCGTTTTTATATGTAATTTAGTATGCGTATTATATATTATTCCCATTTTGTTTTAAAATTTTTTTAAATGTAGTCTTATCGTGACAAGTTCGTTTCTAAAATTGAGTAACTCATCCTCTTGATCAGTTATTTTAAGCATAATATTGTTAATAAAATATGTATTATTTGGTAAATAGATAACATTTAACGGATTTTCAATAATTTTAAATCCTGATGGAGCACTTGGATAAAACTCATGTATTATATGAACAAGTTTTGAATTATCATATGAACCTGTTACTATATTACAGTGTATACGAACAGAATTAACTTTAATTATATTTACAGGATTTTCTGACGTATGATATATTTTTCCAGCATATACTTTTGCTTCAAAACCCAGTAATTCTCTAATTGTATTTTCTTTAGTGAAATCCACATCCCATTCACAATACATTTCACATTTTAAGGTATTATTATTTGCTATAATTGAAATTGTTGGTTTTCCTGAAGTATTTTTCATTCTATTTTTTAAATGTGTATTTATATCTTTTAGTTCATATGATCCATCTGGTATAGTAATGCTGTATTTACCAGCATGAAATTTATTGTTCCGTTTATCAATGTTTGGAATAGAATTATAACCTCGAAAATTTATCAGTCCTAATACAAATTCGTTACTAGGATCGAGTTGAATAGCTGGATTTATAGTTTGAGATAATTCCGAACTTTTTTCCGAAAAAGTAAATGTGTACGACATTGTTGTTTGGGTAATACTAAAAATTTGTTTACAAAAAATGTTTATTAAATAAAAATTTTAAACAAAGATGTCCACAATTAACAGTGTCAAATAACTGATATTGATTATAATTATATTTAATGTTACAGCTACCAAAATATTTAACTATTTCTTTTGGAGGTTTTAAACTACCAAAACTATCAAAATATATAACGTTTTTACCAAATTTTTTGTATGCGACCCAATGTGTACCTATATTGTTAAAATCATCTAAATTAACTATTCCAAATTCTTTAAAATTAACACGGTTAGGTAAATTATTTCTCATAAAAACTCCTCTAAAATTCCGTATTTTTTAAATCTTGACATATTTTAATAATTCAATATTAGTTAGAGCATGTTTTGGAAGCTTTTTTAGTAGTTTTTTTAGTAATATACCACCTCTTTTCGGTACTGATATTACTCTCGGATTACGTATTTTTTTATTTTTATTAAATTCTTTTAAAGCAATTAAAATATTTTTGTTATCAGAATTGTTATTACGTAATGTTGAACGAATACGTTTAATTTCATTTTGAAAGGTAAGTTTATTAATTAATTTTTTTATTTTTAAAGATAAGCTCGCCACCTTCACATTTGTTTAATTTTTGTACACGTTTAATTTTTTTACTTTGAAAGGTAAGTTTACCACCTTTTCTTTTTTAAATTTTTTTAACACGTCTTGTTCTATTTGCAGCACCTAATTTAAGTTTTGCTTTCATTGTTCTAGAAATACCTAGAGCAGCAATTTTTTCTTTTATAGAAGCGTCTTTTAAACGATACCGTTCAAATGCTTTATTAGATAATATTTTATCAGCTTTATGACGGTCTTCTAAATTATTACTTTTAGAATATGCAATATCATGAATTTTACACGCTTCGTCTAATAAATTTACACCTTTATCCCCACGTGAAAGCCTTTTTTCTAATTTTGTTCCAGGACCACAGTAATTATATCCAGGTATATGAAGCTCAATCGGAAGTTTATTAATAGCTGTGTTTAATATACTACTACCGTAAACTCGATTGTTATATTTATATTTTCGATGTTTAATCATTTAGATTTTATGGTCAACTAAAGTATATTTTATATAAAGTTACTATTTATACTTTTTAATTTAGTTACAATGAAGAAATTAAAGCAAAAACATATGCTTAAAATAAAAAAACAAAAACATACGCTTACGGTTAAAAATTATGATTTAAAAAAGAAAAACATTAAACCACGTCATAGTATATTATTTCCATCAACAATTCGTTGTTTAATAAGCGGTCCTTCTGGTTGTGGAAAAACAAATGTTATAATCGCACTTATTGAACATCCAAATGGATTACATTTTGAAAATATTTATATATATTCAAATTCTCTTTTTCAACCAAAGTATGTATATTTACAAAAATTATTAAAACCTATTAAAAATATTGGATATTATGCATATAATAATAGTGAAAATATAATTAAACCTGACAAAGCAAAATATAATTCTCTTTTCATATTTGATGATATTGCATGCGAAAAACAGGGTATAATTAGAGATTATTTTTCTATGGGACGACATAAATTAGTTGATTGTTTTTACTTATGTCAAACGTATACACGTATGCCAAAACATTTAATACGTGATAATGCAAATATGTTAATATTATTCAAACAGGATGATTGTTTCGTAACTATTATTGTGGTCCGGATGCGGTATTTCGCTACCGAAAATCGGTCACTTTAATATGTTAAGAGTGCGGAATATATGTTGTACCTATGATGTCAGGTTAGTAATAATGTTGTTGAAAGAGAGACTGATTATTTTTTGGATGATGTTATTGTTATTCTTTCGGGTTTGTGCTAACCCACTAAGTGGGAAATGCGTGATTTTATGTATGTATGTATGTATGATGACATAAATTTAAAACATGTATATGATGAACACGTGGGATCTGATATGAGTTTCGAAGAATTTAAAAATATGTGTTCAATATGCTGGTCCGATAATTATAAATTTTTATTTATAAATAAAGACTAATATTACTGAAGGTAGATACCGTATCGGCTTTGATCAATATATAAGTATATAAACATTTGTATTCAAATCAGTATACAGGGTTTTTCACAAGCTGTTTAAACCTGTTTGATTACTTGAAATATTTATAGATCCGTAAACAGATTAATATAAGCTGTTTGGAATCTGTTTAAAGCTATTTAAAAGCTGTTTGGAAGCCGTATTAAGGCGTTTATAAGCTGTTTGGAAGCCGTATTAAGCCGTTTATAAGCTGTTTGGAAGCCATATTAAGCCGTTTATAAGCTGTTTGGAAGCCGTTTAAAGCTATTTATAAGCTATTTCGAAGCCGTTTAAAGCTATTTATAAGCTGTTTTATTATCTGTTTATTTACTAAAAATCAGTATAAATATAAACTTAAAAAAATAATTAATAAAAGCACGACAAAATGTTAAAAGAAAACTTGAATTATTAAAAAGTGGTGAAGTCGAAAAAGAAATTAAGTTAGAAAAATCATATATTCCTATAACAAAAAAATTAAAAGAAATTACCGAAAATTTACAAATTGTACCCAACTTACAAAATAAAAAAAAGAAAATAGAAGAACAAGAAGAAGAAGAAAATATTCAACCTGTAGTAAATCCATATTCTGCTAGTACTAGTCAAAATATAGCAGAAACTTTTGATTCAGATGTGGATGATAAAAAATTTGCACATAGCACAAGCACATATAACCAAAAGGTTATAAATTCATATTTAGAGGGTTTTAATGAATCACTTAAACCATATATTAAAAATGTTATAACAAAATCTGAAGAAATAGATTTTGTGTATGGGGTTACATTTCATGAAACTGAAGAAGGAGAATTTTTTAAAATGGGAAGTAAAAAAATTGATTTTAAAGAAAATAGTATAATAATTGATAATGAACTATTTCCTGGAACGATAGGTTTATATGAACTTATTTTTAAAAAACTTCCAAATGATAAGCTATACACCGATGAAGATAGTAATAATTACAAAGACGTTTTAAATATAACAAACGCAGCACGTCGTGATAATAGTCCTGCAGGACAGCTTAAAGGAAATCAATCATACAAATATAAAAATATTATAAGTCCGCTATTAACACCTAAAAGACATTCGTCATTTTCTCTTAGCCCAATTTCAGCAACACAAGCTGCAAAATTATTACGTAAAAGAACTGGTAAAGGGTTAGAATTGCTTAAAAATTATAATAATAAACCTGTTGAATATGAATTTTGGGATAATCCCAATGAATTAGTTGAAAAATTTAAAAATTTTATAGCATCTAAAAACGCTGGTAATAACCTTAATAACGAAATTATTTCTATAATTGAAGAATTAAAAGAGGCTAATATTATTTTATAATATTTAGTAATAAAATGTCTATCGATAAGTTTGGACGTCATATTACAACATACACCTTTTTACAATCACACTTGGAGAATAGCAATAATTGTAATTGTGATTATGATAGTGATAGTGATAACAATAATAGCGAAAAACTTGTTAATGTTGCATCACCTATATTAGATACCCATGCAATTAGTAAAAAATATTTTGAAACACAATTAAAGATATCAATAGAAAATATAGAAAAAAAACTGCAAACAATAATTACTCAATTTAATAAATACATAAAAGAAACTAATAATACTATACAAAATATTCAACAAGATATAAGCATTATTTTTAAAGAATTAAAAATTCATAATTTATCTTAATCAAAATTAAAATAAAAAATTATTATGTCTAATACTAATATAAAGCGACAAGTTATAGAAGAGTTACATAAACCTGTAAGACGAAATTTTCTGCGAAGGCGTACAATTATAAAACAATTGGATGAAACGCATCAAGCAGATCTTGTTGAAATGATAACATTTGCAAGAATAAATAAAAATTATAAATATATTCTTGTTGTAATTGATATTTTTTCTAATATGTATGGACAAGACCTATTAAAACAAAAAGCGCGGTTGATGTAACAAATACTTTAAAAAATATTTATGTTACAGACAATCGTATACCAAAAAAATTGCATACAGATTTGGGAAAAGAATTTCATAATAAAAAATTTAATAATTTAATAAACAAATATAAAATTAATCATTATTCAACATACAGCTCTAAAAAAGCAGCTATTGTTGAACGTGTTAATAGAACAAAGTCTTTAATGTGGAGGGAATTTAGCTATCAGGGTTCATATAAATGGTTAACTTTATTACCAAAAATTTCTGAAATATATAATAATAAAAAACATGTACAATCCGCATGAAACCGATTGATGTTACTAAAAGCAAAGAAAAGCACTTATTAAAAACTGTATACAACCAAATTAAAATTGTTAATATTAAATCTAAATTTAAAATAGGTGTTAATGTTAGAATTAGCAAGGAAAGGGGGGTGTTTGCAAAAGGTTATAAAACAAATTGGTCTAATGAAATATTTATAATTAAAGATATTAAATTAACTAATCCAATTACATATTTACTTAGCGATAAATTTGGACAGTCTATTAAAGGAGGATTTTATAAATACGAGTTACAAAAAATAAAATATTCCGATATTTATTTGGTAGAAATTTTTTTAAAAAAGGACAAAAATAAGCTATACGTTAAGTGGATTGGTTTTGATAATACGCATAACAGTTGGATTGATAAAAATAATTACGTATAAAATAAATATATTAATTAATTAAATTTCAGTTTTATACTTGCATTCAATAGAAAACATTAAAATAAATTCACCGTGTTGCAATGTTATTGTAGATGTTCAAGGGTTTTTGACTACGGAAACAAATAAGTTTATTTGCAAAGAATTTGCAGTTATTAACATTACGAATGGTGACTGTAAAACAGGAATATTTAAGCAGCCATACCCTTTCGCATTTTTATCAAAGGACAGTCAAAAAAGTGTACAATTATCTGTTAAATATGCATATAATTTAGAATGAAGTGCAGGAAACATTCGATATAATAAACATCAATCAACTTTAAAAAAATACTTGAACAACCTGAAGTTAATATATGTTACGTTTTGGGTGAAGATAAAAAACAATGGTTAGAAACATTTATTCATAAAAAAATAATAAATTTAGAACAACTTGAATGTCCAGCTTTATCTGTATTATGTACACCAGTTGAAATTGATTGTTGTTATCTTCACATTTTAAACTGTGCTGTTAAAAATGTAAAAGATATAAGAAGATGGTACCAATCAAGATTTAATACATTTAATTCACTTCAATTATTTACTAATAATATGCAATCTCTTTCTAATATGTTCGAAGAAGATATTTTGCATTTACCAATGGAATTTTTAATGATTTTTGTAGAAAATGAAATTGACTATGTATGGAGCAAATTAGCTGAAGAATGGAAAAATAATGAAATATTTAAAACATATCAAAAATGTTGGACACATTACCATGAAAATTCTAACGATTGGGATGAAAACCATGTTTTAATTAAAAACTGTAAAATATGTAATGAAAATTGTTAATATTAAATGTATACATATACATATAAATTAAACACGTGCATATAAATAATATAAAATGTCTTTATTTATAAAATAATTACAAAAAAAAATGTTTTTATTTATAAGGGTTTTATAAATTTGCAAATTTATAAATAATAATAATAATAAAATTCATAAATTTATGAAACTTGCAGACTTGTTTAAAATTAACTACTCGTCTGCATTTAGTTCTATGTCCACCGCTTTTCCTTTTCAGCCTTTGGATATCAAATAAAATTTTCCTTTTTTTGCGTCTTCTTTCATGTACTCAATTTCTTCGTTACACATCACGTTAAATCTTTCACTAAGAAAGATATAGCCGTCTTCAATTTCTACGCGAACCCTTAATCCAAACGCTGTATCCATTTTATTCACATCTTTTATGTAATATTTTTTGTTTTCTTCCAAGCTGCGTAATCCATGAATTTTTTTTGGTTTAGCTTTTTCGTTTAGTTGGTCATATTTAGAGGTGGTAAGGGTGGAGTTGGTGGATGCAGAGTTTGACATTTTATACTAAAAATAGACACATAAAACTTATATTTAGTTAAAAGAATATTTATTTTGTAATTTTAATAATAATTTTTTAATTGTTTTAAAATACTTATATTAGGACAATTTATTTCAAAAATTGACAAGTCAAATTGTGTTGCTTTTATTACTAATTTTAAATATTCACTATATTCATAAACTACATTATTTTTAAATATATATATATATATATATATTGAACAACACCCTCTATTTCTAATAGAATACCAGGAAATATTGTCTGTATAAATCCATAAAAATCTATTTCTAAATTACATTCATTAAATTTTATTACATAATTATTATTATAAAAAATAAAAGTATTGCTTATGTTTGTATGCACAACACCTTGTATATTTTTTATGACTGCAGGTAAAGTAATTTTGTGAATAGACTGTTTCATATCAGGCCATAAAATATTATAAAATATATCATCTATTACTAAAACTAGATTTCCAGTAGGTCTACGATATGCAGCTGATAAATTTTTAAAATTTTTAGGTATAAATGGTAACCAACTAGGTAAATAAAGCGGTTGAGGATCAAAACCATTTTCAGATATATTTTTTATCCAAACCCATTTGTCATAAAAAATTAATAATTTATTATCCATTACTAAAAATTTTGCTAATTTATGTATATTACATAAATCTGGAAAATTATTAAGTGGTATTATTTTATCATTTTGATTCGGTAATTCATATTGAGAGATATTTGTTTTTTCTAATTTTTTACCATATAAATTTTGTATTGCTTTTATATCCTCAGAACTTAATTTAAAATCAAATATATTATTAAAATAGATATTTCTATTATATGCATACATAATAGAATTTTTATTATTTATATGTTCTAATCCTATTGCATGCCCAATTTCATGTACTAATAAAGTAAAAAAAAAAAATTATTTTTATCAACTTCTGTATGAGATAATTTATAATTCCAATTTTCAGACTTATCAATGTGAATGTCAACAGACGTTAGTGTTGGATGTGGTGAAAATGCGTGTTTTAATACATTGCCCGGTCCATCAAAATTTGTAGCACACCTTTGTTCAAATAAATAAGATTTATGAATAATTTTTCCAAAAGAAATAATAATATTTGGTTTATTTTGTAAATTTTTTAACGGTGTATGCATAAATGTTATATTTGCATGATTTTCCCAAATTTTAAATGCTTTGTTTGCTACTTCAATTAAATTTGTTTCTAAAATATCCCACGTTATAACAGATTTTTTCCATGCCACTGGTTTATCAACATAATTTTTATAATAATCAGTTACACTGCATCGGGGTGTATTCATAAGTACCAATGTTTCATTATTTAACTTATTTGTTATATTTAAATTATAATATTTTTGAAATGATTTTGAGGCATGCAAATATTTATCATTTTTAGAGTTTATATTAAACATATCATTTGCAGTTTTTTCTAAAAACCCATATTTTTCTAAATAGTCCAGCGATTGATAAAATTCGTCACTATCATTATTTATAAATTCTTGACTATTTAAATAAATTTCTTTACTATTTTCACTATTATTTAGTAATTCATGGCTATTAGTTAAATAAATTTCTTTGTTATTTTCACTTGCCAATACCAAATTAATTAAAAATTTATAAAGTATGATATTAATAAAAAACATATTTATATTTAATACTTTATTCATATTACGCTTTTTAAATACTGAAACTTGCACACAATTACAGCAACTTTATATATATAAATTTTTGCTGAGTTGCAAAAACCATAAAAATTATAAATATATAGTTTTGTTACGTACCCGTTAAAATAAATCTCTTAAGACATGAATTTTTTTAATTTTACTAACTTTATCGGTATCAGTATCACTATCTTCAGTGGTACTTTTTTGGTGAAAATTAGTCAGCATATGGCAATCATCTTTATTATAAATATTAAATAAAGGTGTTATTACACAGTTATCACACCAATAATATGGATTGTGTATAACCTCCGTTATAATATTATTGCCAGGCACAAGACAATGTGTTTTAATTTTTAAAAATCTCCGATAGGGGATATGTAAAAAAAAGGGTTGTCTACATTTTCTATATTATAAATTTTTAAAAAACACTTAAAGCATATTAAAGATATCTGGCTTCTTTTACTTACTTTTATACATTTCATAACTATATGATTACAATTATAAGCAAAGGGTGGCAAAGAATTAAATGAAAAACACATAAGTGCATCAAAATCACGTTTTGTTATATTATCAAAATTTATATTATTATAATTGAAATTAAAATTTTGAACGTTTTTAGATGCTTAAAAATAATAATTTTTCCAAATTTTTTTAAGTTCATGTTTTAGTGTTAATGGAATATTTAATTTGTCAATATCAATACAATAATTTATTTGTTTTATAACTTGTGCTTGTGCAAAATACTTTAACGAATCTGGATTAATAACACTCATTATTAATATTAATATAAACTGTAATTTTTATGAATTAGTACATAAAATAAACAATATAAAAATATATTTTATACCTGATATAGCTGTACTGCTTTTCTCGTAGAACTGTAGAATAAAAGAGTTGAAGCAAATGATTCTAAATGTATCCAGTTTAATACCCAAATTTTTTGATAAGATTATCGTTCAGCATATTTACGCGTGTTAATAAATTATTTGCATACACAACAAATCTGATTTAAATTATCAATATTACCAGCTTCATCCGGGTTTATTTACGCAATAATTACTAAAATAATTTTGTTTATATAAACATAATTATATTTTAACCTTTTAACATTTAAGATAAAATATAGTTTATCAATATTAGCTTATCACGATTTATTAATGCAATAATTACGAAAATAATTTTGTTTATCTAAACTTAATTATATTTTGACTTTTTTGACATTTAAGATAAAATGTAGTACATATATACTAGTACTAGTTCAGTCCAACGCTAGCTCAATCGACGAAGATATTTTGTAAAAGAAATAAAAACGTATATATTTTTAATTAATTTTATATATAACATATACATATAGTTTACATAGTTTAGTTACATATATTAATTTTCTTTAACTTCACCATCACTACTGTTTGGAGGTGTAAGTATTTCAGAGTAATTTCTTTCTTCATCCATACTCCATCGCATTACATGATCGCAATTAACACAGTCTTCTTGACCGGTTAAACGGCATAATAGAATTTGACTAGTATAAATATCAAAATTACCTCCGTCTTCCTCTTCTTCATAATTAACATATCTATATGGATTTAAAATCCATATGTTATGTAAATTTACATGTTCTCTTCTGTCAGGTAAAACGTTGTAAATTTGTAATATATTTTCATTTAAATTTCGATATTTTACAGCTGCTATTAAACTCGCTTTTAATTTTTACATAGTCAAGTTTAAAAGAGTAAACTTACCCCCGGTGCAGCTCGATATTATATTTAAGTAGTGTATTAATTGCTAATTCCTCTACTTCAATCCATAGATCCACTAATCCATTAACTCTTGGATTTTGATGTGTAATATTAAGCGAAAATCTGCGATGTTCACTTGTAAAAAATACTATTTTATTACTTATAAAATAAATACCACGAACTTGTAATAACTGACAATAAATATCAGCGCTATTCACACGACAAGTATACATTTTCAAAAATAATTATTTACAAAATATTATGCATACACATACATGTGCAGTAATTTATATAGTAATCCCCACTTTTAAAATATCAATAGTGGGGAATACTTTACTTTTATGAACAAATATAATATATATATATAATTAAACTTTAACATTATGTAATATTGAGTTCATATCTCCATGGTAAAGTAGTTGTGTACAAATAATTTACAACTCTTTTATCATCATAAGGGCTTAAAATAATTTTTTTTTGGCTTGTTGTATACACTTTATGCAATTTAGATGTTATATGTTGTTGATTTTTAGAAATAATAATATTGTTAAATAAACAATTATAATAATCTTCGAACGTCATTGTTTTTAAAACGCCTGATGTTATACCTTTAGCTTTTTTAAATTCAGATTTATGATTAGTTAATACCTTATAGGTATACATTTCCATTACACTCGTTTTTCATTAATCCAATTACTTTTTTATTAGCTAAAGGTATACCATAACAATTATTTTCAATATAATCCGATGTATCAAATTTATGTATATCCTGCAACATTATTTCATATATATTAACATTAACAAAATTATATATTAAACTATCTGTATCTGTATATAATAATTTTGCCTTATCGCCTAATTTTTTTCTAATATAATTATAATGAAAATCGTAAACATATGTTTTTGAAATATCTAAAATTGAAAAACCTACATAAATTAGTTTATTATAATAAATATTAGTTTTTTTCATTTCAATAATTATAACATCAGGTTCATTTAATTGTTTATCTAAAACAATGCAATTATAAAAATTTGGTTTTGAAATATAATATTTAGCTCCATATCTGCCAGACCATTTAGTAACAATTTTAACATCTTTATGTTTTTGTACATTTTCCATAGTTTTTCCAAATACTGCATTATTCATTTATTTATAAAAAAAAATTTTAAACTCATTATTACATTGTGTTCTTAAATTTGTGTTTAAATCAATATATTTTTTTAACCAATTACTTTGTTTAAATTGTAGTATTCGATGTATTTTCGTTAATTTCATTCCTAATTCTAAACATTGTTTTAAATTTTGATAATGAATAATATATTTTTGCTTTGAATACAAATTTGTAATTAATTTTGTATTTTTGGAACCAGGGGGTATAAAATGTTCTGGGCATAACGGTAAATCTTTATGCGTTTCATGTAATTCTTTTCCATATTCCAAATCAACCTCAAAAATATAACCTGTTTCAGCAGAATTATTCAAATTTAAATAATCAATACTATAAAAATCTTTTTCTTGCACCCATTTAAAATCTTTATATGGTAAATAATGACACATTGCTGCCCCATATAAATTATTTACATCAAAATACATTAAAAATTTTTCCTCTTCAAGCGAATTATATAAATTACCCATATAACGATTATTTGCTTTTGCATACCGATTCGAACATTGAGAAACACCACCTCGAATTCCTTTTTCTATAAATAAAATTTTGTCAATATCAGTAAGTAATTCAAGTTCAACTTGAGTACATTTTAGCATAGCATCAAAAGCAAGACCTGGGGCAGTAAAATACCATAAACTATCTAATTTATATGTTTCTAAACAACTTTTTCGAAAATTTTCAAATATATCTGCTAATAAAAGGACATCGGTTTTTAAATATAAATCTGCATATTCCCCTAAAGTTTTAATGTCAAATTCATTCCATACATTTAATGCATGCTCATAATCAATATCGCTAATATTTTCATTTTTTGCTATTAAAATTTATTTTAGAAGGTAAATTTGTTTCATCAAGTTTATCCCAATTATTTATATATTCATATGGAAATATACCTTTTTTTCTTAATAATTGAAATTCCTTTTCATTTTTACAAAATAATTTTGTAATTTTTAATTCTGAATCTTTTAAAAATGATGCAAGTTTATCTATATTGCTAGCCATAAATCGATAAGAATCAATAAACCGAAAATTTATTTTTGTATTATTTATATATTTTGTAAATGAAATATAACGTTCTTTATTAATTGGGAGTAAAGATGTACCACCGTTAATTTCAGTGGCAATACTTTTAATTACAAAATGACCGTCATAACCACTTAAATTATGAAATACTACGGGAACCATATAAGACTGTGAATAATTTAAATTACAATGTTGATGAGCAGCACCTCTAAATTTTGAGGTAAAATGGCAATGGTCGCGTACACGTATTTCGTCTAACGTAAATGGGTTTTCACCGAGGGGTAAACAACTGTGGATTTTTGATGTACACTCATGTGGAGTTCCATGGATTTCCGTGGATGTTCATGGATATCCCTGGATTTCTGTAGATGTCCACGGATTTCTTTGGATGTCCGTAGATTTCAGTGGATGTCCGTGGATTTCTGTGGATGTTTTTGGATTTCAATGCATATTTAAGTGGCAATTGCGCAGGCGCGAATGCGCGCGCATTTTGTCTTCGTTGTTAATGTCGTGATATTAGTGTTGTTTTGTTTAAGAAAACTAATAGTGTATCAGTAAAAGACTGATGTTCGTGATTTATAAGTGAAAACGAAGTTAAAAAGTAAATAAATACATACTATTATTTACTATGGTTACTATAACAATTCCCTGGTAATGTATTTCGCAAATTAGAGCGTACTTTTTATACCTATAGCAATAGTGTTATTTATTAAGTCCGTTTTATATTACACTGAATATTGCACAATATTCTGAACAATTTTTGAACAGCCTACATAAATTTCGTAGTATCATACAGAAAATTGTTTGAAATATTTAATGGTTCCAAAAAAATGTCTGAAAAATTGAACTCGTTCTATTCCTATTTAGTTTCGTAGACACTCTGTCAGTACATTTGTCTGCAAATTGTAAGTTTATTTTTATCTCCCGCCTCTGCCCACCTACATAAAAGGTAAGGAAGGTTTTCGTTCATGGTGGTTTCAGAGAATGTGCACGAATTAGGGTTCCGAAACACGAAACTGATAAGCAAATGTGGACGTCCGAAAATTGTGTAACAATGTTTAAAAACTTTGTTACATAACATGTATTACAACGTGTTATACAGTGTGAATGGGCCTTAATGTTTTAAATGTTGCACATTTGTTTAATTAATAGTTATTTAATTAGTACGGAATACTTTTTGTTTAAATTTGTAGCAATTTTGTAATTTTGTTGTATTTAGTGTAATATATAAAGGGCTTTATGGCAAATTGCACATTAACGATTATTCGCTAAATTGCGAATGGTCAAGAATTATTGACACCCTGGACGTTTTCATCACTTGGAGTTACAATTCTTAACTTATAGTATTATACATTACGAATAATACTTTAATTAGAGTTTGTTTCCATCCAGAATGGATTTCGAACCGAGCCTTGGACCTGAATCTGAATCCAGAGAAAACTATTTCAATGAAGCTGAAGAGGCTTTGAAAATTTCCATATCTGTTTCCCTAAAGATTTTTTTAAAAATTAACGGATACAACAATGTTGCCGTATTGCGTAACATTTCTGAGGAAGATGTAGAAGGGATGGTGAAATTTATGATATCAAACACAGCTCTTGATTTAATTCCAAAAAGCGAATATGAGCAATATTACGGCATTTTTCATAAAATCCCTAAAAAATTCAAATTGTTGCTTGGACATAAGAAGCTGCTGCTATTAGTTTCCAAATTCTATCAAGATAAATTCAAGAATAAGAACGCAAAATATGAAGCTGTACAAAAGAAACTGAATACATCGGGATATGGTACTCCAAGCAATTTATCTGATGTGGATTCAGAAAATTTAGAATCTCATGAAAAACAGGAGGACAGAATACAGAAAAAAGTGAATAAAATTAGACAAAATTAACTACTACTTTAACCGAGATTTTTAATGTTTCAGAAAGTTCCCGCTTGAATAAATCAAGCCTTGCTCCAAATCTGGCTATGGAAAGTACACAAATTTCTCAAAGAGTGAAAAATTGGATCAGGGGTAAATGTACCAACGATGAGCAGTAGCACTACTTTAAAGAAAAATTTTCCCAAATCTCCTTCGAAACAAAACTAAATATTCGAGGTGAATTGTTCTGTATTAGGACATGTTTTTGCAAGAGCAAACATCAGATCACAAAGTCCGCGCAAAAAGTAAACTACTCTAAGCGATGGGTTTATGGAAACCTTCATCGACATTTGTCTACGCATTTTAATCTTTATTCGCAGTCTAAAGATGAATTAAAGAAAGCGGTGGTATTGCCTGCAAATCTATTATCGGAAAATGACTGAAACAAAATTCAAGGTTCGATAAAGTAAAAGCAGCTTAAATGTGCAATCTAGATATAGCAGGCATTGGTCAAGAACTTTTATTAAAAGATTTTTCACTGAAGCTAACGCCAGAAGAGAGAAATGCTATTTATGAAAAGGGAGCGCTAGTACGTGTAACATTAGCATCAGGAAAGTCAACTATCATTAAGAAATCTTCATTATGTTGTCTTTTAGAAGAAACAACTCAAAGAGTAAGTACTGATAGGTCGCGAAGGTTTTTTACAAGCAAATCACAAACATCTACACACGATTCTATTGAACACAAAATAAATATTAAGAGTAAGATAATTGCAAAGAATAGACTGCGCACAGCTATTTGTACAAAAAATTCAAGCCAAAGAGAGACATTTAATTCCGATTCGTCAGAGAATGATCAAATTAGTATCAAATATGATGACAGCACAGACACTGACACTTTTTCTGATGGAACCTCGGATGGAACTGATGAAAATATAGATTGTTACGAGGATTATCGCTCATAAGTAGAAGACATATTTATATATGTATATGTAGAAGACATATTTATATGTCTTCTACTTTTAATCAAAATTTCGTAGACCCTTTTTTGCTGGAATGTGGAAAATTTTATGCTACTTATTATGAGCAATGATGGTATTTAGGTTTAGTTATCAAAATTGTTTATAATGGATACATTGTCAAGTTTTTGAAGAAAAAAATGATATTTGTGAAGTTTCGGTAAAGTTTATATTTTATGGACCTCTAGTGATCGAGACAGAAACTGAAGACGTACCGTTGCAACTAACGATAAGTGATCTGCAGCAAATAGATAGATACAACTAATGATAGATACACACAGATGAAAAGAAAATAAATTTTCGTGATAACATTACTTTTGTTGTATTTTTTGTGATTTTTTCGATTTCATATTTTGTTTTTCTAATGTATGAGTATGTGCTTAATAAAAGCATTATCATTAAAATATTAAACTATTTGAAGTACTTTATAACTCGTCTTGTAACTACAACTGATAAAGCTGTACTATAATAATAATTAATGAATAATATATATTACATTTTCGCGAACTTCCATGGATGTCCGCAGATGTCTATAGATATCCGTGGATTTCAGGAGATATCTGTGGATTTCGGAAGATTTCTGTGGATTTCAGTAGATTTCTGTGGATCTCTTTGGATTTTTATGGATGTTTTGGATTTATTTTATAAAAATGGATTTCGGTGTACAGATTTCGGCCAGTTGTTTACCCCTCGGTTTTCACATATATGGCATTTATCAGCATTTTTAAACATTTTTCTTCTTCCTCAGATAAAGTAATTGGTTGTACATTTTTCATAATTAAGTTTAATTTACTACTTATATTTAATATATCTTTACAAAACCATTTTAAACAATCTTCTCCTCTATATATTTTAAATTCTGATAAAGTATCATCATATGAACATTTTAAATAATAAGCTATACTAAATGGTGTATGTTTATGAATATATGAGGTATTACAATTTAATTTATTATCTAAAGGTTCTAAAAGTGATTCTATATCACTGTATATAACAAATGGTACTTTTTCCTTATAACGAAAATTTTTAAATTTTAATATTTTATTACTTTCTATAGGTAAATTAATGCGGCATTTGTTTTTATTTTTAGAATTGCAATAATCAGTATGTTTTTGTAATAATATTCTACTTCCAAAATAATTTAAACAAATATTACATAACCATTTTTTGTTATGACTGCTTGCCAATTGATTTCCCACTAAACGTGATAAATTTTTTATCCACATATAATGATACTTTACACATTTAAATGTTTCAATATTTTCGTTTTTCTCCTCCTCCGTTTCACTGTTTTCTGTGTTACAATATTCATTATTTGATTTTAATATATAAGTGCGGACACGCGTAGAGTATAGACGTATATCACAAACGGCGACAAATTTAATCGTTTACGGTCTTTGTCACGTAGTGGTTTATACGGACGTATAGTCAACAGTGTAAAGAATCTGATTTGCTAAACAGTGATACAAAAATCATAGTGAGAGTGTGTTAATTTAGTGCAAAACCAAAAAGAATACAGTGCTGCAGAGTAGTGAGTAGAAGTAGCGCGGGGAGGCACGCACAGTGCAAGTTCCAACGTAGTTTGCGGAGCACAGAGAGGTATTCAGAATAAATTTTCACAATCATTTCGGAGTACACATAATATAACAACAAACAGATGAGTTTAAACAAAAGAAGAGAAAGAGAATCGGACAGCAGTTTCGAAGACGACAAAAACGCCTTCAAGAAAAGCAAAAAAGTTATAAGGAGTCCTGAGCAAACAGAAAGGATTAATAATAAATTAATGATAAAAGAATACGAAGACAAAGAAGAAGTAGGAGTAGAAAAAATAGAAATGGAAGATCATAAAGAATTACGAAATATGATGAAAGATATTTTAAAAGAGGTGAGAAACACTAATAAAGAAATCTTACAGATAAAGATGGAATTGAAAAAGAAACAAGAAGAATGGGGAAAAGAAAAGAAGGAACTGTTAGAACGAATTGAAAAGTTAGAACATCGGGCTGAGCAACAAGATAAAACCAACAGGAAAAACAATATAATAATACAAGATATACGAGATAAAAGATCAGATGAAAAACCACTAGAAGGAATACTACGAGAAAAGCTACAACTTGACATCAAGCAACAAAAAACTACAGATATCGGCAGAGACAAAGGAAAGAAAATATTAAAAGTGGAAATGAAGTCGTGGGAAGCGAAGCAACATATTATGAAAAATAAAAGCGCACTGAAAGGGATAAAAATATTTCTCGAAAATGATCTCACACTAGACGAAAGAAGAATACAGGCAGAACTACGTAAGATAGCTAGAAATCAAAGAGGAAATGAAAAAACGATAAAAATAGGATACAAGAAAATATCGATAAATGGAATAGATTACGTATGGGACGAAAATGAAAAGGGGGTCGTCGAAAAGGACCAAAACCCAAAAAACTAATAAAAGGCAAGAAAACAGACCTTCAGAAGACGAACACGGCAACGATAAAGGATAACGGAAAAAGGTATAAAGACAACAATAAAATAGAAAGAAAAAAGGATGAAAAACAGCTACAGCAACTAACATGGGGAACCTGGAACAGGAAAAGAACAAGAACTAATTGAAGAAATAAAGAAAGCAAAACTAGATATCATTGGAATTACAGAAACAAAAAAGAAAGGTAAAAGTATGCAACGGATGACACAAGAGTATTGGGCACTTTGGTCAGGCGTAGAAGCAACGCAAAGAGCGGCAGCAGGAGTAGGGCTAATAATGTCAAAAGAAATTAAAGCAAGAGTGACTAAACAAAAACAAATCAATGAAAGAATACTTACAGTAGATATAGAACTATGAAACACAGAAGAACACTATACAGTACTGGTCGCCTACGGACCCAATGATAATGAAAGCAAAGAGATAAAAGAAGAGATCTTCGAAGAACTACAGAAGCAATTAGATAATAGAGACAATGAAATAATATTAATGGGGGATCTAAATGGAAGAGTAGGGGAAGAAAATAAAGGAATAGAAAGACATCTAGGAAGAGAAGGAGAAAAGACAATAAACCCAAATGGCAGGAAAATAATTGAAATAAGTGTGGAAAACGACCTAGTGATAATGAACTCAAAATTTAAACACAAGGACATTCACAAATATACCTGGGAGGAACCAACGAAAAACCAAAAGTCAATAATAGATTACTTCATAGTAAGTAAAAGTTTAGAAAGATTAGTGACTGACGTAAAAGTTAACCGGGGGCCAGAGATAGGGAGCGACCACTACCTTGTTAAAATGAAAATGACAGGGAAGAAACAATATAAAGAAAAACAAGGAAAAGTGGTGATACAAGAAAAAATAAAAAGCCATCTACTAAAAAATGAAGACATAGCTGGAAAATTCCAAAAATTACTGTCACCAACAAATGGGAACATTACAAGATCTCTGTTCTCAAAGCTGCAAAAGAAGCATGCGGCGTAGTAAAAATATGGAATACAAATATCAAGAAAACACCGTGGTGGACAGAAGAGATAAAAAAAGAAGTGAGGAAAAAGAAAGAGAAATGGAGGAATTACCTGAACACCAAAAACAACGAAGACTACGAGGAGTACAAAGAAGCAAGAAAAATCACAAAAAACAGGATAAGTGAAGCTAAAAAAGAAACATGGACGCAATTTGGAAACAAACTAAAAGAAAAGTTCACGGAAAACCAAAAACTCTTTTACGGGGCCTTGAAGCAAATGAGAAATAAAAAACAAGCTACTCTACCAAATATTAAGAATAAAGAAAACAAGGTTATATATAATGAAAAAGACATCCTAAACAGATGGAAGCAGTACTTTGAAGAACTACTAAATGAAGATATGGACGAAGCGCAGGAAAAAAGTATAAGAGAACCACAACATAATGAAGAAAATAATCAAACCAACACAGTTACAGAAAATGAACTAGAACAAGCTGTAAGAAAAATTAAGATCGGAAAAGCAGCAGCAGGACATGACAACATAACACCAGAAATGATAAAATACTCAGAAGCCATAAGCCACGAGAGACTAAGAGAAATCATGGGAGATGTGCTGGAAACAAAAGAAGCCCCAGAGGACTGGCAAATTGGAATCATAATACCGATATTTAAAAAGGGAGATAGCAGGGAGTGTAAAAACTATCGGGGAATTACGCTGTTGAGCGTGGTAGAAAAACTGTTTGCAAGAATCCTTGAAGCAAGGATACGAGAAATAGTAGAACACACAATTGAAGACTCTCATTGCGGTTTCCGAGCAAACAGGGGTGTACAAGACCACATATTCGTGTTAAGACAATTATGTGAAAAAGCAAAACACTCAGGAAGGACAATACATGCCTGCTTCGTGGATTTAGAGAAGGCGTTCGATAAAATAAAAAGGGAAGACGCTTGGAGTAGCCTAGAAAAAAGAGGAGTATATAAAGAAACAGTGCTACAAATAAAGAGCATATACAAAAACACAAAAAGATATGTCAGGTTAAAAAACCAAGCAACAGAAATGTTTGAAGTGAAACAAGGACTCAGACAAGGATGCGTACTGAGTCCACTGCTCTTCTCATTTGTAATGGACGATGCGATAAAGATTTGTAAAAAGAAAATAAAACCATACTGCGTAGGGTACTGGAAGATGAAGAAAGTAAACGTCAGCGAACTCTGCTACGCAGACGATATGTTCATAGCCGCAGAAACCGAAGCAGATCTCCAACATAATTTAAATATATATAACGAGGAAATGAAAAAGAAAAACCTGACGATAAACAGAGAAAAAACACAAACGATGATCATACACGGCAAAGACGAAAAACACGAGATTAAACTAAA
Organism: Harpalus rubripes; assembly: GCA_963082715.1. NCBI lineage: Eukaryota > Metazoa > Arthropoda > Insecta > Coleoptera > Carabidae > Harpalus > Harpalus rubripes. The sequence goes on from OY720458.1 coordinate 34,022,014, forward strand.
CAGTACCAGGATAGTACAAGTGGATACATACAAATACTTAGGAGTGATAATAAGCAAAACAGGGAAACTAGAAGATGAAATATTAGAAAGAAAAGGAAAAACAGGAAGGCTATTTAATGCAATAAGGACTACGTTCTTAGGAAAGAAAGAAATACCAAAAGAAGTAAAAGTAGAAGTGATCAAGAAAGTAGCTCTACCAGTGTTAACATACGCAAGCGAAACCTGGACAACATCTGGAAAAATAAGAAGCAAAATAGTAAGTTCAGAAATGAGATTCCTAAAAAAGATAGAAGGCAAGACAAGGAAAGACCTAATAAGAAATGAGACATTCAGGACAAAGCTTAAAACAAAGCCCGTGGAACAAATAATACAGGAAGGACAACTGAGATGGCTAGGACATATACAAAGAATAGAAGAAAATAGATTACCTAAGAGAGTTTTTGAAGCGAAACCTATAGGAAAGAGAAGAATAGGACGCCCAATTAAAACCTGGAAGGAAGAAGTCAAAGAAGCGGCAGAACAGAGAGGAATACAATGGAACCAAGTCAGAAATCTAACCCAAAACGGAAAAGCATAGAGGGAATGCTGGAAGCAAAATCCAACACACTAAATTTCACCTCACCCAACAGCCCTACACCTGCAAAGGTAGAAGGGCTCGAGATTAAGTAAGTAAGTAAGTAAGTAGATTTTAATATTAATAAATTAATTATTTTATTATTATAATTATTTTTACTGATTGCTACTGGGACAACCTGAAATTTTTTTCGAATTTTTTCAAGTGTATATATATTAATACTTATTTTATTTAATTTTTCAAATTTTGAAATGTCTTTTAATTGTATTGGAAAATTAATCACATTATATTTTAATAAATTTTGAAAAGGTGGATATGAGGTTACACGATCAGATTTTTTTTTTGCAGGATATAAGGCTGATACCACAGCTCTTAAAAAACAATAATCGTCATTATTTTTAATATTTATTACAGCCTTTTAATCTTTTATAATTTTAGGCAATTCAGTGTAGCATCCATCTGTGATTGGTGCATATGTATTAATGTTTACTTTTAAATGCATTATTTTAAATAATGCCCAACCACTTTCTCTCTCCTGAAACTCTTTCAACTTGGTTAGAATTTTATCTTTCACATTTTCCCAGTACCAATCATTTAAATTTGTTAATTTTATAATAATAGCATTACATGTATTGAAAGTTTTAATTTCTTTTATTCCTTTAGATGGTAAAATAAATTCTGCGCTAAACACAACATTTACTTTTATTAAAGATTTTTTAAGATCTTGAATAATTTTATGTTTAAAAATTGTTTTAATTTTTTCTAAAAACAATCTAGGATCAATATAATAATTATTAAAAATTATTCCTGTTTTAATTCTTCCATTAAATGCTGAACACAAATCTTCCCAAACTAATTTTTTAATATTTTTATTTTCAGAGTTAGAATACCCGGATCCAAAGGCAATAGCACTTTTGTTTAAAATAATTTGTTTTAGTTGAAGTCGAAAATATTTCAAATGTGATAAATTTGCTTCCAATTTAAACAAATTTTCATTTTTTATTTTTTGAAAACGTTGATTTTTTATAAACTTTATAAGCAATAAAATAAACTTATTTATTTTATTTTTCAAGTTTGTAACCTCTTCATTCGTTTTAATTAAGTTAATTGTTGTTTGCAATGTTTTTATAAGTTTATCATTAATACAACTAACAGTTTCTTCTTCAGACATTTTTAATTAAACAAATCACTTATTTTATTCACATCTATTTTTTTATAATCGCCAACACTTTTTAATTTATCTATAACATATCTACTATGCTTAGAAAAAATTAGTTCTTTTATATATAATATATTTTTAAAAGGATTCCAAATATAAAAAGTTTTTGTGTTGTCGAAAATATATTTCTTGAAAGCACGTAACACTTTTTAGTTTTTCGAAGTATGTAATTACTTGATCAGTTTCTTTTGAAGGCTTTTTACACTTTTCGTTATTATTTATTAAAAATATTTCGCTTCTCTCGTGCAGCAAAAAGCCGAATAATGTTTCAACATCAGTTGCACAACCGCAACTTGCTATTAAACCACCGTTTATTAATACATTATTTACATATTTCTCTTTTACTACTACATTTGAACAGTTTTTTGTTAAAGTTATTTTGATTAACTTCATAGTTTTACTTTAAATAACTGTATTGACTTATACTGAAGTGTTTCTGCTATTTATACTGTTAAAAAGGTTAAAGATTATCGCTAAAATATTAATTACATCACAAATAACCTTCATTTGTCACATATCAACATAAAAAATTTAATTATATGTATGTGTTGCAGAAAAACAAATCAATCAAAATGAAGCCGTTTCGTTCCACCCGAGTATGTGTAGCAGAAAAATACTGCAGCATATACTCAGAGGAATATGATGACTTTTTCGTTGAAATTATATGTCCCTCATGCGCCGATAGCATAAGCGATTTTTTTGCCCCACCAGACTATAAAATAGTAAAAACTATACTTTATAGGCATTTTGTAGAAGTAGAGACTTGCGATATGCCTATAAAGTGTTGTGAACAGTGTGGACGTGATGTGACTCTAGAATTCGACTGTAGAGTGTGTGTTAGATAGTAAGATAGTATTAAGCATTAGTTAGTATTTTTATGTAATTTTAAGTTATAAATAAAACATTAATAAAACTAAAAATTACAAAAATTTCCTGCTAAAATATATCCAAACAATTTCTATCACTTATAGATACAACATTTTTTTTTGTAAACTAATATATTTTATATATTACAGATGAATAATTGTCTGTATTGTACAACGCCAAATTACCCAGGTTTTCCATCAAAATGTCCAGGCTGCAATTATACAGATACTTGGAGACACACACCTCCAACACAACAGTCATCGGGCATTCTTTATTGTACTAGAAGAAGATGTATTTATTACAATGAAAGAGGGAACCCGTATGAATATCATCTAAAATTAACAACAAACCAGCGGATATATTATTTTTCGGGGTTTTTTAGATAAAATAAAATATTATTTAAAATGTACTATATATATTTTAATAACTTGTAATGTCATTTTTTATCAACACTATTACAAAATACATCAATCGAATAAGATCATGGTTATTAGGTTAAATTATTATCTGAAAATAAATATTATCATCAAACATTCACTTCGAACAGCTCTATCAAGCATCATATTTATTCTTCTTAACAAAACATGTAGCCATTATAATTTCAAAAATGGCTGGCTGAACCCATCACAGTTGTCAGCCGGCAGACGCCCGCAAGCGGTTGTCGACCAGCAGACGCTATGGCCGTAGCCAATTCCAAAATGGCTGCATCCATCCTTATCAATAAACATATCCCCCGCCGTCGACAAGCCATTGCTACAGACAGGTACAAAAATAATCAACGTTATCAGATAGGTAATGCAAATAAACAACTTACCTGTACAAATACAAAGCTGTATGTAAAAACAATAAAAATATATACCTGTTAAAACAATACATTTTAATACCTACTCCAACCTTTACCTTAAGATAAGCTAAATACCTCCTCTAACAGTTTACAATCAAACCCACCCCTTCAAATCACAGGGGTATACACAAAAACTACTCTAAGGCGTTACAGGGGTTACTAAAGAACTACCCATAACCCCAAAAAACACCCGTAAGGGTTGCTAAAGAAATACCAATAAAATCTAAAGGGGTTGCTAAAGAAGTACCCCCATGGTACCTCTGGATGGACATAGTTCATCCAGTTTGAGCCAGAATGAATAGAGCATATCTACTTTTATGTATAACCTTGAAGCACTAACGAAGCACAATCGTTTAACACTAATTTGGTCGTTTGTGCTTCTAAGGTGGTTGCTAAGCGTGAAGTTGGCAACCACTTTTAAATTGTTAATAACTAATGAACGCTTGGGGTTGCTGTATATTTTGTAAAAGCACAATTAAGCTCTAACGAAGCACAAACGTTCGACACCAATTTGGTCGTTTGTGCTTTTCGGTGGTTGCCAACTTCACGGACCTACGCATTAGTCATTGGTATTGTTAGTGTTACTATGAATACAAAAAATTTATAAATAGTTCCCAATAATTATTTTCATTAAAATGTAAATTTTTATTAATTATTAAATTCAAATTGTAGATATAGGCTTGTATTTGCTTCCTTCGTGTTTGTTCTTTATCTAATCATGGAAAAATTACAAATTTATATTAATAAAGTTGTTTTGGAAATATATATGACGGCTTGTGGGTCGGATAACAGGGTAGGCGACACTACAAGAAATAACAAAAAATTGAAGGGAAAAATGCGTACAGCAAGTATATACGGAATGTCTACTTTTTGTTAAAATTTTAATTTGGCGATATCGCTTTATCTATCAATTTTATATAAAATGTGTAAGGAAGAAAAATGTTCAGAATGAAAATGTGCATTGATGAGTATCAAATTTGTTGTTAAATTGTTTCTTATATACGAGTTACAAGCAAAAGAAAATGTACGAATTAAGGTAATTATCAAAGTGCCTTGAAATATAAGACAATAATATATATTTGATGTTTCTGACATATATTTCATTTGATATTGTTATTATTAGAATTTGTGATTAATTTTTTACTTCTAGATTAAATCTTCTTATTATTCTAATAATAAAATTTAAAAAATGTCAGATATATCAGAAACAACAAACATTTATATATTATTAGGAGAATACAGCGGTCTTTATGTGTTGAATTCAGTCATTGCGGCCGAGGCGCTAGCCAAGGGCCAGGGTCAGGCAAGCTGGGTAAAATACAAAAAGGGCGTTTTACTCCGAATGACATACTAATTTTTCTTCAATTGTTTCAAATAAGTTTTGACATTTTTCTGAATTTTTTTTAATTGTAGAATTTGCAATTTCAGCCAAAGCTGGCTGTGTACAGGTGTCTCATTTTCGATGTTTTTTTGAGGTATCTCGGGTAATATTATTGATAGAGGAAAACCGTTTGCACAATTCAGGGTCAACTTTTCGAGAAAAGTTTAATAGTCACCACAGGAATTTTTGATCTTCTTTTGTTTTTGAGCTACAGGCAAAAACTCGTTTTCCGCTCATTTTGAAAATATATCATATCTTCTTTATTATGATAGTTAGAGAAAAATGCTTTTACAAAATTTTTACCGTTTTATAGATTGAATAAAATGGCGTAATTAGATTTTTTTTAAACTTAATAATTCTCGAGATATAACACAAACTTATGATTTTTTAAATGGGAACCTATGTTGAAAGTAGTCCCGCCTTTTTCCTTATTTTATAAGCTTTTCAATAATATATAACAAGTCTACATTCTTTTGTTTCAAACTTGAATAAGAGATGAATAATTAATTTATTGGGGTGAAAAAATTTAAAATTATTAAGAAACAAATGAAGAAATCTTTTACAGATCATTATTTGCATATTCCTAATAGTATTTGTCTCAGTTTTACTCATTTTTTCAATTTATTTCCTTCAAAAGCATATAAAACCAGTTTTTTCGGATTGTGTCAAAGCTAACTGTAACGTACATAAATAGTAATTTAACTAACTCGAAAATAATTGGTTAAGAATAATTTTGAGAACTTAATTAATAGATATAGAATCAAAATAAACAAATGATGATTTGTAATAAATTTTTTCATTTGTTTTTTAATAATTTCCAATATTTTCACCTCAATAAATTAATAATTCGTCATTTATTAATATTTAAAACAAAAGAATGTAGACTTGTTATATATCATTGAAAAGCTTATAAAATAAGGAAAAAGGCGAGACTGTTTTCAACATAGGTTCCCATTTAAAAAAACATAAGTTTGTGTTATATCTCGAGAATTATTAAGTTTTCAAAAAATCTATTTACTTTATTTTATTCTATTTAAAAAATGGTAATTTTTTTTGTGAAAACAATTTTTCTCTAACTATCATAATAAATAAGATATGATAGATTTTCAAAATGAGCGAAAAACGAGTTTTTGCTTGTAGCTCAGAAACAAAAGAAGATCAAAAATTCCTGTGGTGACTATTAAACTTTCCTCGAAAAGTTGACCTTGGAATGTGCAAACGGTTTTGCTCTATCATTAATATTACCAGAGATACCTTAAAAACAGTACAGTAACTACAAACCTAAAACTATAAAATTGTCAAATAACAATTTTCAATAATGATGTGTTGCTGTTCTGTAGCGACTACCGCCGCCAGCGGTGAATAAACACGCTAACATTTTTTTACTAGTACAATAATAACATTTTTGTACTAGTATGACAATGAATTTCTTCTATAGTGTCTTATTTGTCATGGTACTCTAATAATTGCCTTAATTTGCATATTTTCTTTTGCTTCTAACTCGTACATACGAAATAATTTAACAACAAACTGGATACTCATCCATGCACAAATTTTAACATTAAATTTCCTGCTCGAGAAAAAAAAGTAGACACCCGTTATGTTTTAATTAATATTGGATATTAAGTAATTATTTCTCTAATGATAATAGCAATAATAATGAAAGTGCTAATCATCTGTCTCATACTCAGCATTGAATTTCTGAGGCAAAGCTACGGACAAGTACGGCTACGGCGTAAGGCTAGAGCAGGGAGCCAGGGAGCAACGATAGGCTACCTGCTCCCAGTCCTATACGCAGGGCACGTGTTTGGATCTAAGGGCAGGGGTCAAAGGGTGCGACTGTACAGCTGTGCTGCACAGGCGAAAGTACATTTTCTTTTGTAGCTCGTATAAATAAATAAAATATAAATTTTATATGCTACTTTTCTAAAATTGATTTTAACATATATAATATTATGATACTAGACAAAAAATAAATACGCATATTTTTTTTCAATCGATTAATTATTTCTAGTTTATGAGAAAACAATTATTATTAAAAATTTGGGGAAGGGATATGTAGACTGAGGAAAATTGATAGTAATAGCCACCTGTCGCCCTGCCACATGCCACAACATAATCACGACGCTGGTCTATAACTACCTTCTTCCATCCCAGTCTATCTGTCTTCTTCCACGATCCTACCATGATAGCGTCACATATCCTATCTCCAAAATATTATATTGACTAATTACAATACTATTATAAACCAATGTTTAGTTAGTTTTTTTTTATAATAATGAGAGTAATGAGACGCTAGTGTTTAATTTTTATATTTTATGACATATTGAAATTCGATTATAGCCACATACCCCCAAAATGAATTTTTCCAAAAGTCGGAAAATTATTTCTTATTATTTATTTAGTTCTTGAAGTGTACATTTTTAGTGCCACTCCTCACAATTTATTTATTTCCTATTCACGTGATTAGATAAATCATTCTTTTGAATAAAAATTTTGTGTTGGTCAATGGCACTAAAAATGAAAACTTGAAGAATAAAATAAATAATAAGAAATAATTCTCGGTATTCTAGAAAAAATCTTTTTGATTTAGAATCAGTACATTGAAATGTATACCATCCATTTTTTACCCTTTTTTAACACCCTGTGCAGATAATCATATTTCAAAATAAAACAAAAAATGTTTGGTCGGTGTTACGTTATCATAAAATATATATCTGTAGTATATAAAAGAATTGCATTTGATTTCCATTTTATCACTTTCATGTTTTAATATTTAAGTTAATTTTTCGTTTTAATACAGGGAGTTATGTAAGTAAAGTGGCATACGTTACCATTAATAAACACGGTTGCAATGTATCGTAATCTGCAATTATTTCTTTTCTAATGTAGGAACTTAATTAGCTTGTTCGTAATAATCGTCGACTTTACAGTCCCGTAACTTTTACAACTTGACAGATTTTGCAAAATATATTTCAGATTATAACTTTATTCAATTCTCTTATCATACTATGAACTTACAGAACAGGCTGTATATTGTCACGGAGAATATCTGGATTTTGTTGTTTTGACAAATTAATATGATGTCTGATTTTTAAATACAGTGAGTATTGCGTTATCCGTCAATTTTAAACATTTTCTTTTTAAAATCAAACGTGTATCATGTGACGTAATGGATTCATTTTCACGAAGAATAAATTTTTCGTCAAAATGCGAAATGCAAACTGCCGAGGATATTGTAATTTTAAAATTTGATCGATGTATTGCATTTATCTATTTTTTCACATCTTACTATCGCGTGGAAAATTGAAAACATTAGCAAATTTGGCCATGCTTTTGCACATTGGCACACAGCATTATAAAACCAATTTTACATTTTTTTAAAATTCTTTAATCAATAAATAACAATCAACAAAAACCAAGAAAAGACTAGTACGAGAGCGTATAGAATACCAAGATAAAACAAAACGAACCAAAGACATAAGCAAAAATATGTGTAAAATGCAGGAATCAAACACCAATATTGTACTCGATAAAAGATAAACCCTAAATATAACGGTAGAAGAGTTTATGTATGGAATAGAATTATTTATTTCATAATGAATGTATCAGTAATTGCAAGAGTATATAACACAAACTAAACCATACAATCAGGATAGTGCAACTAGGAATGCGCACGATACATCGATGTTTGAGAAAAATCGATATTTAGCTTTCGATATTTTATCTTTTTCGATAATATCGATCGACATTGATATTTGTTTTCGATATTTGCTCTGGATGTTTTCAAAAATGCATTCCTAATATGCCAAGAATTGTTATCAAAGACACGCTACTCTGCTGTGTCTGTGCCTCTGTCCTTCCTTTACTTACATATGTCTCGTCACAGTTTATATGATGTCTACCCTAGTTTGGAGAAAATACTTCCACCATAAGTGAGTATTCAAAGAAATAAAATAAAAGGGAAACGGTTATCAAAATATTTATTTCTGTAAAGTTGCGATTCAGATGTGTTTTAAATTCTGTGGTTAGTGATTACATTTGATTTTTAATTAGTTTATAGATTTGTGTATATTATAGGTACCGACATTGTTGTTTTTCTTATTAACTGTAAAATATGAAAGCATTATAACAATAATAATAATAATAATAATAATAATAATAATAACAACAACTTTATTTTTTATTTGGTCTAAAGATTCCTCTTTTACAAAATATGAAAGCATATTTACTTTATTTTATTTTCAAGCGTGAAAAGTCGGAAATCAGTTCATATTGTTTGTAAATATCGATGTTTTAAAATACCGATATTTTTGATCCGATATTTATACAACATACATTCTTGTTATTGTTATCTCCATTGATCTCGATGTGAGCAGCGATGGGAGCGGGCAGTCAAGCGGCATTAGGTGCAGATGTGTTGTGTGATTGTTTGCTTTTCGAATCTAATTACGGACTTTTGGTTTTTTTTTTTAATATATTTTCTATTGAAGCTTGTAACTATTTATGCTATGTTTCTAAAATTAATATTTATTATTATTATAAAGTAAAAGGACAAAACATATTTTTCATCTTGGTATTATTACAAGTTACAATGTAGGCGTCGCCTATTATGTAGAAATCATTTTAAAGATTTACGTATTTTGATTTTACTATCCATATATATTTTAAACTCACTTCTTGAAATACATAAATTCAAATTTAATTTCATTTGAAATGGAGATTTGTGACACTAGATCTGCAAACTCATTGCGCAAACCTGCTTACAGGCTTTAAAAGTCCATGAAATATGTACATTGAATTTAGATCTATACCCGAAAAAGTAAAACAATATGAATCAAAAACCATTCAAAAATATTAAAAACTTTTTTATAAAACATGCTTTTTACAATATCGAAGAATATTATAAGAAAACGATAATATATTTAACATTATACGAAAATTATTTATATTATGATGTACACGGTACACCTATTAATAATTGTTTTAATAATTGTGAAAATGTAACATTAACTCTACAGTCTATAAATATATGCTCATAATAAAAGTTTCCTACGGTAAATACAAAATATTATGTAATTAGGGAATAATATTATATAGGTATTTCTTATTTATTATTCATTCTATCATTACTCTTTCCAAGAAAAGTTATTATTGCAATATGATACTAATATTTCATCTCGTATAAATAAAATATCTTTACATTCGTAAATAAATTTGAAATTATTGCCACACCACATATTTTTACTTTTGGGTTTGTGATTTGGAACAAAGTATGACTATTATCGAATAGATGGAGCCCAGTAAATGTACAAAAATTTCTACTTTATCGACTCAGCCATAGTTATTCATCTCAGTGCCCACTAGCGCTCGCCTCGGCGTAGAAACAAATTAATCGGGGGTATTATTTCACAAATGCGAATCGTGATTAACTAACTTCATTCTACAGCGCAGTTACAAAAATAATTAAAAGTCGGGATATCATGATTTCAATTTCTTAATTCAGTATAATTATAAATAGAGATATTATTCCTCACATAAATGAACATACAAAATACAAGTGATTCAATTAAATGATTCTTCGTTAAAATTTTTGTATTTGAAGAGATAGAGAGAAGGTTAATCAAGCAAAGTAGTATTATTTTATCCAGCTATATTAATGAAAAATAAATAAAAACAATTGAACTTATAACACACGAGTAATTTATAAAAATAATATTCTATTCGCGACTCTTCTACTAGATATATGGACACTCAGATCTTGGTTATTTTTTCTTTTATAAAAAATTATTTGATAATTTAAATGTATTGATGTAGTGACAATTGAAATAATTGGAAACAAATATAGAAAAATCTACAATAATTGTATTAACATAAAAAACAGTCAAAATGAACCTGGAATGACTGCAAAATTGTAATAAAAATGTTTTTATATCAAACAATTTCTTACACTGTCCTTGAGGTACATAAAATTCTATAATGTAGCATTGCCGCCCTGGGTCAACTAAATATTTGCAAGAAATATTTTTGCTATTTAGTAGTATTTCTATTTGCAAATGTAAATATATTATTTTTAAATTAATAATTTTATACATATTATTATTATACGTGCCTTATAATCAAAAGAGTTTTATAAATTTTTAAGAACAAGAAACATTAAAAATGCTTAAATTTTATATATTACAAACAATAATATAAAACTGTTAAATCAAGAAGCCTTAACTTTTAAGTGGATAAATAAATCAATATCAATTTAAAAGTCATTTGTCGGTATTAACAGACTGTAGTTTTGGACAACCAATGCATTGTGAATTTTTTATAATTTTTAGAAACGCGAGAACAAAGCGCCAGTAAACCATTTTACTTTATTACACTTATAATGCTATCCCCACGCAAAAATACAAAGTTAAGAAAAGGATAGATGCGGCAGGTATAGACAAATCGGGTCTCTCATATGCCAGTGAGATTTCAAATTTATTTCTATTTTTAGTCACATTCGTTACTTATGCAACAAAATATAATATTTCGCTTTTTTGCCAATTAAAAATGAAAGATCAAGAATTAAACATTCTAATGAATTATTGTTCGTATATGAAGAAAAATTATGATTCTGTACAATTGTTGCGATTTCTTTGCCCACATGACGTTAAAAACTTCTCTGAAATAAAATAAATATAATAATTTTTACAATTGTATTAGTTTATATGTAGAATACATATATTTTTTAGATTAATAATATAAAAAGTATTTCGTATGTTGCAATATAAATCAATTTTGTATTACAAGTATTATATTTTGTGTCATTTTAAATTCGTTACGCATTACTCTATAATACCGACAGAAGAGGATAGACACCTATAGAAAATAGTGTGAACTATTTTACTAAAAAATTTGCTACTGACGCAAATTATTTCACTTAATATATTGTCACCCTTTTCTCAAAATCTGTTAGATCAATAAAGTTCAAATTAAGTATTAGTAACATATTTGACATACTTTATGGTTTGAGATAAATTTGGCTCGATTTTATCATTGAATTCGAGAAATAATTTTTTTATTATTGCCAACAATAACGTAAAAAAACTAAAAATTATTTCATTATACATACAAAAAAATATGTATCTTAATTATATATGTTTCACAGAAATATCATTTCAAAAAAAAGAGGAAAAGATGACAAAAAATACACTGTTTTGCGTATGGGACCCGCAATACGTTAACGCACCCTTAACATAATTTCGCTCCTATGACACAGTTGCACAAGTATGTATTTTAAATATTAGATATGACGTTTGACAATATTTATTTAATATTTTTGCGATTATGTATATTCTTATCCCACAAGAACAGAGTCTATGGTTATTTTGGCAACCCAACTCCCCTTCCAAATACCCCTAAACTTTTCTTTCGGTGCGTGTACTATAATAATTAATTCGAACATTATTTAATGTCATTTTGATAATTTATTTTAATATGAAGCTTTCAATAAACGCTAGACCACTGGTACTCAAAATATACCCTTTATAAATTTGACATGTGACATTATTTTACGTATAAATGATAAACATCACTTAAGGTATTGCACCATAAAACTAGAAAAGTAGAAAAAAAAATATTTTTAAAATGTAATGTAAAACAGAAAATAGTATAAAACATACGTTAAAGAAGTTTATTCAAGCATTCGTTCTTTCGCCTACTTGCTGCTCCGCGCTCGTGAGCGAATTTGGAACTCGTACTAGAATATGTCGCCTTTTGTAACTTATGTTTTAATATACCATTCAATGGTATGAGAAAATATAGCAACAATTTTGTGAATTCATTCTACACGTCGTTAAATAATCATAAATAATAAATTGAGGTAAAAAATTGATTAAGAATACACAGCCTTATATAAAATACACAAAAAATAGGTTTAAATACAGTCGACACTAAATCAAATTTAAAACAACAAAAATATGACCTTAAACCACGAAAAAAAAGTAAATAGAGATAGAAACTAATTTAAACTAAATAGAAAAATCAAAATGCTAACTATTACGCCAGTAAAAAAATTGAAATACACTCCTACCACAAAAAAATATCGGTGCGTGAGTTTGTGTCCATGAATGAATGAACACATAAATGAATTCAAAACTTAGTTTAGAAATTAGAATAAATATGACTTCGTTTAAATTTCCTTGACTTTTTATCAAAACCGAATTTTCAGCGTATTATGTTTCCCATGGAACATGAAAATAGAAGGAAACATGATTTAGATTATAATACAATGCACGAATAATGCGTACCCCGTTGACATCAATGGAGGTATATAATATTATAAATATTCTCGGAAATGCAGTCAAGATAATATGTTCTTTTTCCTGCATCATTTTCCCAGTCGATCATCGTTACTCCAACTATAAATATTGCCTATCAAAATCATAATTTATACACACACACATACACATACATACACACATACACATACACATACACATACACATACACATACACATACACATACACATACACATACACATACACATACACATACACATACACATACACATACACATACACATACACATACACATACACATACACATACACATACACATACACATACACATACACATACACATACACATACACATACACATACACATACACATACACATACACATACACATACACATACACATACACATACACATACACATACACATACACATACACATACACATACACATACACATACACATACACATACACATACACATACACATACACATACACATACACATACACATACACATACACATACACATACACATACACATACACATACACATACACATACACATACACATACACATACACATACACATACACATACACATACACATACACATACACATACACATACACATACACATACACATACACATACACATACACATACACATACACATACACATACACATACACATACACATACACATACACATACACATACACATACACATACACATACACATACACATACACATACACATACACATACACATACACATACACATACACATACACATACACATACACATACACATACACATACACATACACATACACATACACATACACATACACATACACATACACATACACATACACATACACATACACATACACATACACATACACATACACATACACATACACATACACATACACATACACATACACATACACATACACATACACATACACATACACATACACATACACATACACACACACATACACATATACACACACACACACACACACAAACGCGCGCGCGCGCCTTATGAAAGTTATATAGATGATTGTTTGGTCGTAGCATCGAGAGATTCTGTAGATGATATCGCCAGCTGCCTAGCATCAAACACATTCTTTGCAGCGGTTCCCAATAATGGGCTCAGTGTTTAAATATATTATAATTTAACATTGTATTTTTACAACATGTAATGTAAATACTATATAAAGTTAACATATTTATTGCTCGAAAATCTAACGCCTTATTAGATCCAGGAATTTCAGGAATTGGCGATATGTGCCATAACTTCATTTTTATTGCACTGTACCTAGAATGATGAATTTATTACATCTAATAGATGATAGCTTGTTTTAAATGAAATGTTTCCTCTAATATTTTTACATTTATTTTATCTGTTCTTCCTTTGTTATTCATCCCCCATATCACTTTTTAAAGTTCATTTAATATTATTTTATTGAAACAAGGAATCTAAGAATCAGCATTAATCTCAGTTTCTACTAGATTGACCAGTAATATAGATATATTAATATCTTGTATTCTTTGTATGAAGTAATCATCAAATTTATTGGCAATTTTTTAACAACCCAACACATAACCATTTTCAAACTGAACTTCATTGAAAGCAGAGTCTTCTTTTTCATTTGTACATGATTTTATTAATTTCCGCATTTGCTTCGAATTCTTTTTATTATAGTCAATATTTTTTTCATAATATTTTTCTTCTCATTATTTATTATATTTGCTACCTGATTTCTTTTATTTTTTTAAATTTCCCAATCCTCTACCTTTTATGTTATTGAACCAATCTTGATTTGAATGTGCTCTTTTAAATGTCTTTCCGTGTTGTTAAACTATGTAAACAGCATTCGAAATCGTTCTGTTTAAATTATCAAGCAGACTATTTACATTTGATGTTTCGTATAGCCGGTCATTGGAAATGGAAGTACTGTATAATTTGTCAAAATTACTTATTTGTTGTTTAATTTTTCGGTGGCTTTATAGTCTTCTCCGGCATTTTATATTTCTACATTAAGCTATGGTCTGATATTTTAGTAGTTAGAACTTCACAACTATTATTTGTATATATATATATATATATATATATATATATATATATATATATATATATATTTATATGGAGAAGGAGAAGAGGGTTGGACCCTCTTCAATATATACATAGACGACATCATGCGTGAATGGAAATTGAAGTACAACGAAGGAATTTATCTGGATAAGTACACCCTTTTTAACTCTTAATATGCTGACGATTTAGCTATAATTGCTGAAACTGAAGAAAAACTTCAAAAAGGCGTATACCAACTACAGAAAACCTGCGAAAAATATGACATAAAGATATCAATCGAAAAAACCAAAACTATGGCCTTTGTAGGAACTAACCCAGTAAGAACTAAAATAGTATTAATAATAAAACCTTAGATTAAGTTAAACACTTCAAATGTAACATACGATTATTGCAATGATATCGAACAAAAACTAAATAGATTTAACAGTATATGCGGAACTATAAACCGAAACCTACAAAATAAAACAAGAAAGGATACACACATAAAATTTTACAAAACAATTGCAGTACTAACATTCACATTCGGGAGCGAAACATGGACAATCACAAAACAACAAGAAAGTAGAATCCAGACACAGGAGATGAAATTTCTCAGAAGAGTAAAGGGATGCAGCAGAATAGATAGATTTATGGTGTATTTCGAAATTAAAACACGGTAACCATTGAAAATGGTTACGGTTTAACCGCGGTTACAATGTTACCTACATCGGACTAGAAAATTGAACCAGCTAACAGTTAACCTCATTTTGACAAATTTAAAATAGTTAAAAGTTCATTTGTCATGTATCAAAATGTAATCGCACCACAACCGCCGATCTAACGCGTTTAGTGTGGTTACAGAAAAGTTACCAGCTTTCAGTAATCGCGTTCCGAAAACACAACCGGTTACTAAAAATGTAATCACGGTTAACTTGGTTCAATTTTGGAATACACTATTAAAAATGAAGATGTTCAAAATATGTTAAACATATACAACATATATGAAAAAATTAAACAATACAGACATGATTGGAAAGAACATATAAGTAGAATGAGTGGAAAAAAAACTCTTAGTTAAATCCATTAAATATAAATGCAGAGGAAGAAGAAACGTGGGACGTCTAAGAAAACGGTGGGTTCCGTAACAAGCATTTTGCCTAATACCTGAAGCAGAGAAGAAGAAGATATATATTTATATTTATTTAAGTCTCTCATTGTTTTTGAAGTGCACGTTACACGAATGTACTGTTGTATTATCTGTCTTAGATTATTTTGTGTTGCTATCTCTTTTAGTCTAACCTCAAAAGAAATTACAGAGCTAGAAAAAATATTAAAAAACGACAACTTTCTGACAAGGACGATAATGAAACTCATAAAATTCGACGAGATGAGGCACAAACGCAAAATACCGAAACATACGAAGAACTGCAGTCAAAGATTTGTCAGATGGAAAAAATAATAGCGCTACAGGGCAGCATTTCAAATGATGTCTTGAAACGCGACCGCCCTAGATCAAACTCAAAACCTAAGTCAAATTCCAGGTCAAATAGCACTAATAAAGGTAAACAAATCCTACAATCAGCAAACAGTACGAGTTCCGTGACACAACCCACACAGACCGACTCCACGCACTCTCAAGAACACTCCACATTAAATAACTTATCGCAAGCATAGCAACTACAGCCAAATTCTCGGGCCTACGACGAAACAAGGAACAACGAATCGCAATACAAACAAATAAACATAACCTCACCAAGTAACATGCCAAACACAGATCAAATCTTTCACCTTCCAACCCGGCTGGTTACCGTAGAAGGTCACGACCACACCCTCCATGCAAAGGAAAATAAGGAAACAGAAAACGTTACCCTGCGAATAGCAACTTGTAATTCTAAAATACTCCTTTCAAAAGTCAGAATTATTGAACTTGATTACGCACTAGAAATAGTCAAATATGATGTAATCGGTCTCTCAGAAATCAGGCGCAGTCAAAACTTAATAACCCAGATGAAAAATCTGGACATTTTCTGCCATTCAGCTGGACAAAGCGGAAACTACGGTGTAGACTTCTATGTAAATAAATCATGTACACATTTAATAGAAGAATTTAAGCCAATATCATCCAGAATAGCTACATTAAAAATAAAAATAGATAAAAGCTTCATTATTAACATTAAACAAGTCTACGCTTCCACATCAACTTCAACGGACGAATTAGTCTTTATGGGCGATTTTAATGCGAGAATTGTGAAACAATAAATTGGAGAAGAACACAAAAACCTAGAATCGGTAAGAAACTTCGAAATTCTTAATAGATTTGAGTTTTGCAGCGACCACAGGCTACTAAGAGCAACAATTCAAATAAACATGAAGCTAATAAGGAAACAAAAATTCGAAAACAGGAACAAAAAAAATACGCCCTGATGAAACAACAGAGCAGTTATACAAGAATGTAATAACTGAAAGAATAAATGAATTTGTGATACAGAATCATAACCTTAACAACGTTCAAGATCTGTATAACGAAATGGAAAAAATACTAAACAATCCGATCAAAGAACAAACAACGAAAACAAGGAGAAGTCAACTATCACAAAACAATAAAACTGATCCAGAAACGAGAAACACTGAAAACGATTAAGAATAAAACTCTCCACCAAAAAATTGAATATGCGGAAGTACATAAAACAGTTAAAAAATCAATGAAAAATAATATTTACCACTTGAACCAACAACAAGCAGAAGAAATAATAAATACCACCGGTTCAACAAGAATATTGCAAAACGAAATATCTAGAAATAAAAACTGGATAACTAGTTGACAAGAAAATAACACATAATATTTCAGCAGAAGCAGTATTATTGAAACAGCAACAAATTGTTACAAATCGTTGTACAAAAAACAACCATCAAAAGAGAATAACGAAACAAGAGAGATCGACACAAATACAAGCACAAATTTAGAAGAAGTCCCAGAAATCATTGACTCAGAAATAAAGCAAGCAATAAAAGAAACAAAAAATCGAAAATCCCCGGGAGCTGATGGTATAACATTTGAATTAATCCGACTGAATGAAAACCTAATACCACTAATAAAAAAATACTTAACAAAATTTTAGAAAGTGGCATAATTCCGCAGCAATGGAAAAAATCCTCCATTATTCTACTGCACAAAAAAGGTAACAAAAATAACATCAACAATTATAGACCAATTAGCCTCATTTCCACCGTGTATAAAATATTTATAAAAATAATTTTAAGAAGAATAATTCCAATATTACATCAACATCAATCAACAGAACAGGCAGGATTTCGCACTAATTTCTCTACTATTGATCACCTTCACACTGTAAACATATTCATTGAAAAAGCAAAAGAGTACAATATAAAACTTTATATATTATTCATCAATTACAGTAAAGCTTTTGACTCAATAAAATATGAGTACATGTTCGAACCCTTGGAAAAACTGCAGATAAATAACAAATACATACAACTTATAAAAAATATATACGCAGACAGCACTGCTCATATTCTGCTAGACAAACCGGGGCCAACATTCAAACTAGAAAAACGTGTAAAACAAGAAGATCCTGCTTCACCCTACCTCTTTACATTAATACTAGAACACATGTTTCGCCAACTAAACTGGGATGAAAAAGGCATAACGATATAAATTAAACAATTTAAAATTCGCGGACGACTTGGTGCTTTTCGCCCACTCTGCAGAAGAAATAACTGAAATGCTACAAGAACTAGTACATGAAAGTGGAAAAGCAGGTCTACAGATTAATCTAAATAAAACAAAAGCACACTCTAACGGAGACAAGACACCCATACAGACAGACAATCACAGAATAGAATACGTCAACGAGTCTGTATATCTAGGGCAACTTATAGCATTCATTAATAAAAACGACAAGGAAATTCAAAGAAGGATCACCACTGTTTGGAACAAATTATGGTCACTGAAAATTATAATGAAAAGTAATGTAAGCATTAGCATCAAGAAGAAAGTATTCGACTTATGTATAATACCAGCCATAACTTACGGCTGCCAGACATGGGCGCTTACCAAATACCAAGAAATCAGACTACAGACAAATCAACGAAGAATGGAGAAAAGCATGTTTAAGGGGGCGTTTGAATCAAGCGGGTTGCATACAATATTTTACCATTTTCCTTACATAATTTCAAGAAATTGGGACAAGATACAAAGATAAGAACTTTTTTTTCCGAAAAGTTATTTTTTTCCCTAAGACCTAATTAGGATTACTTAAAAATATAGTTAAAACGAAATAAAACTTTTAACGGAAAGTGGTATTGTATATAATTCAATAATAAGAAAAATTATATAGTATCTAGATAATATATATATATATATATATATATATATATATATATATATATATATATATATATATATATGTCGTATGGCAAAACAAAAATAAAACAATATTAAAAATAACAAGAACAAGAATTAAATATCATAAATGTCTTTGTGTTTTGACTTATGGTCTGATATCTAGGTTGTTCAACCATTGGATAGCAGTGCCCTCGAGGCGATGTAGTTCTTGAAATGTTCCTGGGAACCGTCTTAGTGGACATTCTGTCGCTATATGGTGTAACGTTTG
Organism: Harpalus rubripes; assembly: GCA_963082715.1. NCBI lineage: Eukaryota > Metazoa > Arthropoda > Insecta > Coleoptera > Carabidae > Harpalus > Harpalus rubripes. The sequence goes on from OY720458.1 coordinate 34,041,894, forward strand.
AGGAGCATTTCCACAGTCACAGTTTGTATTATCAACTAGTCCCCATTTTTGTTTCCAATACTGACATCTACCATGATCAGTCCGAATCCGATCGAGCGTTGTCCAGGTCTTTCTAGGTATATCAAAGCCGGATAAACGTTCTGTTGGATTAGAAATTAGATTTTGATTGTCTGGATTGGATATTTCCCACTCATCACACCAAGCTGTCTCAACAACAAAATTTTGTTCAATTAATTTCCGCCCCAGCTTCCACGGCGGTTTGCGGGATTTTAATCTGGATGTATTGTTGTTGCAATCCTCATGTATTGGTAGCTCTCTGTTTTCCTCGCATTTTTGCCATTCTCTTTTTAAGGCTAGTTGTCTTCTTACGTGTGGAGGAGGAATGTTAGTTAATAATAATTTATCATTTTGAAATATGTACAATTTGTTTAAATACTTTTTATACATTTTTTGAAAATATGTATAAAAAATACATGTAAAAGTATGCAGTTAACCCTCACAATATTTGCCAAAATAGTTCAGCCACTATTCACTAGGAGTATTTCGTGTAAGTAAGAAAACGTAAAATAGAAGGTGCTTCAAGAATTTGGTCCCTAAATGGAAAGGAGTAAGGGTGGATTTTGAATTTGAAATTACTCATGTTTCTCTTTTGGGTTTTGGTGTCATTTGTTATAACTCTGTAGTGTCGTAATAAATTTCATTATTTTCAATTAAAATAATATCGTTCAATAATATCTTTCAAATTCAAAGTCATTATGTTTATTTCTAAAGAATGATTATTTTGTAAAATATCAAAATTAAACACAACCATAAAGAGGGATTAAAATCGCATCTTCTAAAAGCGTTTAGAATACAACAAATAGCATGTAATAAAATTGAACTAGTGAATAACCAGCCTACAGTTATAATGGTTGTACTTACTTTAATACCGGACATCAATAAATAGTTCACTTTCAAGTGTATAAATAGGCTAAAAGGCTAATATCCTTTTATTCGGTCAGTATATTTGTGTAAAATTCGCAGTAAGCAGGTACCGACAATTTTCAATGAAAGAGAATTAATAATTTACATTATTTCTTTGTACACTAATATCTACCTGCTGTTATTTTCCTAGAAAACGTCCTTAGACTTATTATTGGAGTAACAGGACTTTTCTTTATTTACTTATATAGAAAACTGTATATTAGTAATTGAAAATAAACTCGAGTATTGTCATTAAATTGGTTGCAGAAGAGGAAAATTTCATGTTAGGTGGGCACTTGGTGAAATATATTTATTTTAGAAAAGTCTTTGCATACGCGTCACCATCCCTTCCATAAGGGTGACCTTGGTTATATCCAGGCTTCAAAATTTCCATTTTTTGTGGGTTTCAAGCATTTCTACATTCCGACATGTGTTTTCAAGTCTACGATTTTATGATTACCTGATGTATTTGAAGTAAAAGGCGAAGTTTAATTACTGGGTCAAATACCAAAACTATGAATTTTTTTTTTGAACACTGTTTTTGAGGCGAAATCAGCTGTCTTAAAGGGGCTGATTTATTTTCATCATCAAATAACAATATTATTTCAAAATAATGTTTTATTCTTATTATAATGAAAAACTATCGTGGATAACTTGTATCGTATACTTACATTCCAGGTTGTGGAATCAAGGTTTATCTTTTAGAATATTCAATTATAATTTTAATTAGCCTCGTTTCGTTATTCCTCGGAAATAAACATAATGCCATCATGTTTTGAAGGATGTTATTGAACAATATTTTTTTTTAAATATGCATTTTAATTAAAAATAATGATGTTTATGTTATGTTAATACAAAACGCTATGATTTCCAGCTTTTCAAACATTTAGTTTTAAAAACCTGATCCGATAGCACAAATCTTTACGTAAAAAATCCCAAATTTTTATACCAGCACAGTGACACCAGTACTAGATAATGCTATCTCTTTCTAAAAAGTCTTAATCGTTGCAGTTGATGGTTAGCATATGTTTGTATTCAAAATGTGCACAGAATTCGTAGTTCCGTAAAGAAAAGAAAGTTAACAAAATAGCATTTTATATCTTCTTCTTCTCCATATCCCTGATACCCATAATCGAGTATGGGATTTCCTTTTCTTCAGGTTGTTTTTTTTATATCAATTAATAATAATTAATATTATCTTTATTTTTATATTTGGACAATTAAATTAGAAATATTTATTTATGATATAATATGTATTACAAGTGACATTTTATTTTGTGAGAAGGAAGTTTGGAACACGACGCGAAGAGGAGGGGTCCAAACACGTATATATCATGCATTATTTTTTCTACAAACACTATTTTTTCATTTAAATTTGTATATCTAATAATTTTTCGACATATGCCAAAATTGACGATTTGTTGTTCCAGTAAAATGTGAAAAGTAGCAATTGATAAAATTTAACTTTAAATAATTGTTAAAATGAAATAAAAAGTTTAACGAAAAGTGTGATATTCTATATTATGAATTAACATGAAAACTACACAGCCCTCGTCCTCTAGAATAATTTATTATTTATAATTTTTGAAATATGTATGTAAATGACGTACGTACAATTTACGCATATGGCTTTTGTAAATATTGGAAAAATAAAAAAATTACTAATAACAGCGATAGCGATTTTAACTATACAAACATAAAATAGTACATATTAACTCCTCTATCTGAAGTAGTTCAATATTCAAAATTTCTGGTTTGCGAGAAATTTTTAGCACTTAAACTAAAAGTCAGTAGTATAGCTGGGTATGGTCTGGCTCAAACCTGATGACCTGTGTCCATCGACATGTACCATGGGGGTTAGTTTTTCAGAAACCCCTTTAGATTTAATGGTAGTTCTTTAGCAACACTTTAGGGGTGTTTTTTGGGTTATGGGTAGTTCTTTAGTAACCCCTGTAGCCTCTTAGGCTAGTTCTTGTGTGTACCCCTATAGATTTGAAGTGGTAGTTCTTTAGCAACCCTTTAGGGGTGTGTTTTTTGGTTATGGGTAGTTCTTTATTAATCCCTGTAATCTCAGGCTAGTTCTTGTGTGTACCCCTATAGATTTGAAGGTGTGGGTTTGTTTGTTACCTATTAGAGGAGGTATTTTGCTTATCTTAAGGTGGGGAGTAGGTAATAAAATGTATTGTTTTACCAGGTATATTTGTATTGTTTTTACATACAGGTTTGTACAGGTAAGTTGTGTATTTGCATTGCCTATGTGATAACGTTGATTATTTTTGTACCCGTCTGCATCAATGGCTTGTCTACAGCGGGGGATGTATTTATTGATAAGGATGGGCGCAGCCATTTTGGAGTTGGCTACGGCCATAGCGTCTGCTGGTCGACAACCGCTTGAGGGCGTCTGGCGGCTGATAACTGTGATCAGGTCATTTTTAAAATTTCAATGGCTACTTGTACTGTTACATATATAATATGATGTGGATAGAGCTGTGTGACATGAATGTTTGCTGATAAAATGTATCTTTAGATAATAATATAACCTTATAGCCGTAAACTTATTTGGAATGACGTATTTTGTAATCAGACCATTTTTTAAAAATTTTAATGGTTACTTGTTCTGTTAAGAAGTACATAATATGATGTGGATAGTGCTGTGTGAAATGAACACAATAATTGCATGCACACATTTTCTGTAATAACAAAAATATAATATAAATAAATAAAACGATATGATTAAGGACTGTGCTAATACTAGAATTATATTATTTACAATTACAATATATTAAACACTTATATAAAACTACATTATTATAAACTATATTATATTTTATACTGCTAAACCTAAACACATTCACCAGTCAAGTTCTTCTGTAACCTCCCATCCGCAGTTCTCACATACTTTTACAGTCATATCACAGGTTTCCGCTTCCACCCAAGTCTGTATATCCTTATGATTTTGAAGTTAGGAGGGCAAAACAAATCACCCATCTCGAAGGCACATGATGGGCACAAGATGTCTACAGCTAAATCATCAGTATCATGGGTGTAAATACTGCAGTAATTTTCGCTGATGCAGATTCTCGTTGCTCTAAATCGCCTCATTTTGAATGATATGTTTTTCTGTAAACACATACATAATTAAATCTTTATGTTGCTATATGACAAATAAAGGTTATTTGTGATGTAACTAATATTTTGGCGATAATCTTTAACCTTTTTAACAGTATAAATAACAGAAACACTTTAGTACAAGTCAATACAGTTATTTAAAGTAAAACTATGAAGTTAATCAAAATAACTAACAAAAAACTGCTCAAATGTAGTAGTAAAAGAAAAATATGTAAATAATGTATTAATAAACGGCGGTTTAATGGCAAGTTGCGGTTGTGCAACTGATGTTGAAACATTATTCGGCTTTTTGCTGCACGAGAGAAGCGAAATATTTTTAATAAATAATACAGAAAAGTGTAAAAAGCCTTCAAAAGAAACTGATCAAGTAACTACATACTTCGAAAAACTAAAAAGTGTTACGTGTTTTCAAGAAAAAACAGATAATAATTTAATAGTGGTAAACAAAGTGAACAGTAATACAAATATTAAATATATTTTCGACAACACTTTTTATGTTTGGAATCCCTTTAAAAATATATTATATATAAAAGAACTAATTTTTTCTATGCATAGTGGATATGTTATAGATAAATTAAAAAGTGTTGGCGATTATAAAAAAATAGATGTGAATAAAATAAGTGATTTGTTTAATTAAAAATGTCTGAAGAAGAAACTGTTAGTTGTATAAGTGATAAACTTATAAAAACATTGCAAACAACAATTAACTTAATTAAAACAAATGAAGAGGTTGCAAACTGGAAAAATAAAATAAATAAGTTTATTTTATTGCTTATAAAGTTTATAAAAAATCAACCTTTTAAAAAAATAAAAAATGAAAATTTGTTTAAATTAGAAGCAAATTTATCCCATTTAAAATATTTTCGATTACAACTAAAGCAAATTGAACAACAAAATATTTTAAACAAAAGTGTTAGTGCTATTGCTTCTGGATCAGGGTATACTAACTTTAAAAACAAACATAATAAAAATATTAATAAATTAGTTTGGGAAGATTTGTGCTCAGCATTTAATGGACGAATTAAGACAGAAATAATTTTTAATAATTATTATATTGATCTTAGATTTTTTTTAGAAAAAATGAAAACAATTTTTAAAAACAAAATTAATAAAGAAATTAAAAAATCTTTAATAAAAGTAAATGTTGTATTCAGAGCAGAATTTATTTTACCATTTAAAGGGATAAAAAAATAAAAAAATTCAACACATATAATGCTACTATTACAAAATTAACAAATTTAGACGATTAATACTGGGAAAATGTGAAAAACAAAATTTTAACAAAATTGGAAGAGTTTCAAGAAAAAGATAGTGGTTAAGCATTATTTAAAATAATGCATTTAAAAGTAAATATCTATTCATATGCACCCATTACCGGTGGATGTTACACTTAATTGCCTAAAATTATACAAAATAAAAAAGCTGTAATAAATATTAAAAATAATGATGACTATTGTTTTTTAAGAGCTGTAATATCAGCTTTATATCCAGCAAAAAAATTCTGACCGTGTTACTTCATATCCACCTTTTTAAAATTTATTAAAATAAATAAATTTTCCAATACAATTAAAAGACATTTCAAAATTCGAACAACCTAATGAAATAGGTATTAATATATATATATATATATATATATATATATATATATATATATATATATATATATATATATATATATATATATTATTTTTAATATTAATAAAATAATATTTTTTTTATAATTGTATTTACTTATTGCTACTGGGACAACCTGAATTTTTTTTAAAAATTTTTCAAGTGTATATATATATATATATATATATATATATATATATATATATATATATATACATATATATATATATATATACACTTGAAAAAATTCAAAAAAAAATTCAGGTTGTCCCAGTAGCAATAAGTAAATACAATTATAAAAAAATAATTAATTTATTATTATTAAAGTCAAATAACGAATATTGTAACTTAGAAGATAGTGAAACATAAGAGGAGGAGGAGAAGGACGGACAAAATATTGAAATATTTAAACATGTAAAGTATCATTATATGTGGATAAAAAAATTATCACGTTTGGTGGGAAATCAATTATCAAGTAAAACACGCAAAAATGGCTTTGTAATATTTGTTTAAATTAATTTGGAAGCAACATATTATTATACCCTAACCCGAATTCCGCTCAGGTGCTGATCAACCCTAGCGGCTTTACTTCGGCCTTAGGAGCATACTTGCATACATCCCTGCCGTTACCACGCGGTCAATCAGCGAAAACCCACGAGGCTAGCAATCGTGGACACATAGATCGCATTTCTGGTTACCCTTATAGCCCTCTCATCACGCCTGGAGGCTCTACCGGGCACGACCGATCAACAAAGATTAGGATAAAGACAACGCAGTAAAGTAAGAGAATAATCATACAAATCTGTATCTGCATTATTCTTGCTATCGTGGAGTAAAAGTGTGCGTTAAACTCAACTCACCTAAATCACTACACAAAACAATCACTTACGATATCGATGTTCTCACACTGAAATCTAGAAATAAACTAAAATAAAATACGTAAATACCAGTATCATTATATGTAGCTCTTATCCAACAACATCGGTTACGTATCTAAATAGCTAATTAGAGACAAAACATAATAAATTTAATAAAAATTATCTTACGCAAAATAATTACTGTAACAGTTCGGCCATCCTGACAAGTTCCTCGTCCTCGAGGAATCAGTCCCAAATTCCTTCAGCATCGGCATCAAATCCGAAGCGTTGTTGTCTTCCGACAGTTCACGTGTACTTAAATATGGTTTCATCCTGTCAATCGCTACTACGTTACCATATTCTCCTCTTCTACTTTGATTTGTACCAGGCAAATCTTCTACTGAAAAACTATCGTTCGGTAGAACTTTCTTTATTTGGAATGGTCCTTCATATGGATGGTATGAAATGAAATCGGTAGTTTCTCAATTAGATTCAATAGTTCTGGCTGCTTTCCTCTCTGTTGTTTATGGTAAAAACATCTGATACACGAGTCAGTGTACGTCGCGAATTTTATCATTCCAGAAAACCAGTAAATTCCAAAATGTCTAAACTCATTAAGACAGAAATGTACTATCTGCAGCCGATGTCCTTGTTATAACTTTATAAAAAAGTTTATTGAATTGGTAACTTAGATTATTATTTGCTGTAAAAATGGAAGAATACTCAATTAACGAGAAGGTAGATATGTTGAAATGTTTCCATATATCAAACAATAATTCAAGACAAACCCTGCTATTATACCAGCAACAAAATCCTGATCGCTTTTATCCAAATCAAGCACACTTTTTCAAATTGAAAAGAAAGTTACATAGAACTGGTTCCCTGACAATGGCAAATCGAGAAGTTCGTCAAATAAATGAAAATTTGGAAGCTGATGTATTAGCATATTTTAATGTACATCCAAGAAATTCAGTTAGAGAAACACATAAAATCCATAATCTTCATCCTGGCGATTTTGTAAGAAGACTTCACTTTTGCAATTATTTAATTCAGGAATATCGCACAAATGCACATTTTCTAAATAAAATTTAATAGACAGATGAAAGCCACTTTTCCAACAATAGTATATTTAATAGGCATAATACGCATCATTGGCAAACTGCAGACATAAATCCACGCGTAACATGTATTACTGATTTTCAAGTACGTTTTTCATCTAATGTGTGGTGCGGAATTGTTAATAACATTATACTGGGTCCCTATTTTTATGAGGGCACTTTAATTTCTCAAAGATATTTGATTTTTTTACAAAATGAACTAAGGAATTTTTTTGATGATATACCATTAGCAGATCGGCGCGGAATGATATTCCAACAATATGGTGCACCTGCGCACAATTCAATAGATGTAACAAACTATTTAAATCAAGAATTTCCAAATGCCTGGATTGGAACAAGGAGACGTATAATGTGGCCTGCAAGGTCTCCCGATCTATCGCCCTTAGATTTCTTTATGTGGGGTGCCATCAAAAACAAAGTTTATGTCACGCACATTGCTACACTTGAAGAATGGAAACACAGAATAAGACAATCTGTGAACGAGTTAAATAATAAAATTAATAATACTGTTAATCAACATTTGTTAAAAAGGCTCAATTTTTGTATACGAGAAAACGGTGAAAATTTTGAACAATTTTTATAATGTTACCAGTATTATAATAATTTGATGTACATTTGTAAATTTAAACGCACCCTTAAAATTTAAGTTTTACTGGTGTAATCGCCCGTAATAAGGGTTTCTTAACTCAAAAATTTTGTTTCCATAGCCAGCTTTAATTTTGAGTAAAATTATTTTAATATTTTCTTCAATATCTCGAATTCTAATAAGTTTAGATGGTATAACTTATGAAAAAATTTTAATGAAAAAATTATTATTGCCAAATAGTATAAAAATATACAGGCGTACCATTTTAAAAAAGTCAAAAATAGGTACATCTTCAAAAATTAAATTAGTTTTTTCTGATTTACATTAATTTAAGTAGCTTACTAGAAACACGAACAACTTTATTTGAAAAATTTCTCTGTATCTTTTATAACTTACGAGAAAAATCGCGTTTCCTAATTTCATTAACACTATGTATATATATATATATATATATATATATATATATATATATATATATATATATATATACCAATATCAATACCTACTACTTAAATATTAATATAATTTAAAATATTTATATCAATAGCGCCGCCACCAGGTTATTTTTAATAGTAAATAACCAAACCTAATTTGAATTTGGATAATTACTTCAAAATTATAGGAGATGATTGAACAATAATTTTTAAAAGACGAAATAATCAAAGGCAGTAGTAAATAAGTTACGTATATTAAACAAAGTTAAATTAAGTTACAATAAAGATAGATAGAATATAAAGTAGTGATACAAGTTACAATTCTAAATTTTAAACAACCAGATGAGGAGGTTAATAACATAGGGTAGAACAATACATGTATAATTTCTGTTCGCGAAGCGATTGGTACATAAACTAACAAAACAAATTTTAAATGGTTATCAATGGAATGACAGCAAAATAACAATAAAATAACAATAATAACTAATACTACTAAATTAGGACTTACCGAACACTTTGAGTCAGGGGCGGACACTGGCACTTAGAAACGGACTTCTTCACAACAAGTTAACGAATGCCCTCCCGAATTATTGAAATTGTCTGTCTTCGAAAATATCATCCCCACTAGCATTGTGGGGTGGGCGTTTTTCACCACCCCTATTGGACAATTCAAATATGAGAAAATTTGGCCGAGATGAGTGAAAACGTAGCTTACAAAATGACTCATCTGTCTGGAATGCACGTCAAACTTTCCTAGGGTTGAACTTCCCTTAATACTTGCTGCGTGACTAATTTTGAAGCCTAAACTTAAAATTTGGATAAAGGATAATAAATCTTTACAAATGTTGCACTAATAAACAAAATTTCAAAGGTTTTCCGAACATTGACATTTTCGAAGACATTTTTCAACATCCACTAATAAATAAATATGCCGCCAAACAAAAAATGATGGCCAAACCCGAAAACAATGTCATTAGCCGAAAACGTCTTTCCAGGTAATTCTTAATTATACCTATTCAATGATAATACCTAGCTGTAAATACATTTCAAAATAATTTCAAAAAATTTTCTTAAAAATTTACAAACGCATATATCAAAACGAACTGAATACAATCCTTGTTCAACACTCCATTTACAACTGACCGCCGTTTGATGAACAAAGGCTTAAGAAAGTGGTTTATGGTTTGTGGTAATAACTATTGGGGTAATAAATTATCGGCTTGTTTCAGCTAGGAGCGAACAGACTTTAACCACAAATCCCAGTCTGTCTGGTCTTCTTTTACATAGTGCAAGAGACAGTCGGAAATTGTTTTGTGCATGCGCTCCACTCTACCCTTACACATTGGATGGTACGCAGTAGTTTGCAATTTCTTAATGTTGAGACATTTGCAGACGTTCTTGAAAAATTCGGACGTGAAATTAGCACCTTGATCAGTTGTTTTGGTGTTCCGTGCCGTGCTACGATTTCGGTAACGAATGCTTTTGCTATGGTTTCCGCTTTTTGATTAGGAAGCGCAATTGCCTCTGGATAGCGAGTGAACGTGTTCTGGAAGGTCAAAATGTACTTATTTCCACGTGCACTCGGTGTAAGTGGTCCGACTATGTCCATGGAAACTCTCTCAAAAGGGATGGGTTCATCTGTAAATTTCTGAAGAGGAGCCGGTTTCAAGTGAGGTGATGTCTTTCTCTCATTACAGGATACACATTTTAAACAATAATATCTTATTACCTGTGTCATACCCTTCCAAAAGAACATCTTCTCGTATGTTTTTTCAAACCCCAGATGACCAGCTTGGGGAAGGTCGTGAAATAAATTTAAAATATTTTTTATCATGGATGCTGGCGCTACTATTCGATCCTCTCGTTCGCTGATATTTCTTCTCTTATAAATGATACCATCGTTGTCCATAAAATAATCTTCTTCTGTCTTAATATTTTCTATTAATTTATGGATATCATGGTCTTTGCGTTGCTCCTGCAATATTCGTTCTCGATCCCAAATTGGTTCAAAGTCATCTCCAAGAGCCGCTATACAAATCCTAGATAACGCGTCCGCGTTGCCGTGCAATCTGCCTGGTCGATGGTGAATATTAAATGTGTATTCTGCAAGGGTCAACGCCCAGCGCGACAATCGGCTTCTCGAATCTCGCAGCTCCATCAGCCACCGCAAAAGACGATGATCGGTGACAAGAATAAATGCTCTTCCATATAGGTAGATGCGAAAATGCTTTACGGCCCATACGACAGCGAGGCATTCCTTCTCTGTAGTGGAGTAGTTGGATTCCGCAGAGTTGATTAACCTGCTTGCATAGCAAATAGGGTGTTCTTGTCCATCAATCGTTTGACTTAAAACTGCTCCTAGGGCGTGGTTGGATGCATCGGTGGCTAAAATAAATGGTTCTTTAAAATTTGGATATTGGAGGACAGGTTGTTCCGTAAGTACAGTGCACACCTTGTCGAACGCTTCTTGGGCAGCCTCATTCCACACGAACCGTTCATTTTTCTTTGTGAGTTGTATAAGCGGTTTGGCTAATTGAGAAAAATCGGGAATGAATCGCCGATAGAAACCTGCGAGTCCTAAAAATGCTCTTATATCACGTACTGTCTCTGGTGTTGGGTAATTTAGTATGGCTTCTATTTTACTGAGATCGGATTTCACCCCTTCCTTGGAAATAATGTGACCCAAATAGCTGGTTTCCGGTTTTGCAAAACTGCATTTTCCTATTTTTAATATTAAATTGTTGTTTCTCAATCGCTCGAAAACTTCCGTTAACCTCTAAAGATGTTCATCCAGATCATCCCGGCTGAATACGATGATGTCGTCCAGATAGACATAACATTTTTCGTTTGTTAGTCCACTCAGCACCACATTAATCTCTGGAAAGTACTCGGAACATTGCAAAGGCCGAATGGCATCCTTGTCCATTGGTAATGGCCCCATGGAGCACTGAACGCCGTTTTTTCCTGGTCTTCTTCAGCGACCGCTACTTGGTGATATCCACTGGCGAGATCTAGTGTGGTGAACATGGCTGCTCCATGCAGCTGCTCCAGAGTTTCTTGCAGATTCGGCAAGGGCAGGAAATCCTTTTTTGTGACCTCATTAAGTTTTCTGAAATCAATGCATAAACGTACCTTGGTATTCCCATCCGGCAAGAGTCGGTTGACGAGAACAACGGGTGCCGACCATGGTGAATCAGATTCCACTATGACTCCATCATTCAAAAGGTCCTTAATTTGATTGTCCAATTCTTCTTTCTGAGCGTGTGGAACACGGTACGGGGCTTTAGCGATCAGGTAAACGTCTTCCGTTATTATCCGGTGGTTAATTCTGGAAGTACGTCCTAATTGACTATTACCTATTTTAAATACATCTTTGTAATCATTGAGTAAGGTGAGAAATTTATCTTTATCTGCGGTTTCCAAATGGTCCAAATCCAGTTTATCCTTCAAATTATTACTATTAATAGTTGAGACATGTTCATTAAATTCTATTTTATCGGTTAATTGCAGCTGATGTTCAGTTCCGATAATTGTTTTGGCGGGAATAATTGTTTCTTGTCCACTTACACTGATTAATTTTATATTTATTAATTTTTCAATACCTCTGGTTACAATTCTCGCGGCCATGATACCGTTTACATGAATTTCTTCCGGCTCTATCATTATATCATCTTCAACATGGTTTTTGCTATTCCAATGTTCTCTATATGCTGTGCATATTATTTCCGTTCGCGGCGGAACCGCGGTACTTTCCTTCAGTCTTATAAATTTTTGCTCGGTGCTAGCTGACTTTTCTGAATTTTCCGGGATTAACGATGGACATTTAAAAACATCGCTAACCAGTTTTTTCGTGGTATTCTTTGTCTGGCACTCTTCTTCATTTTTTAATCTATCGCTGATTTTACTATTATTTTCTCTCTTATTACTTAGAATTGCCGCTCCGATATCATTTCTTGAAGAAACTGTCGAATCTTCCGTAGTGTCTATCGAATTCCCGGAAACATCCGCATTTCGTTCCCTTGTGTTTTTTGTTTCTAATTTTGAGCTATTTGTTTTATCCAAACTTTCGTTGTAAACTGTCGCGATTTTAAAACAAACATTGTCTAACTTAATTTCAGCCCTTCCGTAGTTGATGTCCGCTTTATACTTTTCCATAAAATCCAACCCAATCAGTCCGTCCTCCGTTATTGATAATTCATTGCTACATACTATGAACACGTGATTTTTAAATTGGTTGCTAAATTTTATTTTAACATTTGCCGTTCCTAAAACTAGTAATTGGTCTCCTGAAATACTTGTGATTATTCTGTTTGAATCTAGTTTATGAATTGTTAACATTTCCCCTTCTACCACATTGTGATTTATAATGCTAACACTAGCCCCGGTATCAATTAAAAATTTATAATTTTAGTTCCCTAAATTTAAACTAACGCAGTTACTTTTACTTTCGGGTATTAGTGTGACATTGTGATAAATTTTTCGTTTGTGGTTACAATTCTAAATTTTAAACAACAGATGAGGAGGTTAATAACATAGGGTAGAACAATACATGTATAAATTTCTGTTCGCGAAGCGATTGGTACATACTATGAACACGTGATTTTTAAATTGGTTACTAAATTTTATTTTAATATTTGCCGCTCCTAAAACTGGTAATTGGTCTCCTGAAATACTTGTGATTATTCTGTTTGAATCTAGTTTATGAATTGTTAACATTTCCCCTTCTACCACATTGTGATTTATAATGCTAACACTAGCCCCGGTATCAATTAAAAATTTATAATTTTTATTCTCTAAATTTAAACTAACGCAATTACTTTTACTTTCGGGTATTAGTGTGACATTGTGATAAATTTTTCGTTTGTGTTACAATTCTAAATTTTAAACAACAGATGAGGAGGTTAATAACATAGGGTAGAACAATATATGTATAAATTTCTGTTCGCGAAGCGATTGGTACATAAACTAACAAAACAAATTTTAAATGGTTATCAATGGAATGACGACAAAATAACAATAATAACTAATACTACTTAATACTAAATTAGGACCTACCGAACACTTTGAGTCAGGAGCGAACACTGGCATTTAGAAACGCACTTCTTCACAACAAGTTAACGAATGCCCTCCCGAATTATAAAAATTGTCTGTCTTCGAAAATATCATCCCCACTAGCATTGTGGGGTGGGCGTTTTTCACCACTCCTATTGGACAATTCAAATCTGAGAAAATTTGGCCGAGATGAGTAAAAACGTAGCTTACAAAATGACTCATCTGTCTGGAATGCACGCCAAACTTTCCCAGGGTTGAACTTCCCTTAATACTTGCTGCGTGACTAATTTTGAAGCTTAAACTTAAAATTTGGACAAAGGATAATAAATCTTTACAACTGTTGCACTAATAAACAAAATTTCAAAGGTTTTCCGAACATTAACATTTTCGAAGACATTTTTCAACATCCACTAATAAATAAATATGCCGCTTGTCACATAAAGTCGAAATCGAATATATAGTTAAATATTACTTAATAATAACTCTGTATTTTTGATAGGTGATACTTTTTTTAGCTTTTGTAAACTTGGTGTGTATTGTGTCTCATAAGAGAGCAGAATTCATTACCTTATTTTATGCTATTTTATTACGTGAAACGAACTATAGGATACAAATATTTTGCTAATTTTCAACCGCCATTTATCATTCATTTGTAAACTATAGAAAACTGTATGATTTCATTCTTGTTGTTAATAGTGAACTTATGCACCAAGCAGGGTTCCTTAATTTCATAAAAAAAGCATATATTCATTGTTTAATGCGTACTTAAAATTTCTAAATGATATAAATATATGAAATTGTTGACGGCACGCCGTTTAAGGAAACGGCGGCAGCGCGCAATTTAAGAAGACGGCGGCAGCGCACATTTATTAAATACCTATGACCATAGAGTTAAGAATATATAATAGAGGGAACACAAGTTTGCAATCTTGAAGCCGTGCGGAGAATGATGCGCCATCTTGCACTGGTCCATTTTTGATTAGTTTTTTTTTTGCTTTTTGCTTGCGTCGACGTGTACTATTTCGAATGTGTTTTTTAAACTTTCGTGTTTATATAACTTTTATTATCATATTTAGTAAATAATAATAATAATAATTATAATAATAATAATAATAAAACATAAGACAGTTTATTATGTCTTAGATTGCAGAAATGGACCAGTATAATATGGCCGACGCTTCAATCTCCTTCCGCCACTGGGCATCAAGGTCATTGCCTACAAACTATGCTTCACCCTCCCTCTATAAGTATATATTTTTAACTCTATGCCTATGACGGCTGCGGTGGCGCGTAAACCATACTGGCAGCGGAGACATGGCGCGGCAGCGCACAAGTCTCATATTAACATGACGGTGAAGTTGGTAGATGATTCGTTTTATGCACTATACAGATACAGAATTATAAAATTCTGACAGTAGATGTTCAGATTAGTAACATACTATAAAAACAATAATAATTCAACGGGTATCCTTCAGGACAATAAGGACAAATTAAAAATAATATTATAAGGCTACTTATAAATGAATTGTTGCTTATAACTTTGTTATTATTAAGCTCAAGTACTTCAAATTTCATGCATATTTTGTTCATAATGGTATTAATAATTTGCGATGACCAAATTCCACAGACATCCTTCAGTACAATAAGAATAAATTAAAAATCATTTACTGAGGTGACTTGGGTATAAATAATTGTTTATAACTTTGTTGATAGCACAAACAAGTAGTTCAGATTTACAGGGAACATTGCTTATAACAATATTAATAATTTTCAATGGCCTAATTCCACAGACATCCTTCAGGGCGATAAGCATAAATTAAGAATTATTTACTGCGGTGACTTTCGTATAAATAATTGTTTATAACTTTGTTGATAGCACAGACAAGTAGTTCAGATTTACAGGGAACATTTTTTATAACAATATTAATAATTTTCAATGGCCTAATTCCACAGACATCCTTCAGGACGAAAAGGATAAATTAAAAATCATTTACTGAGGTGACTTCGGTATAAATAATTGTTTATAACTTTGTTGATAACACAGACAAGTAGTTCAGATCTACAAGGTACATTGTTTATAACAATATTAACAATTTTCAATGGCCTAATTCCACAGACATCCTTCAGGACGATAAAGATAAATTAAAAATCATTTACTGAGGTGACTTTGGTATAAATAATTGTTTTTAACTTTGTTGATAGCACAAACATGTAGTTCAGATCTACAGGAAACATTTTATATAAAAATATTAATAATTTTCAATGGCCTAATTTCACAGACATCCTTCCGGACGATAAGGATAAATTAAACATTTACTGAGGTGACTTTGGTATAAATAATTGTTTATAACTTTGTTGATAGCACAGACAAGTAGTTCAGATTTAGAGGAAACATTTTATATAACAATATTAATAATTTTCAATGGCCTAATTCCACAGACATCCTTCAGGACGATAAGGATAAATTAAACATTTACTGAGGTGACTTTGGTATAAATAATTGTTTATAACTTTGTTGATAGCACAGACAGTAGTTCAGATTTACAGGAAACATTGCTTATAACAATATTAATAATTTTCAATGGCCTAATTCTACAGACATACTTCAGGACGGTAAGTATAAATTAAAAATCCTTTACTGAGGTGACTTTGGTATAAATAATTGTTTATAACTTTGTTGATAGCACAGACAAGTAGTTCAGATTTACAGGGAGCATTGCTTATAACAATATTAATGATTTTCAATGGCCTAATTCCACAGACATCCTGCAGGACTACAAGTATAAATTAAAAATCATTTACTGAGGTGAATTTGGTATAAATAATTGTTTATAAATTTGTTGATAGCACAGACAAGTAGTTCAGATCTACAGGGAACATTGTTTATAACAATATTAATAAATTTCAATGGCCTAATTCCACAGACATCCTTCAGGACGATAAGGATAAATTAATAATCATTTACTTAGGTAACTTTGGTATAAATAATTGTTTATAACTTTTTTGATAGCTCAAACATGTAGTTCAGATTTACAGGGAACATTGTTTATAACAATATTAATAACTTGCAATGCCCTACTTCCACAGAGATCCTTCAGGACGATATGCATAAATTAAGAATCATTTACTCAGGTGACTGGTATAAATAATTGTTTATAACTTTGTTGATAGCACAGACAAGTACTTCAGATTCACATGGAACATTGTTTATAACAATATTAATAAATTTCAATGGCCTAATATCACAGACATCCTTCAGGACGATAAGGATAAATTAAAAATCATTTATTGTGATGACTTTGGTATAAATAATTGTTTATAACTTTGTTGATAGCACAAAAAAGTACTTCAGATTTACAGGGAACATTGCTTATAACAATATTAATAATTTTCAATGGCTTAATTCTTCTGACATCCTGCAGGACGATAAGTATAAATTAAAAATTATTTACTAAGATGACTTTGGTATAAATAATTGTTTATAACTTGGTTGATAGCACAGACATGTAGTTCAGGTTTACAGGGAACATTTTTTTATAGCAATATTAATAATTTTCAATGGCCTAATTCCACAGACATCCTTCAGGACGATAAGGATAAATTAAAAATTAATTAACTGAGGTGACTTTGGTATAAATAATTGTTTATAACTTTGTTGATAGCACAGACAAGTAGTTCAGATTTACAGGGAACATTTTTTATAACAATATTAATAAGTTTTAATGGCCTAATTCCACAGACATCTTTCAGGACGATAAGCATAAATTAAAAATCATTTACTGAGGTGACTTTGGTATAAATAATTGTTTATAACTTTGTTGATAGCACAGACAGTAGTTCAGATTTACAGGAAACATTTTATATAACAATAATAATAATTTTCAATGGCCTAATTCCACAGACATCCTTCAAGACGATAAAGATAAATTAAAAATCATTTACTGAGGTGACTTGCTAAATATAATTGTTTATAACTTTTTTGATAGTACAGACAAAGTAATAAACAATTATTTATACCAAAGTCACCTCAGTAAATGATTCATAATTGTTTATAACTTTGTTGATAGCACATACAAGTAGTTCAGATTTACAGGGAACATTTTTTTATAACAATATTAATAATTTTCAATGGCCTAATTCCACAGACATTTTTCAGGACAATAAGCATAAATTAAGAATCATTTACTGAGGTGACTTTGGTATAAATAATTGTTTATAACTTTGTTGATAGCACTGACAAGTAGTTCAGATTTACAGGGAACATTTTATATAACAATATAATTAATTTTCAATGGCCTAGTTTCACAATCATCCTTCAGGACGATAAGGATAAAATAAAAATCATTTACTGAGGTGACTTTGGTGTAAATAATTGTTTATAACTTTGTTGATAGCACAGACATGTAGTTCAGATTTACAGGGAACATTTTTTTATAACAATATTCATAATTTTCAATGGCCTAATTCCACAGACATCCTTTAGGACGATAATGATAAATTAAAAATCATTTACTGAGGTGACTTTGGTATAAATAATTGTTTATAACTTTGTTGATAGCACAGACAAGTAGTTCAGATTTACAGGGAACATTTTGTTATAGCAATATTAATAATATTTAATGGCCTAATTCCACAGACATCCTTCAGGACGATAAGGATAAATTAAAAATCATTTGCTGAGGTGACTTTGGTATAAATAATTGTTTATAAGTTTGTTGATAGCACAGACATGTAGTTCGGATTTACATGGAATATTTTTTTATAACAATATTCATAATTTTTAATGGCCTAATTCCACAGACATCCTTCAGGACGATAATGATAAATTAAAAATCATTTACTGAGGTGACTTTGGTATAAATAATTGTTTATAACTTTGTTGATAGCACAGACAGGTAGTTCAGATTTACAGGGAACATTGTTTATAACAATTTTGTTGTTCTGTTCAGTTGTGTTCAGTTGTGTTTTTTGAGCTCTTAGTACTTTTATAATTTTCGCTGTTTATATTTTTTATAAAAATAATAATTTTTATATCAAGTCGTGTGATTTTGTAGTGAGTTTAAAAATATATTACTTAACTCGCTACTTAATAATAACCAGTGCATTTTTTGGGTGAACAAAGTGCATCTCAGCGATACATCACAGTTTTTTGTCATCTGCAGAATTTATCAAATTCTTACAAGTTGGTTAGGCACTTCAAGGTCAGAATTTTACTTACAATTCCAGTCGTCTAGTCATTTTCTCAATATGGTTGTATCGTGCAATATATGCAAAGTCAAAACAAAACGCTCTGACTGCACCGTGAATTGTGCTGGGTCCTGTCAACTATGCTTCCACATTGACTGTATGTCAATTCCGGTCGCTGAAAAAAACGGTTTGATAACAAGCAAATTTTGGGTATGTGATAGTTTCAAATCTGCATCCACATCGCGCTCACCCTTAACAATCACTGTTCTTAATGTCCCGGATTGTAATGCAACTCTTGTAGACGTAATTAATGCTATAGCCGACCTTAAAAAATCGATAGACTTCCGCTGCAACAAAATCGATGATTTTGAAAAAAAAAAATAAGCACTTGGACACAGAAAATTAACATGATTGAGCCTTTAAAAGCTGAATGTGAATCACTCAGAGCTAAAGTGGAAGATTTCGAACAACGTTCTAGATCTAATAACTTAGAAATTGTAGGTATTCCTGAAAAAAACAACGAGAATTTAGTCCAGGTAATTTGCGATATGGGTGATTTATTTAAGTGTCCCATTACCGAACAAGATCTAGATGCAGTTCACTGGGTTTCATCATTTAATCACGTGGCTAATAAACCTAAGAACATTATTCTTAGATTTGTATCACGTTTGAAACGTGATAAATTTATTGCATGTGCACGCCTACGCAAGGATTTAAATTCCGGCCATTTAAATTTCGATCAAAACCTGAAAAAAATTTGAATGTTCATTTAAGCCCGGGAAACAAAATGCTACTTAATAAAACAAAAGATGTCGCAGATAAATATAAAAATGTTTTGGTCCGAAACAGCAAAATTTTTGCAAGGAAGGCGGACAACTCACCAATCGTGCTAATCAATTCTGTAAACGATCTCGCCAAACTTAAATAAACTACTTGTTACACTAATATAGTTTTTCCGATTCATCATGATAAGTGTATATCACCAAAACCTTCGTGGACTTAAAACTAAATTAATTAACATATACAACGAAATTTCGGCAAGAAACTATGATATTATTTGTTTCACTGAGACATGGCTAAATGGTTCAATTTGTGATAGTGAAATCTGTGATTTTAATAAATACTCTGTTTATAGACGCGATCGAGATAATCCTAATGTGAAACAAGGCGGTGGTGTTTTAGTTTTGGTATCTAAAAAGTATTTTTCGCAAGTTTATTGCGAGTGGAGTTCATCGGCAGAAGATATGTGGATGTCACTAAGGAGTTCTAATTTCCATAAACTGTATTTGTGTTGTGTATACCTTCCCCCAAAAACTGATATTGATACCTACAACAGCCATTTTAACAAAATTAGTGACATTATTCTCCATTTCTCTAACAACAATGTTTTAATACTAGGTGATTATAATCTACCTGAACTTGATTGATTGGTTGCTACCGATAACGCCGTATCACCTCATTATTTAGGAAGATCAGATATATACGTCAATTTTATAAACACTATTTTACTATGTAATCTGAAACAATATAATACCATTCGCAACCAAAAGAACTCTTTTAGATCTTATTCTTTGTTCATTTACTATAAAAATTACAAATTGTATATCTCCAATAAGTAATTTAGATATATACCATCCTGCGCTTGAAATATATGTTTTTCTTAATGATTTTAAGACGCTTAATAAAAAATATATTCCTAAGTATAACTTTAGAAAATGTGATTATGAAAGCTTGATTCAAAAACTTTCAGCAATTAACTAGGACCTAAAATTTAACAATCAGGACATCAATGAGAACGTAAAAATATTTTACGACATTTTATACAATCTCTTAGATTCTTATTGCCCCATTTACAATAATCAAAAAAAAAAATATCCGAACTGGTTCTCAAAATCCCTAATTAAAATCATTAAGGACAAAGATAAATTTCAAAGAAAATGGAAGACATATGGTGATGTTTATGCCTACAACTCGTTTTCATTGTTACGACAAAGGGTTAAAAGTAAAATGACTATTGACTACAAAAATTATGTAAATTACCTTGAAAAAAACTTAAAATCTAATGTATCTCATTTTTGGAATCACACCAAAAAACTAAGGAAAGATAACAGTCTTCCTAATTCAATGCATTTCAACGATAATTAGTGCGTTCGGCTTGCTAACGCTTTTCACTCTTTTGACTCCAAGTGTTTCTAAAACCGTTCGGGTATCTACAATGGAGTAAATAGATCTCACTCCTTGATCGTTCAGGTAAACGGAGTGAAGTTAAAAGAGTTAACTCCATTTACTCTACCTCTTAGCATGGGACTCAAGGAGTGCACATGCGTATTAGGTTATTTTTTGACGGCTAATAGAAAGTTTGAGTTTTAATTTTTACAGGGTTCTGTGCTAATCGTTATGTGTCTTAGAGCCTTATTTGTTTAGCTATTTTTCTTAGCGGTATTGTGGTTGTAGGTATTTTTTTTTTAAAAAAAGCTACTCTGTATTCATGCTGAGAAAATAGGGAAGAGTGATTTATTATTATTTTTAATTTTTATATATAATTCATATGTTATATGGATTATAAAATAAATAAATAGGTAATTATTAAATATTTTATTATTTAAATGCAGTACCTACAATTCTTTTTTTGTAAATTTAAAATGACAGCTGACAGTTAATTTACCACACTCATGCAAGCCGAACGCTTACTATATGCTCCGAAAGATTTAAGGTCACGTGACAACGCTCCGTACTCCACTCCAACTCCATTAGAGTTAACAAGCCGAACGAACCAAATAATGCGTATACCGGCGATGACATTTCTAACCTCTTTGCGAATTATTTTGAATCTGTATACACAACGTTCGACTCTGACTCCACTGCTTTTACCAGTGCTGCTCAAACAACAGTCGACACACCATTTAACATAAACAATGTGATTATTAATGAAGATGATGTTCTTATTTATTTGTCAAATCTAAACATTGAGAAAGGATGTGGACCAGATTTAATACATCCTATATTTATAAGAACATACGCACACTACCTGGCTCGTCCTTTATTACTCATTTTTAATAAATCCTTGACCAGTGGCATGTTTCCTGATCAATGGAAGTGTTCATATTACCCCCATTCATAAAACCGGAGATAAAAGGGATGTTCGAAACTACCGACCGATTTCTATAATACCTGTGTTCGGTAAAATTTTTGAAAGCATAATAGTAAGCAAAATTAAATTTAAACTGTATAAATTAATCATTCTTCAACAAACAGGTTTTTGCAGCAAAAAATCAATATTAAACAATCTTATCCCATTCACAGAATTCGTTAGCGGGTGACTGGATAAAAGAGTACAAGTCGACGTAGTGTATATAGATTTCAGTAAAGCATTCGATAGAGTAAATCATTTTAAATTTTTGGCTAAATTATCTGCATACGGTATTCATGGTTCCCTATTAAGATAAGCTGAGCCTTATATTAAAAATCGTTCACAAATAGTAACATGTAATGGTTTTAAATCACGGAAAATTGACGTAACTTCAGAAGTCCCTCAAGGCTCACATCTGGGTCCACTCTTATTTAATATTTATATCAATTCTATAGAAGAATGTTTCGAAAACAGTAACTTCTTCCTCTACGCTGATGATTTAAAGTTTTTTAAACCTATTTTATCTCCTACCGACTGTCTCGAACTCCAAAGTGATTTAGAACGGTTACAAAACTACTGAACTGAACGATTTATCTTTAAATATTGAGAAATGTCATGTAATAAGTTTTACTCGATGTTTAACTATAATTACTTTTCCATACAATTTGGATGGTTCTAATTTGGAACGTAAAGCAACTATCTGAGATCTTGGTGTACTTTACGATTCCAAGTTACTACTTAATGAACATGTTGTTGTAATAGTCAAAAAGGCATACAAAACACTTGGATATATTTTTCGTGTAGCCAAATGCTATGAACATAAAGCTTCATTAATCTTGCTATATAATGCGATAGTACGTCCTATTGTTGAGTATGCCTCCCAGGTTTGGAACCCAATGTACAATAAAAATATAATTCTTATAGAGTCAATACAGAAAAAAATTATATCTTTATTAAAATACAAATTTTTCTATGATAACTTGAGTTACAATGAAATTTTACTACAATGTAATTTAAAATCACTTAAACAAAGAAGATCCCAAGCTGATATGCTTTTCCTCTTTAAGCTACTAAATAATTATATTGATAACTACAATATCATTGATTATTTAAGAATTCATATTCCAACTGTTGATACACGAAATAGAACCTTGTTTTATGTACCAAAATGCAATACCAATAATTATATGAATTCACCCCTAAACAGAGTTATGGGAACCTACAATCATTCATATCAACATATAGACATTTTTCATTTATCACTATCTAAGTTTAAGGGTGTACTTCATAGCAATAAAGTTATTTATGCTTCTTAATGTTTTCCATGTGAATTATTATAATTTTGTGTATAATTGATTGTGTGATTATGTACTGTATTTATATATGTATGTTGTTAATCAGTGGAAGCCTTTAATTGGGCAACTGTTGGCTTCCCAAATATTTTAACAATAAATATAAACAATAAACAATTATTTATACCGAAGTCACCTCAGTAAATGATTCTTAATTTATCCTTATCATCCTGAAGGATGTCTGTGGAATATGGTCATTGCAAATTATTAATATTTTTATGAACAATATTCCCTGTAAATTTGAACTACTTCTCTATGTTATCAACAAAGTTATAAACAATTATTTATACCAAAGTCACCTCAGTACATGATTTTTAATATATCCTTATCGTCCTAAAAGATGTCTGTAGAAAAGAATCATTCCAAATGATTAATATTGTTATAAACAATATTCCCTGTAAATGTGAACTACTGCTCTATGTTATCAACAAAGTTTTACACAATTATTTAAACCGAAGTCACGTCAGTAA
>OY720458.1:34070785-34222012 GCA_963082715.1 Harpalus rubripes
ATAGTAATAGTAATAGTAATAGTAATAGTAATAGTAATAGTAATAGTAATAGTAATAGTAATAGTAATAGTAATAGTAATAGTAATAGTAATAGTAATAGTAATAGTAATAGTAATAGTAATAGTAATAGTAATAGTAATAGTAATAGTAATAGTAATAGTAATAGTAATAGTAATAGTAATAGTAATAGTAATAGTAATAGTAATAGTAATAGTAATAGTAATAGTAATAGTAATAGTAATAGTAATAGTAATAGTAATAGTAATAGTAATAGTAATAGTAATAGTAATAGTAATAGTAATAGTAATAGTAATAGTAATAGTAATAGTAATAGTAATAGTAATAGTAATAGTAATAGTAATAGTAATAGTAATAGTAATAGTAATAGTAATAGTAATAGTAATAGTAATGGTAATGGTAATGGTAATGGTAATGGTAATGGTAATGGTAATGGTAATGGTAATGGTAATAGTAATAGTAATAGTAATAGTAATGGTAATGGTAATGGTAATAGTAATAGTAATAGTAATGGTAATGGTAATGGTAATGGTAATGGTAATGGTAATGGTAATAGTAATAGTAATGGTAATGGTAATGGTAATGGTAATAGTAATAGTAATAGTAATAGTAATAGTAATAGTAATAGTAATAGTAATAGTAATAGTAATAGTAATAGTAATAGTAATAGTAATAGTAATAGTAATAGTAATAGTAATAGTAATAGTAATAGTAATAGTAATAGTAATAGTAATAGTAATAGTAATAGTAATAGTAATAGTAATAGTAATAGTAATAGTAATGGTAATGGTAATGGTAATGGTAATGGTAATGGTAATGGTAATAGTAATAGTAATAGTAATAGTAATAGTAATAGTAATAGTAATAGTAATAGTAATAGTAATAGTAATAGTAATAGTAATAGTAATAGTAATAGTAATAGTAATGGTAATGGTAATGGTAATGGTAATGGTAATGGTAATGGTAATAGTAATAGTAATAGTAATAGTAATGGTAATGGTAATGGTAATGGTAATAGTAATAGTAATAGTAATGGTAATGGTAATGGTAATGGTAATGGTAATGGTAATGGTAATAGTTATAGTAATGGTAATGGTAATGGTAATGGTAATAGTAATAGTAATAGTAATAGTAATAGTAATAGTAATAGTAATAGTAATAGTAATAGTAATAGTAATAGTAATAGTAATAGTAATAGTAATAGTAATAGTAATAGTAATAGTAATAGTAATGGTAGTAGTAATAGTAATAGTAATAGTAATGGTAATGGTAATGGTAATGGTAATGGTAATGGTAATAGTAATAGTAATAGTAATAGTAATAGTAATAGTAATAGTAATAGTAATAGTAATAGTAATAGTAATAGTAATAGTAATAGTAATAGTAATAGTAATAGTAATAGTAATAGTAATAGTAATAGTAATAGTAATAGTAATAGTAATAGTAATAGTAATAGTAATAGTAATAGTAATAGTAATAGTAATAGTAATAGTAATAGTAATAGTAATAGTAATAGTAATAGTAATAGTAATAGTAATAGTAATAGTAATAGTAATAGTAATAGTAATAGTAATAGTAATAGTAATGGTAATGGTAATGGTAATGGTAATAGTAATAGTAATAGTAATAGTAATAGTAATAGTAATAGTAATAGTAATAGTAATAGTAATAGTAATAGTAATGGTAATAGTAATGGTAATGGTAATAGTAATAGTAATAGTAATAGTAATAGTAATGGTAATGGTAATGGTAATGGTAATAGTAATAGTAATAGTAATAGTAATAGTAATAGTAATAGTAATAGTAATAGTAATAGTAATAGTAATAGTAATAGTAATAGTAATAGTAATAGTAATAATAATAATAATAATAATAATAATAATAATAATGGTTCATTCTGCCAGCCAGAAAAAATCTGATACAAAACGAGTTCAGTACATTGTTACTATAACAAAAATAAACATTCTATCAATTATTACTTACCGATTACATACATACATTGATACTACCTTCACTATACTTATAATATACAGGCTATTTATTCATTTAATATAAAACTACGTAACTTTAAAGCGTTAGCCGTGAACCAAAACAAATTATATGCTTGTGTAGTATTGCTAATATTTAGACAAGCTGAAAATGAGTCGCCTAACGGTGGTAACCAGTGATTCCTTAATTCTCTGTAAATGGGACAATAAACTAGAATATGTTTTAGGTCTTCAAGTACATTCAAATTACAAATTGTACAAAGATCTTTTGGATTGATTTTATACACAACATTATAAATAACTATTCTTATCATTGTAATATTGACTATTCTTAATTGCGCTAATACTCTACACGTATTCACATAAATATTTAGTGTTAAGTATAATTGTGGACCGCTGTTTATTTATAAATTACTATAAACATTACAATATCGTCCATTTTGAGCCCTGCTTAAGTCTTAATTCCTAATTTGTTCCCTATAAGAGTTTATTATAGGTAATGTTAATACTGTTTTTCAAAAGCAATATATTTTCATTCTCAATCAAATCGGCAAAGCCAATGTTATGAAATAACCTTCATATTTGAGATACCCAATTGTATTTTAATCTATTATTTGGCTGTTTATTTAATAGCATAGTCTTTCATAACAAATTTTTAGATATCTATTTGCAGGTATTTTCTATAGCTTAATAAGCCAGCTAATTATTAGTTTTAATATTTCTACAGAGATTTTAGTTATACCTGCTTCTAATCGAACTACATAATGAGAGGTGCTTTGTGGTAAATACAGTAGTCTTTTGAAAAAATTTATCTGAGCTTTTTCAACAAATTCCACATATCGTACTCCCCATATTTGGGAACCGTGTAGTAATGTGCTAACTACAATAGAAGAATGTAATTTCATAAGTGCATCCCAGTTGCTTGATTTAATACTTGCTAAAGTATTTATCACCGAACCAGTTGCAATATTTGTTTTAGTTATGGCACTATTTGCTGCATCAAGAAATAAGGAAGAACTTGAAAATGTGATTCCCAAATAAACAAATTTATTATTTACATTAATCGTAGAATTTTTAAATTTGAATGTGCCTTTAAAGTTACTTGAACCCCCTCTGTGGAAACGAGTTATTTCGAATTTAGTTTCATTAACAGTAAGGCTTTTTGAGTTGCAGTACTCTTCCAAGATATTAAATTTTTTCTGAACATCTACTGGCGAATCAGCAAAAATTACTAAATCATCTGCGTAGAGTAAAATTAAAATGTCATTGTCATTATCTTAATTTAGACCTCTTGCTCCCTTGTTCCGAAAAAATCTCTCTATATCGTTTATTAAAAGAGTAAATAATAACGGGCTCAGAATTTCACCCTGAAGTACATCGTCCTCAATATTTATGTTATTTGTATGTTTATAATCCTTTAATCTTATTTTCGTATGGGCATTGATATATAAAGTATTTAAAATTCTGATTATTTTGCCACTTACCCCCAAATTATGCAGTTCATTCCATAGCAGGACATGAGGAACCGAGTCAAATGCTCTTTTATAATCTACAAAAATTGCATAGACATACTTTTTTGGAAGTCTTAACTGTATTTGCACGACTGAACTTAACACAAATATATTATCTATGCATGACCGGCCTTTTCTAAAGCTAGCTTGACATTCGGGAATTGCGGCTAGACTATTAGCCCATATTAAGAATCGGTCATATAATATTTGGGTAAAAAGTTTTACAATAGTGTTTATAAGCGCGACGCCCTTATAATTAGCTGGATTCTCTTTACCACCTTTCTTATGGATCATGACTAGTTCTATTTGTGACCAACGCTTTGGAATTGATTCCGTGTTACAAATTTTGTTAAATAAAGAAGATATATATATATATATATATATATATATATATATATATATATATATATATATATATATATATAATCCAATTATTTAGTAAATTTTTATAAAATTCATTAGAAATTAAATCTAATCCAGGCGCTTTTCCCAATTAAGAGTTAGAAAGAGATTGACATACTTCATCAAGTGTTATTTCTTTATCAAGTTGCGAAACTTTATTATCATAAAATAATATAGTATAAATTGACATATTTCCTGATAAATTATTATAACATGTTTTCCATGTATCCTTATTGTCTATATCGTTTTTTCTATCTACTTTAAATCTAAATTTATTTATTGTATGCCAGAAAGTTGATGCATTGTTAACATTTGTATGGCTGTAAGTATACTCTGATTATAATCTACTTTTTTCTTTTTAAGTAAAGCTTTATAACTTTTCTTGGAAGTTAAATAATTGTTTTTATGTTCGGTCTCAAAATTAGATGTTTTACAGAGTTTTAGATTATTTTTTACTAATCTGTAACTATTTTTAAAATCTAAATCATATTAAGGTTTATGTCTATATTGCGCAACTTGATTAGATTTTATATTTTTGTGCATTCCAATTATATTTCCTACATAAATAATAGAGGAGAGTAAATTTTCATTTATTTCATCTACAGTGTAATTGTTACCAATATTACCAACATTGGGGGCTACTTCCATAAGGTTCGTGTAATTTTGAACCACATTTTTATCCCATTTTAAATAAGCCTTTTCTACACTTTGGGGCAGTTCAGCAGAAGTTTGTATTTTAGCCTCTAAGGAAATTAGCACTAGAAAATGACCTGAGTTGCTAACTTCTGATTTAATCTCTAAATCATTAATTAACACACTGCTTTTTAAGTCGCACCACACTAAATCGATTACACTTTTTCCTACCCCGCTACAGAATGTGAATTGAGCAGGACAGTCTCCTTTAGTTCGACCATTTAACACAATAAAGCCATTGTTTTCTATAAAATTTGTAAACTCTTTTCCTTTTGGAGTTTCTGTAGTATCCAATGATTCTCGAATCGCATTTAACTTAGTATCTTTAACCATATCCCTCGACAATGAATTCAAAATTCCAATTCTGCAGTTGAAATCCCCCCCAATCAACCAACAACAATTATTATATTTATTTCTAATGGAATTATTAGTATTTTGTAGTAGATCTAAAATTACATGTATATCCAAATTAGGTTTAAAGTAAATTACTCCTACAATAATACTAAGTGATTTATTTCGAGCGCAGAGGAAAATCCAATATTCGCTTTTATTAACACATACAAAATCTGTGATATCCTTTTTAATAAGTAATGTTAATGTTTTTACGTTCAATATTTTGAGTTGCTTGAAAAACATGCGAACACGCTTTTAAGTCATCTTCGGAATAAAACTCTCCGTTAAGCCACAGCTTACCATTTCTTATAGACACTTTATGACCCTTTCGTTTAGCATCGTTCATAAAGGGTTTAAGAAAGTTTTATGTCTTTCTTTCGTCTACTGATAGGTCTTCATTAATGAAAATTTTCTCCCATATAACCAAGCGTTTCACACGCAATATTTCATTTCATCGTTTTTCTGTTGTTAACAAAGAGTATTGGTCTGTCTTTTTCTGTTGGTTTACCTAGTCTATTAGTATAGTCTATTTCAGTGGGTGCTAGTGATATTTTGAGTTTATTGTTTATTAAATTTTCTAATTTTTCTTCTTTATCCTCCTTAATTCCAAATATAATTAAATTTTTTAATGTTAGTATTTTGTAAAGAGCAATAATATTTGATTTCTGCGTCTCCACGGTATTCTCAATAGAATTCTGGTTGAATGTAGGATATTAAAGGCCTTTAAGTTCCGTATTGTTATTGATATTATTTTATTTTATTCAGACGTTTCGGTCAGTATTTGACCATCCTCATTGCTATAAAATGTGTCATAATTTAAAAATACAAATATAAATTACAAAATACAATTTACGCAAAAATGAACTTACCAATTTTACACTTTAAATTAACATTGTTACATTGAGTGTTATTATAACAATATATGTAAATTCATCTTAGATAATAGAATACTACAAGAAAAGAAAAAAAAATGTTTGTATTAACAACAAAAATTAAAAATATGAGTATTGTTAACTTACCACCACTACGTAGATGATTGCTTGCTTTTAGCCCCTGTTTCTGCCATTAATGATATTTTGGGAGAATTTAATAGTTATCACCCACGAATTAAATTTACAATAGAGAAAGCAATAGATAATAAAATAATCTTTTTAGATACAACATTAATTAGATCAGATAACAAAATAAAAACTAATTGGTACCAAAAACCAACAGCTTCTGGGAGGTATTTACATTTCTTTTCACACACCAACTTATATTACAAAAAAAGTGTTATTACAGCCTTAATAGATAGAGCGATATTACTATTCCATCCAGAATACCATCATAACAATATTACACATATATTTAACACTTTAATAACGAATGGGTATCCACCTAAATTCATAGAAAAAACTATTAATAATAGATTATTGCAATTGTCCAAATATAACATCCCACATACGAACGTAGAAGAAATAGAGGGTACTCAAAGGAAAAAAGTTTATGCAACAATCCCATACGTTAATAACCTACAACAATCCATACAACAAATAATTAAAAATACTAATATTGTAATAGCTAACGTTAATAACAATAATACAACCAATACACTTTATACCTCGTTAAAAGACAAAATTGACTACAACTCCAAAAAAGATGTCATATACCAAATCAAATGTACAACATGTAATAAAACATATATAGGGGAGACCTCTCAACCTCTGTGTAAAAGAATATACCAGCATCACTACCATTGTGAAAACAGAAATCCAGATCATAGTGCCTTATCAAAACACTATTATGATACTGGTCATAACATAGATTTTGAAAATTTTAAAATTCTAGACAGAGTTAAATACAAACAACACAGACTTTTATATGAAACAATTCATATATACAACAATAAACAAAATGCATTGAATTACCAAACAGACTACAAAAACAATCTTAAACAACAACAATTTTGTTTAAAATTTACAAAATATCACTATTAACAATTTCATTTTTGCCTCCCAAATTATTTCAACTTTCGTTATTCTTTCTCTGTCAGATACACGATTGCGCATTCCCCTTATTGTCTCTTTCTAGAATAAAATTTTATAATTAAATTTTTTGCATAGCCATTCAGTGTTCCGTTTGACCAGCCCACGCTCACGTTGGGCAAGGTTAACTTACTCAAAATGTTTTGTACATCGCTTTCAAGTTGAGTTTTCTCAATAAATTTTGGATTTTTCTTCATTTATATTTCATAAACTGTACTTTAAAAAACATGATATTTTCATGTGGTAAGTTAACAATACTCATATTTTTAATTTTTGTTGTTATTACAAACATTTTTTTCTTTTCTTGTAGTATTCTATTATCTAAGATGAATTTACATATATTGTTATAATAACACTCAATGTAACAATGTGTCACAGATATTATTTTGCGTAAGATTATTTTTATTAAATTTATTATGTTTTATCTCTAATTAGCTATTTAGGTACGTAACCGATGCTGTTGGATAAGAGCTACATTTAATGATACTGGTATTCACGTATTTTATTTCAGTTTATTTCAAGATTTCAGTGTAAGAACAGCGATATTATAGTGATTCAGGTGAGAGAGTTAATCTAGCGTGTGTATGATTGTGAGTGTGCGTGTAAGCAGTACTGGGTACTGTAGTGGCCGCATCGTGTGAACCCGAGGGTCGCCAACGGTAGCAGCAGGGAAGGCTGTAGTGACCCACATTCTGTGGTTGCCAGCGTAGCAGCAGTTAGGGCTGTAGTGATCTGATCCAGTTGGTTAAGAGGATTGTCTTCGGATCACCACCGAAGCGGCAGAGGTTCCGTAGTAACTAGCGGTACTGCCCGTAGTTGCCAACATGTGTGTACGGTGTGTGAATGCCTGAACCTTTTATAAATGATTGCCTCCTCACTGAGTATTTCTCATGTGTTAATTCTTTTACAGAAATAATCACGGCGTGAAGGAGGATTCCGCGTGACCGGGTTCGGCCAGGCGACGGTCATCTAGATTTGTTATTATTTTTGTATTTATACTGTATATACCGGTTTGGGTGATAAATGTGTTTTAATATTCTAATTTTCAGCGCTAACATTTAATCGTCATTTATAACAAATGTTAATTTAAAATGTAAAATTGGTAAGTTGATTTTTGCGTAAATTGTATTTTGTAATTTATATTTGTATTTTACATTATGACACATTTTATAGCAATGAGGATGGTCAAATACTGACCGAAACGTCTGAATAAAATAAAATAATATCAATAACAATACGGAACTTAAAGGCCTTTAATATCCTACATTCAACTATAATTTAGTTCCCAACATTAACTACATCAATCAATAGAATTCTATAATTTTAAAGTCTCTATTTGTGTTTCTAGAATTTCTACTCGACTATTAGTAGCTGTAATCGCTTCTAATAGTTCTTGTATACAATTTTTAATTGTTTCATTTGTTTCTTTTTTGCTGCTCTCGATAGCTTTTAATATTTTTTCTGTATCACTTGTCGATAAATTTGTTTGATCCATTTAGATATATCATAAATTTGTTTATTTCTAATATAGTTGGCAATACTTAAATTTTTAAAAAAATTGGGCGCCTTTGTATGTATATAAAACTGAAACTGACTTATGCGTGATTTATTCAAGGTTAATCGGCATGCACTTACTAAGTTATTTATTTTAAGATATATTTCTACGAATACAGATTTAATTTTTAACTCACTCAGAATTATAGCTTCTTCGGAACACTTTGCACACTCATCTAAAATAAATAACCCATATATTTCGTTAATTTTCAACTTTATTTTAACTTAGCGAAAATTAAAAATTTCCACCACAATGGTACCAACTAAACTCCTCAACTTGAGCTTAAGGTGAAATGATACCCCCGATTAATTTGTTTCTACGCCGAGGCCCAAAAGTAAAAATATGTGGTGTGGCAATAATTTCAAATTTATTTACGAATGTAAAGATATTTAATTTATACGAGATGAAATATTAGTATCATATTGGAATAATAACTTTTTTCTGCAAATCTATTAAAAGTAGGCTTTTTAATGTGTGTTTTTAGCGTTAAAAATGTCATTTTGTGACACAAGTGTTAAAAGTGACAGATCATTGTTACTTTTGATACTAGTGTTAAAAGTGAATGTCAAAAAATTATTAGAAATACAAATTTAAATTAAAAAATAGTGTTTGTAGAAAAAATAGAGTATGATATACGTGTTAAAAGTGATTTTATTTTGTTCGAAGGTTTGGATCACTCCGCTTCGCGTCGTGTTCCAAACTTCCTTCTCACAAAATAAAATGTCACTTTTAACACTTATATCATAAATAACTATTCTTGGAAAGGGTAATGATAGAATGAATAATAAATAAGAAATACCTATATAACATTATTCCCTAATTACATAATATTTTGTATTTACCGTACGAAACTTTTATTATAAGCATATATTTATAGACTGTAGAGTAAATGTTACATTTTCACAATTATTAAAAAAAATAATATTAGGTGTACCGTGTACATCATAATATAAATAATTTTCGTATGATGTTAAATGTATTATCGTTTACTTATTATATTTGGTTTGCAGTGAATGTCTTGTTTCAGTTCAGCGTAATTCACTATTCTTCGAAATTGTAAAAAGCATGTTTTACAAGAAAGTTTTTAATATTTTTGAATGGTTTTTGATTCATATTGTCTTACTTTTTCGGGTATAGTTTATTATATATAATAATGAGTTTGCAGATCTAGTGTCACAAATCTCCATTTAAAATGAAATTTAATTTGAATTTATATATTTCAAGAAGTGAGTTTAATATATATATATATATATATATATATATATATATATATATATATATATATATATATATATATGTATACCGGGTGGAACATCATACCTGTGTACATAGGCGATTCATATGAGAAAAACAGTTTTTTCGTGCCCATTGCTCCCCAAATTATTTTAGACAAAAATGCTTCAAATAAATGTTGTAGAGCATAAAATTCTGCATCTAAATCAATAAACAGAATTACTTTTACATGCTTTGTAACGACAGAAATTAAATAAGAAAATATTGAAAATTACGTTGAAAATATCAAATAGCCATGGAATTGAAACAAAAATAGAAACAAATAAATAGGTAAATTAAATTCATACAAAAATCTCCATACCTATTATTACGACAATTGTACATTTCAATGAAATATTTATTTTTTATAGGATTTTTATTGAAAATCTTTGTAAATTGGAAATAATTCATGTAAACATTAAGACCTATCTACTACAATTCAAATTTCAAACAGTAATTCTCTGAATAAAATAATCACTACAATTTATTATTATAACAAATATTCGAATAATCCTCCGTTTTCAGCCAAGCAATAACCAAGTCTATTGTAGAATGAATTTCTTACATTAGCGCGCTGCCTATTTGTGATTAAGGCGCTCTCCTCCATGATAGCTTCTCTCAATGAATTAATATTTGGGTGGCGCTGCTTATAAATTTTACAATTAAGATGACCCCATAAAAAAAGTCGCAAGGTGCTATATCAGGAGATCTGGCTGGCCAATTTAAAGTTCCACCACGACCAATCCAGCGATTTGGAAATGCTTGGTTTAAATAATCTCTAACACTTACTCCGAAATGAGCTGGGCAGCCATCTTGTTGAAACCAAACCTCCTGATTTTCGCGCGCTACGCTGTCTAATGCAGAGCCGATCTCATTAATCAAGAGTTCTAAGTATGTTTCAGAATTTAAGTTGCCAACGATCTCAAATGGTCCAATAATATTGCTATTAAAAATGCCTGCCCAAATATTAATTTTTTGAGGATATTGCGTTCTGGTGGTAACATTTAATCTTGGATTTTCTAGAGCCCAGTGCCTATCATTTTGAACGTTTGGTTCATTGTTTAATGTAAAAGTACACTCATCGGTAAAGCAAATAGATGGAAGAAAATCACGATCCCGATTTGCTCGTTCTTGCATATCTTCACAAAAAACTCGCCTACTTTCTTCATCAATGGGCGAAATGTCTTGATGGCATTGCATCTTATAAGGGTGGTATTTATGTTTTTTAAGAATGCGCAATACAGTAGAATGAGCAATCTCACATTCCTGCGCTATTATTCTTGAACTTAATTTAGGATTAAAATTTATTAATTCCAGAACTCTTTGTTCGTTTTCTAAATTAATGCGATTATTTTTATTTCCTATAAATAAAGATATGATTTGTTTGTAAATCTCTTAAATTTAAATTTACCTGTACTATTTTCCGCCGCAACACTTGCCCTGGATTCAAATTTCTGAACATACGCGCGTATTGTTGTAGCGCTTGGAATTGGCCTATTTGGAAATTTCACGGCGAATAAATCTCTAACTATACGTAAACAATTTCCACTATAAAAAGTTTTTATTATAAAAACCCTTTCTTCGTTAGAATAAACTGAATTCATTTTGATATTTTACCGTCAAATTAGTTATTTATCTGTCAAACGTCAGACATTTATTTGTTTCTATTTTTGTTTCAATTCCATGGCTATTTGATATTTTCAACGTAATTTTCAATATTTTCTTATTTAATTTCTGTCGTTACAAAGCATGTAAAAGTAATTCTGTTTATTGATTTAGATGCAGAATTTTATGCTCTACAACATTTATTTGAAGCATTTTTGTCTAAAATAATTTGGGGAGCAATGCGCACGAAAAAACTGTTTTTCTCATATGAATCGCCTATGTACACAGGTATGATGTTCCACCCGGTATATATATATATATATATATATATATATATATATATATATATATATATATATATATATATATATATAAATGGTTGAGTCAAAATACCCAAATCTTTAAAATGATCTCTATATAATAGGCGACGCCTACCTTGTGACTTGTAATACCAAGATGAAAAATAAGTTTGTCCTTTTACTTTATAATTTTAATAAATATTAATTTTAGAAACATAGCATAAATAGTTATAAGCTTCAAGAGAAAATATATTTAAAAAAAAAAAACCAAAAGTCCGTAATTAGAATCGAAAAGCATACAATCACACAACACATCTACACCTAATGCCGTTCGCCTGCCCGTTCCTAGCCGTTGCTCACATCGAGATCATTGGAGTTGGAGATAACAAGAATGTATGTTACTCCTTCTCTGTCTGTCACAGCGGCAGGCCTTTCAGGTAACTTTGCGCTATGGGATAAAATTCAAGTTGCACTTGAACAAAAATGGATGTTGTATAAATATAAATAAATATATCATCACGGCATATTACATATTGCTGGATCTGCCAATCTGCTTTGTACGCAGATATCGGTTATGATGACGACATATTTGTACCGTGCGGGCGTATAAATATCGGATCAAAAATATCGGTATTTTAAAACATCGATATTTACAAACAATATGAACTGATTTCCAACTTTTCACTTTTCAAAATAAAATAAAGAAAATATGCTTTCATATTTTATAAAAGAGGAATCTTTAGACCAAATAAAAAATAAAGTTATTATTATTATTATTATGCTTTCATATTTTACAGTTAATAAAAAAACAACAATATCAGTACTTATAATATACACAAATCTATAAACTTATTTTATTAAAAATCAAATGTAATCACTAACCACTGAATTTAAAACACATCTGAATCGCAACTATACAGAAATAAATATTTTGATAACCGTTTTCCTTTTATTTTATTTCTTTGCATACTCAGTTATGGTGGAAGTATTTTCTCCAAACTAGGATTGACATCATATAAACTGTGACGAGACATATGTAAGTAAAGGAAGAACACAGGAGAGTAGCGTGTCTATGATTAACAATTCATGACATATTAGCAAAACATTTTTGAAAACATCGAGAGCACATATCGAAAACAAATATCGATGTCGATCGATATTACCAAAAAAGATAAAATATCGAAAGCTAAATATCGATTTTTCTCAAACATCGATGTATCGTGCGCATCCATAGTTGTACTTTCCTGATCGTATAGTTTAGTTTGTGTTATATTCTTGCAATTATTAATATATTTATTATGAAATAAATAATTCTATTCCATACATATACTCTTCTACCGTTATATTTAGGGTTTGTCTATTACAATATTGGTTTTTGATTCCTGCTTTTACAAATATTTTTGCTTATGTCCTTGGTTCGTTTTGTTTTATCTTAGTATTCTATACGCTCTCGTACTAGTCTTTTCTTGGTTTTTGTTGATTGTTATTAATTGATTAAAGAATTTAAAAAAAATGTAACAATGGTTTTATAATGCTGTGTGCCAATGTGCAAAAGCATGGCCAAATTTGCTACTGTTTTCAAATTTCCACGCGATAGTGAGATGCTAAAAAATAGGTAAATGCAATACATCGATCAAATTTTAAAATTACAATATCCTCGGCAGTTTGCATTTCGCATTTTAACGAAAAATTTATTTTTGGTTTTAAAAAGAAAATTTTTAAAATTGACGGATGACGCAATACTCACTGTATTTAAAAATCATACATCATATTAATTTGTCAAAACACCAAAAGATAAAATCCAGATATTCTCCGTGACAATATACAGGCTGTTCTATAAGTTCATAGTATGATAAAGAGAATTGAATAAAGTTATAATCTGAAATATATTTTGCAAAATCTGTTGTTTGTTTGACTACAAAACATATACGAGTCTTGGGTTGGGGTTTCCACAAGACAGTGAATAAAATCACAAGTTGAAAAAAGAATATTTTATTCACAAAAACAATAAATTTGATATGAGATAAAATGTTGAGTAGATTGCTTCGCTACTAAGCAACATGTACATGAAAAACGACTTTGGTATACAACTGCTGAGCCGAGCTCTATTTTGCAAGTCATCGACTTACCCTCAAGGAGGGGATGGTAGTGGTAGGGAGACTTGCCACCCCATTGGTTATGGGCGTTAACATACTACCCCCCCTTGAAAGTATCATGCTTTCAAAAAAAAAAAAACAACACATACATATGCAAATACAATATTTAAGTACATAAATACATGAATGAAGATTTTAATACTAATGAACATATGAGAAATATATAAAAAATAAAACGAAGAACATAGTGTTATGAAAAGTTAATAATTGACACTATTTATTGATTTGGTAACGGACAAATACGGGACACTGCACGTTTTATCACTCCACGCCCTGTTTGCACTGACACAGTTCTGGTGAGTCCATCAGCACCAGGATAACATGCGCGTACTCTGCCAAGGGCCCATTTTTGCTGTGGAATGTTGTCCTCTTGTAGGAGTACCAAGCTACCAAGCTCCACTTTTTGACCTCGTTGTCTCCATTTGACCCTCTGCTGCAACTGGTGCAAATATTCTTTGCTCCACCGTTTCCAAAAATGTTGTCGCATGTTTTCCAACATTTGGAATCTGGACAGCCTGTTAGTTGCGACGGTGGACAAATCTGGTTCTGCTGGTGTGGTCAAGGTGTCCCCGATGAGAAAATGACCTGGAGTTAATGCACTAAGGTCGTTGGGATCGTTGGACATAGGAGTGAGGGGACGAGAGTTTAAACATGCCTCAATAAGAGATAATAACGTATACATCTCTTCATAATTTAATAAACTATTACCTAAAACCCTTTTCAAATGTGTCTTTGTTGATTTTACTGCAGCTTCCGCGAGACCGTTTAAATGAGGTGATCTTGGTGGAATAAATTGCCATTTAATTTCTTGATTTGTTAATGACTCTTTCACATGGGTTTTGAAATTTTCCGAATTGAGTAAAGCTTTAAGTTCTTTTTTGGAGCCTACAAAATTGGTGCCATTATCAGAATATAACATAGTCTAGCCATAAATCTTTTAAGGGCGTTTAAAAAAGTTGAAGAGGTACAGTCACAAACTAGTTCCAGATGCAACGCTTTAGTTGCAAAGCATACGAATATTGCAATATAGCTTTTAATTGTTTTGTTTGTTCGTTTTTTATTACAATTGGACCGGCATAATCAATTGCAGTGAAAGTAAATGGTCTTGAAGGAGTAATACGCTTTTCGGGTAAATCTGCCATTAACTGAGTGAGCGATTTCGGTCTGCATTTAAAACATACATTGCATTTAAATATAATTTGTCTAACTACATTACAAGATAAAATCCAATATTTCTGCCGTAGTGCAAAAGTTGTGGCTTGACAACCAGCGTGCAAATTTTGTATATGGTATTGTCTAATTAATATTTCTGTGATGTGATGAGTTTTCGGTAAAATCAGTTGATGTTTTTTATCATGATTCTGGGGCGCATGTCTAAGCCGCCCGCCGACGCGTAATAAACCTTCTTTATCAAGATATAGATTTAACGAAAGTAATTTACTTGACTTTGGACTTTCCCCGTGTTTCTTTAAACAATGAATTTCTTCGAAAAATGCGTCTTGTTGCACTAGTTTAATAATTATATTGTGCGCGTTTCTAATTTCATCTGGTGTTAAATTACCTGTTCCTTTTTTGTTTGCATTTTTTGTATTGTGGACAAATCGAAAAATAAAGGCTATTACACGGACTGTTTTAAAAAATGAAGAATATTTTTTATTATTTCATTTGAAGCGTTTTTATTTAAAGTCGATGTTACGCAACAAATTGTTTTTACGTCAGGCAAGTTCTTTACCTTTTCAAAGGTGGTACAATCATCATTACCTATGCTCGTATTTAAACGATTATTTAATATATCTGGCCCATACCACCATAATTTGCAATAATCTAATTGTTGAGGAGTGATTCCTCGAGTTAGAGTATCTGCCGGATTTTCGGCTGTATTGATATATCTCCAATCTTGGGGCGATGATAGGGATTGAATTTCTGCTACACGGTTAGCGACAAACATTTTTAACAGATTTGGTTCCATTTTTATTCACGACAAAACTATCATTGAAACCGTCCAAAATGCACATTTACTAATGGTAATGTGAATCTGGTCTATAATTTTATTCATTAATTGACTCAATAAAATTGCAGCTAATAATTCCAATCGCGGAATTGTAATGATTTTAAGAGGCGCTACTTTAGTTTTTGCACACAATAAATAAGTTGTTGGTTGATTGTTAGGGTCAAATGTTTGTAGGTATACGCACGCACCATATGCCACTTAACTGCTGTCACAAAATTTAATTACTTTTCTAAGTATTATTAAATTATTTAATTCAGAAAATTTAGTTAAAAACTCGAACCATTCAGCTTGTAAATTTTCAGGTAAAGGGTCATCCCAATCCACCTTAGGTTGCCAAACCTTTTTTAAAATAATCTTAGCTTTGATAGTGACAGGACTTATTAAACCGAGTGGATCATACAGACGGGCTATTACACTTAAAATATTTCTTTTAGTAAAATGTTCCGAACATTCAATATTATTAACATGATATTTTATAGAATCAGAATTGTATTGCCAAATAACACCTAATGTTTTATTCTGTTCTTGCATGTCTAAGGAAATGAATTGATTTTGATTATTATTATTATTTTGTGAGGGTAATATGTTTAGCTTATTTGAGATAAATTTACGTAATTCAAATCCTCCCGTTGCTAATATTGTGGTTAAGTCCTCTCGAATTTTTATTGTTTCGCTAATAGTGTTTGCAACCGTTATTACGTCATCTACGTACGTATCGCGCAAAAGTATGTTATAAGTATCAGGAAATTTATTTGCATTAGATAATGCCAATTCATGAATACACTTTATTGCTAGATAAGGTGAGCAAGAAAGTCCGTAAGTGACGGTTTTTAAACGTAATGTTTCAATAGTGTGCTTCATCGCGCCATAAAATAAGCTGATAATTTTGATGATCCGGATGTACTACAATTTGCCGATACATTTTAGCTATGTCTCCACACACAACGTATTGATGTAATCGGAAACGTAGAAGTATACTAAACAAATCCTGTTGTAAAGGTGGTCCAGTACAAAACATATACGAGTCTTGGGTTGGGGTTTCCACAAGACAGTGAATAAAATCACAAGTTGAAAAAAGAATACTTTATTCACAGAAACAATAAATTTGATATGAGATAAAATGTTGAGTAGATTGCTTCGCTACTAAGCAACATGTACATGAAAAACGACTTTGGTATACAACTGCTGAGCCGAGCTTTATTTTGCAAGTCATCGACTTACCCTCAAGGAGATGATGGTAGTGGTAGGGAGACTTGCCACCCCATTGGTTATGGGCGTTAACATCTGTCAAGTTGTAAAAGTTACGGGACTGTAAAGTCGACAATTACGAACAAGCTATACTATTAAGTTAAAAACTATACTTATTAAATTAAAATTTATAAATGAAGTTGTTCAAAAATGCCTGTTACTTTTACTAATTAAGAATACACCGACATGCGTTTGGTTTACGGAGAAGTGCTCCAAAATAGCGCCATTAATAAAAAGTGTCTATCCATATTTCGCTTTTGACTTAAAACCTTCAAGAATGACAATTCTTGTTATTTTCACTCAAACTGCTGTGAGTTTTAAATAATATTTTATTCAAATAAATAATTGTTATTGGTCCACCTTGAAGTGCTTTTACAATTGCAACAAATACCTACCCTACATTAGAAAAGAAATAATTGCAGATTACGACACATTGCAACCGAGTTTATTAGTGGTAACGTATGCCACTTTACTTACATAACTCCGTGTACTAAAACGAAAAATGAACTTAAATATTAAAACATGAAAGTGATAAAATTGCAAATCAAATGCAATTCTTTTATGTACTACAGATATGTATTTTATGATAACGTAACACCGACCAAACATTTCTTTTTATTTTGAAATATGATTTTCTGCACAGGGTGTTAAAAAACGGTTAAAAAATGGATGGTATACATTTTAATGTACTGATTCTAAATCAAAAACAGATTTTCCAGAATACAGAGAATTATTTAATTTATTCTTCAAGTGTTCATTTTTAGTGCCACTGACCGACACAAAATTTTTATTCAAAATAATGATTTATCTAATCACGTGATTAGGAAATAAATTTCTAATTATTTCTATTAAAAATTTCATGTTGAGGAGTGGCACTAAAAATGTACACTTCAAGAATTAAATAAATAATAAGAAATAATTTTCCGACTTTTGGAAAAATTCATTTTGGGGGTATGTGACTATAATCAAATTTCAGTATGTCATAAAATATAAAAATTAAACACTAGCGTCTCATTACTCTCATTATTATAATAAAAAAAACTAACTAAACATTGGTTTATAATAGTATTGTAATTAGTCAACGTAATATTTTGGAGGTGGGATATGTGACGCTATCATGGTAGGCTCGTGGAAGAAGACAGATAGACTGGGATGGAAGAAGCGAGGGAAGAAGGTAGTTATAGACCAGTGTCGTATGTTGTGGCATGTGTCAGGGCGACAGGTGGCTATAACTATCAATTTTCCTCTCAGTCTACATATCCCTTCCCCTCACTTTTAATAATAATTGTTTTCTCATAAACTACAAATAATTAATCGATTGAAAAAATACGGGTATTTATTTTTTGTCTAGTATCATAATATTTGTTCTAATTCTGTAACTCAGTTGTTAATTTTTAACAACTTGTTAAAAATATGAACCAATCAAGTGTGTTGATACATAACAAAAATTAGGATTTTTAGTTGTTAAATCAATAGCTATTGGATAACAGTTTTAATCAGTGGTTAAAAATTAACCACTGAGTTACAGAATAGGTCTGATCATGTATGTTAAAATGAATTTGAGAGAAGTAGCATATAAATTTTTTATT
Organism: Harpalus rubripes; assembly: GCA_963082715.1. NCBI lineage: Eukaryota > Metazoa > Arthropoda > Insecta > Coleoptera > Carabidae > Harpalus > Harpalus rubripes. The sequence continues at coordinate 34,089,550 of OY720458.1, forward strand.
TATTTATCGCTGTGTCTAGCGTCCCGACTCGGGACCCCGTTCTAGTCCCAAATGACGTCATAATGTTACGTCATTGTAACTTGCAATTGCGCATAGGGACTTCCGACTCGGGATTCATTTTCTCTCCGGACTCGGAATCCACGTTGAATTCCTCCAATAAGGGTTTCAAAGGAATTAGAATTCGGTGCTCACATCTAATGGCTTTGCAAAATTAATAAAATAAAATAAATATTAGAAACGTTTATAACAAAATATATTTCAAACAGTAAAGTAATTTACTAGAAAACTCAGTGGTAGAATAGCTAAGTACCTGCCTACTAAAACAATAATAATATTTAATGATGTACTTAGGTATGTTTAAGCGTAAACATAAAACCTGACTCTCTTCTAACTTATACTGATAGGAACAAATAAAGAATGCAGTACAAAACTGCAGACTCGCACTTAATTTACTAGTAGCAAGTGGCTAGGTGCTATAAAGTTTAAAGTTACGATTTTACCAGTTTTTTGTTCTAAATCACACTGTATCAACTTTTTATTAGCTCCAAGTGTAATAAGATGTTTAGCAGACTCTTTTGCACTATCGGACAACTTTCGTTGTTGAGGTAAAAATGCAAAGCTCTCCTTTGTGGTGTCGTGATTATGCTTGTCAATTTTTTTTCGAATTTGCAGATGATTCCCAGTGGTTGTTGGAGAAAATGAAATAAATACTGGGCATAATTCTTCTTTTTTGAATGTTCTTGTATCTCTTATATTTTTACCCTGTGGTCTGAATTTCTGGCCTCCAAAAATGCAACAATATTTCAGATAGCAATACTGTAATTCAGGTTTAACTGGCCTATTATTGTAGTTCGAAGAAATTAGTTTCGCATCACGTTTCCATAATTTACTGAAGGTTGCATTTTCATAGTCCTTAATGAAACTTTCCACTTCAGTATATGATTTAAATTGTTTTCCAATTTCCAACCTACAAAGTAAAGTGTAAATAGGTAAATAAAAATAAATTTCAGAGTGTTAGAATAAAACACTTACATTTCGACTATTATTGATATTTTTAGATAGGTATTTCATTTAATATGGTTTGTTGATTAAAATGTTCAACTGCCTGTAAACAAAAGGCTTAGTATGTACGCACATAACTAACTAATAAGTACCTACACTACTCGGTAATAATATAATATATAACCTCAAAAAGTTGCCATATATAAACAAATCGGGACTCAACGCAGATCCCGAATTCGCTGATATTTCTGTTGTGCCGACAAAAAGCAAGTCGGGACTCACCGTAGATCCCGAGTCGGGACGGAGTGCAAGTCCCTATGCGCAATTGCAAGTTACAATGACGTAACATTATGACGTCATTCGGGACTAGAACGGGGTCCAGAGTCGGGACGCTAGACAGCGTTTATTTATTTATACAAGCTACAAAAGAAAATGTACTTTCGCGTGTGCGACCCCTGTCCATAGATCCAAACACGTGCCCTGCTTATAGGACTGGGAGCAGGTAGCCTATCGTTCGTCCCTGGCTACCTGCCCTGTATAGCCTTAGCTTTACGTCGTACTTGTCAGTAGCTTTACCTCAGAAATTCAATGCTGAGTGTGAGACAGATGATTTGCACTTTCATTATTATTGCAATTATCATTAGAGAAATAATTACTTGATATCCAATATTAATTTAAACATAACGGGTGTCTACTTTTTTTTCTTGAACAGGAAATTTAATGTTAAAATTTGTGCATGGATGAGTATCAAGTTTGTTGTTAAATTATTTCGTATGTACAAGTTAGAAGCAAAAGAAAATATGCGAATTAAGGCAATTATTAGAGTACCATGACAAATAAGACAATATTTTTTTTTTCTTTAAGCATATTACAATATTCATATGCTACTGTACACACTATAGAAGATACTTATTCATTGTCTTACTAGTACAAAAATGTTGTTATTATTGTACTAGTAAAAAAATGTTAGCGTGTTTATTGTTTATTCACCGCTGGCGGCGGCAGTCGCTACAGCACAGCAACACAGATCATATTGAAAATTGTTATTTGACAGTTGTATCGTTTTTGGTTTGTAGTGTACACAGTCAGCTTCGGCTGAAATTGCAAATTCTACAATTAAAAAAATTCCAGAAAAATGTCAAAACTTATTTGAAATACTTGAAGAAAAATTAGTATATGTCATTCGGAGTAGAACGCCCTTTTTGTATTTTACTTAGCTTGCCTTGGCTAGCGCCTCGGCCACAATAACAATTCAACATATAAAGAACGCTTTCTTCTCCTAATAACATAATATACAAATGTTTGTTATTTCTGATATATCTGACATTTTTAAAATTGTATTATTATTAGAATAATAGGAAGATTTAATCTAGAAGTAAAAAATTAATCACAAATTTTAATAATAATATCAAATGAAATAAATGTCAGAAACATCAAATATATTGTTATGTGCAGTGCCCGCCGTCGCCGCCACTGTTACCGCCTCTGTCCCCGTCGCTGTCGCCGCCGCTGTCGCAGAGACAAGCGAGTGTCTATTGTTAACGATGACGCAGCAGACGTGTCGGCACCTGCTTAATTACGCGGTTGATGTAACCTATTGTGTTTTATCTAGAAATCTTCTAGTGAGTTCTGGAATACGGATGCCGAGGTATATAAGGACTGTTAGTGAAGGCATTAGTCAGTCTGATATAAATAAGTGTTGCGTGTAAAACAGTTGGTGATATAAACAGATAGTCGACGAGTGCTAAATATAAATAAATACAGTTGTATAAATAAATAAGTGATCTATATATTGTTTAAATAAATAATCTTAGTGTTTAAGTGTTTTATAATATTCTTAGTCTTAATTAGTGTTTAATATTTGTTTGATCGTAGTGTTCGTTATATTTATCATCTTTTAATTATATTTAATATCTATTTATCAATATAATAAACTTTTATTTTCAGTAATAACAATTATCTAATATTTACACTTCACCCAGATAAATAAAAACGTTACAATTGGTGTCAGGAGTGGGATTAATAATTGTGTAGTGTTAAATAAAAATAAATAAAATGGCTAAACTATTAAAATTATGTGAATTAAAAGTAAGTGATCTGAAGACAGAACTGGAAGAACGAGAGTTAGATACGACAGGAAAGAAGTCTCTGCTTCAGGAAAGACTGCGGCAAGCATTAATCGATTCTGGTGAAAGTCCTGACGATTACTTATTCGATATATCCAACATAAGAACATTGAAAGAAGAATTGATAGAAACTTCTAGAACATTAAAACAGGAATTAACAGAAAATTCTAGAACATTAGAAGAAAAATTAACAGAAAATTCTAGAACATTAGAACAAAAATTCGAACAAAAATTTGAGGAAAGTTTTAGAAAATCAGAAGAAAGTTCTAGAAGTTTAGAAGAAAAATTAATGGAAAGTTCTAGAAAAGCAGAGGAAAATTCTAGAATATTAAAAGAAGAATTAATGGAACATTTTAGAAGTTTAGAACAAAAGTTAGAAGAAAATTCAGAAGAAACTTCCCGAAAATGCGAAGAGTATGACAAGAAAATTGACGAATTACAACAAAAATTCACTAGAATTACATTGTCGTCAATGCCAAATTCCGATGTAGCGAAGGCAAATTTACAAGAAGAAAGGAAAGTAATAAAATCTGAAACTAGTACAACAATGCACATCAAAACACCGGAATTTGATGGAAAATCTTCGTGGCCGAATTATTTAAAACAATTTGAAGCGGCTGCGAAGGCACATAACTGGACGTCCAAAGAGAAGGCTACAGCGTTGACTGTTTCGTTGCGTGGGGAAGCCATCGACATCCTACAAACGCTGAAGGAAGAAGAACAAGAGGACTACGAACAACTAGTCAAGCGGTTGGACATGCGGTACGGCAATGCGCACCTGGAGCAGGTGTACCAGACGCAACTGAGGAACCGCTATCAGAGTTCAAAAGAAAGCCTTCAAGAATTTGAAGTCGACGTAGCTCGTTTGGTTCGTCTCGCACATCCTGCAGCTCCTGACAGCGTTTTGGAGTGCCTGGCCGTTCAAGCATTCATTTACGGAGTTCGAGATAGCAAAACGCAGCAAGCACTGCGATTGGCCCGCCCAAAAACATTAATTGACGCACTCTCATATGCACTAGAACATGAAGCTGCCAAACAAGCTTCACGTAATCAATCTCGAGTGCGAAATATTGATGCCGAGAGAAAAGAAGACACGGAAGACCTAGAAGAGAAAATGCGACGAATTGTAAATGAAGTGTTTACCGGAAGAAAGAAACTCATCTGTTGGTATTGCGGTAAACAGGGTCATCCGCAGAGACTTTGCAGAAAAATGCAAAGAGAGACAGAATCGGCAAAAGAAGAAAAGGAGTCGGAAAACTAAGTCGGGTTGATGCGAAGGGGCAATCGTCGACCCGTAATCTAGTAGCCCCACAATCCATCTGTTATGTCGCATCCCTTCATCATCAAGCCAGCAGCATCTACGTGAATGGCTCTGTTGATAGAAGACCACTAAAAATGTTACTGGATACGGGTGCGACGAAGACTATAATTAGACCCGATTTAGTAAAGAACACAGGCAAAACGCGTCTCTAACCAACCAAGTGGAGATTACGCACAGCAACGGGAGAACACGCTACCACATTAGGAGCAATAGATATGACCATCACTATTGGAAACACATCGTTCAAACATCGTGCGCTGGTAGCTGACGTTGAAGATGAATTAATACTCGGTATGGACGTAATGAAAAAGCACGGTTTCAAACTTGACCTGAAGAATGGAGTAATGATGGTCAATGAAGCAGAACTTGTTTTAAACCCACGAGAACACAAAGCTGTGCGCGTACTAATGGCCGAAGATGTTACCCTTCCAGAACGAAGTGAATCTATTGTGCAAGCACAATTAGATGGTAGTTTCTGTGAGGGGAATATTGTTATGCTTGAGCCCAAGAATGATGATGTGAAGACTGGTACTGGAGTTGTTGTAGGAAAATCACTGATCAAAGCCAGTCAAGTAATACCAGTTCGAATAATGAACGTAAATTTGTATCCTGTTGTTCTTAAGAGAGGAACAATTGTAGGAGAATGTTGGGAAGTTTCCTCGATTATTCGAACTGTGAAAGCCAAGGGAAACATATCTCAGGAAGTTCCGGACACGTTAATTAATCAATTGTCAACATCCTTCCAAGAACTGACCGCCGATTAGAGAACCAAGGCGAAGAAATTAATTGGAAGATTTCAAGATGTGTTTCAAGTTGACAAGAAGATCAACGGGAGAACTAATGTGGTTCACCATAAGATAGACACCGGCGACGCAAGACCCATCCGCCAACCAGCAAGAAGACTACCATTGGCGAAGCGTGAGGAAGCGGAAAGAATTATTGAAGACATGAAAAAGGAAAGTGTGATCGAACCTTCAAGCAGTCCGTGGGCTTCACCAGTGGTGTTAGTGAAGAAGAAGGATGGCTCTACACGATTTTGCGTCGATTACCGTCAACTTTACAACGTCGCCAAGAAGGGTAGCTACCCGCTACCTCGAATAGACGATACACTAGACACTTTGGCTGGCTCGAAGATCTTCTCCACTCTGGATCTAAAGAGCGGATACTGGCAAGTCGATTTGGAACCAAAAGATAAGGAAAAGACAGCCTTCACAATTGGTACCGGACTGTGGCAATTTACTGTAATGCCATTTGGGCTCTGCAATGCCCCTGCAACGTTTGAATGACTTATGGAAACAGTATTGGCTGGACTGTGATGGAAAACCTGTTTAGTCTATCTCGACGACATTATTGTGGTAGGTAAAACATTCGAGGACCACATGAAGAATTTGGAAGAGGTTTTCCAGAGATTGCGGAAGGCTAACCTGAAGCTCAGCCCCAAGAAGTGCCATCTGTTTCAAAAGGAAGTTCATTACCTTGGACACGTAGTTTCGGATAAGGGTATTGCAGTTGACCCGGAAAAGATAAAAGCTGTGAGAGACTGGCCAGCACCTAGAGACAAACACGAACTTAGAAGTTTTCTTGGTTTGTGTACTTATTATCGGCGATATGTACCTGGATTTGCCAACATAGCCAAGCCACTGACAAAGCTTACTGAAGAAGGTCGAAGATTTATCTGGGAAATGGACTGCAAAGTTGCGTTCAAAGAACTTAAACATGCTTTGACAAGCGCACCTGTCCTGAGTTATCCGTTACCTGAAGGAGAATTCATACTAGACACAGATGCAAGCAACGTGGGAATTGGTGGCGTTCTTTCCCAGATACAAGACGGACATGAGAAGGTTATTGCCTATTTTAGTAAGACTTTGTCAAAACCAGAGAGAAATTATTGTGTTACCAGAAAAGATCTATTGGCAGTTGTGAAATCCGTGGAACATTTCTACAAATATTTGTATGGAAGAAAATTTTTGATTAGAACTGACCATGCTGCATTAAAATGGCTGCTACAATTCAAGAATCCTGAAGGTCAGGTGGCTAGATGGATTGAAACACTACAGGAATACGATTTCAAAATCGAGCACAGGACAGGTACCAGCCATCGTAATGCCGACGCATTGTCCAGAAGGCCGTGCCAAGATGATTGCAAGCATTGTAGTCGACTAGAAGAGAAATTTTCAATTGTCGCCAGGACAACAGTAGTTGACGATAATTGGCAGCCCGATGGACTACGCGAAGACCAAGAAAAAGACCCGACTTTGAAAAATATATCCATGGTAATTGAGGATGGCATGTTAAAGCGTGTGGTAGAAAATGCTAATGGAACTGAGAAGAGAACTCAGTTAGTTATTCCTAAGAGTAGAGTACCACGACGTGTTGAAAGAGATCCATGACGGATCTGGAGGCCATTTCGGAGTCATCAAAACGCTAGAAAGATTGCGCCAGCGGTTTTACTGGGTTAACTTCACGGAAGATGTTAAAGATTGGTGCAAGAAATGTGTGGTTTGCGCTGGAAGTAACGGTCCGCATAAACGACGAAAAGCTCCAATGCGTCAATACAACGTTGGCAGCCCATTTGAGCGTATTGCGATTGATGTGGCTGGACCATTCCCAGAAAGTGACGAAGGAAATAAATACATCGTGGTTGTTATGGACTACTTCACCAAGTGGGTTGAAGCATATCCATTACCCAACCAGGAAGCCACCACGGTCGCTGAAACTTTAGTTAAGGAATGTATATGCCGATTCGGAGTACCGCGTGAACTCCACTCCGACCAGGGAAGAAATTTTGAGTCTGCCGTTTTCCAAAATGTCTGTAAGATATTAGGAATTAATAAAACTAGAACAACTGCATTACATCCGCAGTCTGATGGCATGGTTGAACGATAGAACAGAACGATCAACCGATATTTGTCGAAGGTAGTCTCCAACCACCAAAGAAACTGGGACCGACACCTCCATCTGTTCCTGTTGGCTTATTGTTCATCCGTGCATGAAACAACAGGGCAAACTCCTGCGAACATCTTATTCGGGCGCGAGTTGCGCTTACCATGTGACTTGGTGTTCGGCAGTAAACCTGGGGAAGATCTGGCCGGGGAAGATTACGTTACGGACTTACGGAGAAGAATGGATGACATTCATGAACAAGTCCGTACGAACATTCAAGCTGCCAGCGATCGAATGAAGGACCGGTATGACATCAAGGCCGAAAAGAGTGGATATCAACCTGGGGATTTAGTGTGGCTTTACAACGCACAAAGACGTCGTGGGTTATCACCAAAGCTGCAAAATAATTGGGAAGGCCCCTATGAGGTAGTCAAAAGGATAAACGACGTGGTATACAGAATTAAGAAACAACCTAGCGGGAAGCCGAGAGTAGTACACTTTAATCGGCTAGCCCCTTTCGCCGGAGACAACCACGAAGTCCATAACGGAGCAACGGTTCGTCAGATCATAACACATGAACCTACTTTTGAAGACTTCATGGAGAACTATTCCTTTGGCCGCAAGGCGCGGTTCGGCGTGACGAAAGAAGAACACCGAGATCTATTCACCGTGTCTTCAGATTATTCCCTCGGTCACTGCGTATCGGAAGACTTAAAGATGTCCCGTGGCATAGCTTCAGCCTTTAAGGCGAAATTTGGGCGACAACAAGAACTGGCCAACCAACGCCCAACTGTTGGGAAAACGCTGCGCCTGAGGGATAGTAATGCAGACCATCAGCGGTACATCTATTACCTGGTTACAAAACCACGCTCGTACCAGAAGCCGTCGTACCGCAACCTGTGGAAATCGCTGTGCGATTTGAGGGATCATCTGCTTGAGAATGACATTTTGAAGCTAGCCGTACCGAAGTTAGGCTGTGGTCTAGATGGTTTAGATTGGAGGATTGTTAGGAACATGATAGAAGTCCTCTTCCGTTTTACCGGCGTAGAAATTCTCGTTTGCAGCTTTAACCCTAACGGACATAAAGAAGAAGTCAAGCGGACCATTGACTGTCATTTCTTCAAAGCTTCGAAATGCACTAAGGGTAATGCATGCAGATTTCGTCATCACGAACTGTTCCGGGACGAAACAGTCTTAAGGAGGGGCAGTGTTATGTGCAGTGCCACTGTTACCGCCTCTGTCCCCGTCGTTGTCGCCGCCGCTGTCGCAGGGACGAGCGAGTGTCTATTGTTAACGATGACGCAGCAGACTTGTCGGCACCTGCTTAATTACGCGGCTGATGTAACCTATTGTGTTTTATCTAGAAATCTTCTAGTGAGTTCTGGAATACGGATGCCGAGCTATATAAGGACTGTTAGTGAAGGCATTAGTCAGTCTGATATAAATAAGTGTTGCGTGTAAAACAGTTGGTGATATAAACAGATAGTCGACGAGTGCTAAATATAAATAAATACAGTTGTATAAATAAATAAGTGATCTATATATTGTTTAAATAAATAATCTTAGTGTTTAAGTGTTTTATAATATTCTTAGTCTTAATTAGTGTTTAATATTTGTTTGATCGTAGTGTTCGTTATATTTATCATCTTTCAATTATATTTAATATCTATTTATCAATATAATAAACTTTTATTTTCAGTAATAACAATTATCTAATATTTACACTTCACCCAGATAAATAAAAACGTTACAATATATTATTGTCTTATTTTTCAAGGCACTGATAATTGCCTTAATTCGTGCATTTTCTTTTGCTTGTAGCTCGTACATAAGAAACAATTTAACAACAAATTTGATACTCATCGATGTACATTTTCATTCTGAACATTTTTCTTCATTACACATTTTTTATAAAATTGATAGACAAAGCGATATCGCCAAATTAAAATTTTAACTTTGAATATACGATATTCGGGAAAAAAGTAGACACTCCGTATATACTTGCTGTACGCATATTTCCCCTCAATTTTTTGTTATTGCTTGTTGTGCCGCCTACCCTGTTATTCGACCCACAAGCCGTCATTATTGATATATTTACAAAACAACTTTATTTATCTAAATTTGTAATTTTTCCATGATTAGATAAAGCACAAACACGAAGTAAGCATATACAAGCCTATACCTACAATTTGAATTCAATGATTAATAAAATTTTACATTTTAATGAAAATAATTATTGGGAATTATTTATAATTTTTTTTGTATTCATAGTAACACTAACAATACCAATGACTAGTGCGTACTTATAGAACGTAATTTCTAAAAAAATACCTACTTTTAATTTTTAAGTTAAAATATCGGTGTATAAATTTAATATATAAAACTAAATTAAACGTATGTACTTGTTATTCACTTCAATTTTCCTATTTTTCATTGAGTCACCGATTTCATTAGAGTTCATCTATGCGCCACTTCCTAATATTTGACGAAAATACTTACCGAATGTGTTTTAATTATCAATATCTTCTATATTAAACAATAAATATTTAAAATACTTACCTACGAAATACAGAAATGTGTACAGTACGCAATACTAAACAAATTTTGGGAATAGAATTTCACAGACCTGAGAAAATAAATAAAATTAAACTTTTTATTTTTTTTAAGTATGTCCCCGAAATTTAATTTTTGATTTTTTTTTATATGTTATGTATAATAATATTCTTCAAAACATATTTAAGTATGAACAAAATTGTAGGTTTAGTATAGAAGAAAAACATTAAAATGTATGAAAAAAGTAGGTTTTTTGGATTTTTAAAATTGTTCTCGAAAATCATTTTTCTTAATTTTCACATATTTTATTCCTTACCCTGTTATAAATATTTAGTGCAACTTTAATCAAAATCGTAGGTTTTGAACTGGAGATATATTAAATAATATTTAAAATATTATTTTGGGCGAATAAATACATACAAATACTATCGAAACTATTTTGTTTTCATGGCAAATTTTACCCTTTTTATTCGTGTATACAAATAAATCATATTACATTACAAAATTTGAAATAAAAAATGAAAAACCACTTTACTAAGTTTGAATTTTGCCCGCTGGGGTATCATTTCACCTTAATAATATTAACAAAGTTATAAACCACAGTTCATTTATAAGTGGTCTTATAATATTTTTTTTAATTCGACCTTATTATCCTGATGGCTACCCGTAGAATTATTATTGTTTTTTGTTATGTTTTATGTTACTAATCTGAACATCTACTGTCAGAATTTTATAATTCTGAACCTGTTTAGCGCATAAATTTGATATTTATTATGAAATAATATTTTAATATCTATACAGTGGGCCATGGTCTAACACAGCGTGAGACTGCCACACACTGACTGAAATTTTGAATCGTCTGCTACGAATCGTCTGCCAACTTCACCGTCGTCATATTAACTACCTACTAAGTTTCAAATTCTACCTACAATCGGTTTCAAATTATTAGAGACGAAATAATGTACCTCTAGACTCTTTTGAGATTGGTACGCTTGTAAGTAACGAAATTGAGCCTAATTCAATATGATATGTTTCACTGAAAATGACCTCCCCAAATAATCTGTTAAAAGATTTTTTACACTGCTACCAGATTCACAATAATTATAGTCATGTGAGTTGGACACATAATAATTTGCTTAAAAAATACGGAAATTATGAAACACATTTTTAATTATGTTCTATTATTTCTACATAATTATAGTAATTTTCAAATTAATTATAATAAAATTAATGACAATATAGTCTTCACATTACATGAAGACACCTAAATAAATTGTTTAATGACGTAATTGGTGTAAAACTTTTACCAGTGATAGAGGCCAATACGATTGATATTTTTGTAGGACTGGTTTTTTTTGGAGTCTGAATCCGACCAACTGTGATTAAAATAAAACTAGGGTTTCAAGTTGTCATAGTAGCGATAAAGATATTGTAAAAAAATATTTTAAAAAGTTGTTCCTAAGTCCTAAAATACTCCAAATACAAAGTTGTAATGAAAATTTAAATTTCCATAATTTTTCTACATTTTTATCAAATGTGATTCAAGGCGAGTTAGTTTATAAATCTCCTTTAATAAGTATCAGGGTCTAACGCCAGTCTGGGGAAATAGTGGCAGACCAGCCCAAATCAACATTAATCCGAATTTGACAAATAATCACTTTGAATTATTGTTTTTAAGGAATACTGGAATACCTACAACCCTTGAAATTCCAATTATTTTGTTGCAATGTCTTCTTTTAGACTTAATATAACAAAGAAACACACAATTACATACACCAGGAAAATTAGAGGGACACAAAAAAACCATATATTTGCGATGTTATTTGATCATTTATTTGACTGAATTTGGTAGCAGCAAATTTACACTGCAAAGACTAATTAAAAAACTAAATTTTCCATTATTTATAAATGATTAAAAAGTCAGATTTTACGTATCTACTCATAAGGCTGTACTTGTGAAAATTATGACTCCTTCGCTTGCAAAATTAAAAAAATACTTGAAAGTAGCGTCACCTATTTTACATTCTGGTGGCTTCATGCATTTTATAGGCATTTTGCGTCAAAATATTTATTAGTTTTCTAGGCTGTATTTTTAAGAAATGTGACTTTTTTTGCTTGAAAACTTTTTAAAAATACTTTAATGAAACCGTAATCTAACGCGCAGCACTTTATTTGACGGAATTTGGGTGGTTATATTGATTTTATGGGAGTTAAACCCTACTTTTCTCAGAAAATTTTTTTAGTTTCTTTATTGGTATTGCAACCATATATAACCACCAAAATAAAATTCTTGAGTGGTAGGTATTCTAGACTTTCGCCGTTTTGGCTAAAATAATTTTTTTCTTTTGATTATTTATTACAAAATTGCAGTAAAAATAAAAATCATTATTCCGGCCAGCCTGATTTTAAGGTTCGGCCAACGGGAATTTGCCCGGCGGCCGTATGCGGGCCTGGTAAATGTTATAAAATTATTATTTAATGTTTAACGTATATTCCATTGTTTTGATTGTATGTTGCACACTTGATATTTGAGATAAGAATTTTTTCAATGAGTGTACACAAAAATGTAGAAAAATTCCAAAATTTAATGTTTTCAGCGAGACTTTGTATTTGGAGTATTTTAGTGACTAGCAACATTTGTTTAAAATACTTTTTGCTCTGCCTTTATCGCTACTGTGACTACTTTAAATATTAGTTTTCATTTTAATCATAGTTGGCCGGATTTAGACTCCAAAAAAAATCATTGGATAATGAAAATATATCCACTGCATATTACACATTGTTGGGTGCGCTAATCTGCTTTGTACGCAGATTTTGGTAATGATGAAGACATATTTGTAAAGGTGTGTCTTCATGTAAAGTGAAACACACTGTTATAAAAAAACAACAACAATTTTTCGTGCGTTTGATAAAACGCCCAACTTCATTGATGTGTAATAGCAATGTATAAATGGAAAAAAATAACTGAATTGTTATAACTAAAGCTCGGATTTATATGCAAGGAAAATAGGAAGAATATGCGCATATATATATGCAGGATTTTATTGGAAAATATGCAGGTAGGTGTACAGAATATGCAAAATATGCAGTACAAGAATACAAAAAATATAGTAAATGGTTACTCATCTCCATCTACACACCAGTTATAATAACTGTGAAAAGTTTAAATACAACATAGAATTGTTATTATGTAAAATATGAACAAAATAATGTTTTTAACAAATTTCTTCGTTTATAAATACAGTTATATTTAGATGCTTAATACGAATATTTACAGAAACTTACACCTGGACTATGGAATACATTTTCATTTGCAATAATAATTAAATGATTTTCATAGTTACCCATTTTAAATGATTGTCTTCTGTCACTCAGTGTAAGAAGCGTATCCTCGAATGTCGAAATGTCCTGTACAGTTTAAAATATTCCATATAAGCATTTAGAGTTCATTAACGTTTAACCAATATGTTGCGTTGGTAATCTATGAAGAGTGATTACAGTATATTTATTGCAACATAATAAGTTTATAGAATTTTCCACTGTAGTCACTAAAAATTATGATGACATGGAAAAAGGCAGCTATTAAACAACAAATAGCTAATTAGACAGACGGTCTTAAACTTTTGAACTAACAAGTCAAAATTATTATAACTTTATACTATATTCTCAATATATATTTTATTTATTACTTTATATTTGAGTAATTATTTCATACCCAAATCCTTGACACTAAAATTGGTAGCGTTTGAATTACTCGGTTTGGCAAGGACCCAGTTAAATTTGTAGTGTTGGGGTTGAAACCACCCCATGTTACAATTGGTGGCAGCGGTTTAGGGGTATATCTGCCATATTGGAGAAATCAGTAGTATATCTGATCTTCTCACGAGAGTTCAAATAATATCAATTTGTCTAGTGATAGGTGTATCGCGGCCGCGAGTGTTAAAATGCCGGGTAGTGCCAGCGGAAGCGCAGGAGGTTCTGGTGCAGGAGGATCCGGTGGCTCTGGGGGTTCTGGTACAGGAGGAACCGGCGGCTCTGGTGGTGTTGGTACAGGAGGAAGCGGTGGCCTGGGAGGTTCGGGTCCAGGTAAGGCACAGATTTCTTTACAAGAAAGTAGCAAAAATTTTCAATTTGGAATTGTCGCGCAGACAATAGAACAATTGAATGGAGAAAATGTGGTTGAAATTTTTGAAAAATTTGAATTAAGAACTAATATAGAAGGATGGGACGAGAAGCAAGTCATAGACTTAATTAAATGTAGACTGACAGGCGAGGCTTTCGAATTTTACTTAACCCGACCGGAACTGAAAGACCGTCTCACTAAATATAAAGACTTTAAGAAAATATTTATAGAAAGATTCACTAAGCGTAGGATGCCGGGACAAATTTATAATGAAATTTCTAACTGTAAACAAAATGTAGGGGAATCTGTTCAAAATTTTGCGACCACACTTAGACGACTTAAAAATGATTTATTAAAAGAAGACAGAGAAGTACAAGAAAATTTTGCTTCAAAATTAATTTTGTATCAATTTAAACTAGGGCTAAGAACTGTAATTAAACGGTATATTCGGGCAATAATGGACAGTAATAGAGACTTAACCTTTGAAGATGCGGTGACTCTAGCTGAAAGGGAAGAAATGGAATTATATAATCAAAAGTTTCAAAATTTAGAAATTGGGGTAGTAAATAGAAAACCAGGTCCAAATATTAAAAATTGCTTCAATTGTGACAGAACAAATCATATAGCTAAAGATTGTAGATTAAGAAGGCAAGATAAATGCCATAAACGTAAAAAGCCAGGTCATATAGCAATTGGGTGCCGGCAGAATTCGATGAATGGACTTTACATAAATAGAAACAATCAGAATAGAAATAGGAACAATTATGTCAATTCAAATTACCGAAAATTTAACAATAATATATCTCAAAACCATTACGATAGAGGTAGAACAATTTCACATCAAGCAGGATCAAGTTACAACAGTAATGCACGGAATAGTTATACATAGCAAGGACAGTACAGGACTCAGCCCACTTACCACAAAAACAACACTCAATCCTACACAACGCAAAATTTAAACGGGCAACACCTCTCGTCCAAGCCTCAACATGGGAGATCAAACTAAAAAAAGTAGAATCCAATATAATTATCCCCCATCTAGATTCAGTTTTATCAGCAACTCCAAATTTTATTACGTTAAAAATTAAAAATCAAAAAGTAAAATTATTTGTAGATACAGGAGCTGCAGTTTCAATTCTTAAACAAAAATTTGTGAAAGACGAAAAGATAATAAAAGAAAATGTAGGAAATCTAACATCAATATCAGGTGACAAAATAAATTACTTTGGAACTGCAGAAATAGCATATTCTTACCGTAATAAAAATTTACCTTTCACATGTATAATATGTTCAAATGAATTAAAATTACAAGCTGATGGACTATTGGGTCGAGATTTTTTACAATGTTATGAGGCTTTAATTAATTATAAGAAGAAAACAGTAATAATAGGCGATGAATATATACAACTCTGTATAAGCAATGGCAACAAAAGTTCACATTCAGCAGAAATTGTCGGAGCAATGGAACCTGAGACAAGCAAGTGTGAAAGTAATACAAGTCCACATATTAAGGAAGGTCATAGGAAGATGACGTCAGACACGAGCAATTCAGTTAAGATGACGCAGCAAAGAAAACGCGAAACCGAGATGGATCAAGCCAATTCGAAGAATTCAGCTACTGGCCATAGCTGGGTGCGAATGAAGGAAGCTATCAAAATCCCTCCGATGAACGAAATTCAATGCAAAGCAATGCAGGATCTGATCAACCCCGCACGTGACGTCTTGATTGAACCCGAAGAAGTTAACATTCATGGAATCATGGTTGCAAGGTCAATTGCAAAAGGACAAAGAGAGATTGTAGTGCAACTCATTAATATAACAAATAAGAATGTAACAGTTCCACGAAATGCAAGACTAGGTAAAGCGGAACTAGTTGAAGAAGTAAATAAAGAAGAAATGAAAGAACATAAAATATATGAAAATATGAGAGTAAATAGTGTTCACTAGGACAGAAATTCTATTGCAAATAAAGAAGATTTAGAGACGAACTTTGACCTCCAACATTTAAAAGGCGATGCTAAAAACAAAATAATTCATCTTTTAAATGAATATGCCGACATATTCATGTGGAAAAATTCAAAATTGGGTTGTACCCACAACATTAAACATAAAATAATATTGGAAGAAAATGTGCAGCCCATAGCGAAAGCGCCCTACAGAGTACCACACGCGCAAAAAGAACTCCTCACGAAAGAATTACAATCCATGTCAGATGCGGGAGTCATTGAATCATCTGACTCACCATGGTCTGCCCATGTAGTTATTGTTCCCAAGAAAGCTGAGAACGGGGAAAAGAAAATCAGAGTTTGTATTGATTTTAGGGGGTTAAATGCCATAACAAAGGAAGATCATTTTCCAGTTCCTAATATGCAAGAAACTTTAGATCAGTTAGGTAACGCAAATCTTTTCTCCACACTTGATCTAGCCTCAGGGTACTGGCAAGTGCAAATGGAAGAAAAAGATAAGGAAAAAACTGCATTTACAACCAACGGGCAACACTATCAGTTTACGAAGATGCCATTTGGGTTATCAAATGCGCCAAGTACTTTCCAACGACTGATGAATAGTGTTTTAATAGGACTGACTGGAGAACGATGTCTCGTATACCTAGACGACGTAATAGTATTCAATGGACAAGGTATAGACGATCATATAGAACGGCTTAGACAGGTATTTGATAGAATAAGACAAGCCAATCTAAAATTACAACCATCAAAATGTAAATTTCTACTACCTGAAACTAAATATCTAGGACGCATCATTAATGAAACAGGAATTTTACCAGTCCCTGGTAAAATATCTGTAATCAAAAACTAACCAAAACCTAAAAATGTTAAAGAAATTAGAGCTTTTCTTGGTTTAATTGGATTTTACAAACGATTCATCAAAAATTTTGCCGACATATCAAAATCCATGACCAACTTAACAAGGAAAGATGAAAAATTTACTTGGACATCAGACTGTGAGAACTCTTTTCAACAATTGAAAACAGCTCTATGTTCTAAGTCAGTACTTATACATCCACAATTTAATAAAAATTCATTCTATCAACAGACGCTAGTGGGACAGCAATTAGCGCTATATTAAGTCAAAAGGTAGGAGGTTTTGAAAAACCAATCGCATTCGCAAGTCGACAGCGAAACAAACATGAAATGAAATACACAACTACAGAATAAGAATGTTTAGCAGTCACTTGGGGTATAAAATATTATAGGTGTTATTTGTATGGTCGAAAATTTGTGGTAATAACAGATCACAAACCACTGAAATGGTTAATGTCACTCAAAGACCCCCAATCCCGATTAGCGCGATAGACATTATTACTTAGCGAGCACGAATATGAAGTCATACATAGACCAGGGAAAAAGCATATCAACGCCGACGTACTGTCTAGAATCCCTGTGAACTCAGTAGAGAACACAATGAATGACGACTCAGCATATGTTCCTATCTGGGACCGACATACGATACTACGTAAACAAAACGAGGACAATGACATACAAAAGTTAAAAAATTGTGATGGATATTTTACGGCCGAAGAAAATCTATTATTTAAAGAAAAACTAGTGTTGCCGCAAGACCAAGACCAGGCTTGGTCTTGTCTCGTCTCGTCTTGGCCTTGTCGAGACAAGACCATAATTTTAGTCTCGACTGAAAAGTCGAGACGAGACGAGACCAGTATCGAGTCTTGTCGAGAAAGTCTTGAAGTCTCGACAAGTTTCTCGACTTCAGTTTGTAGGTATTTTTTGGAATATATTTACTAAAAGTGCTTCACAACTCAAGAGTAACGCTATAAATATTGTTTGAGAATTAGTAAAAAGAAGAGAGATATGAATTTTTTAAAATTTATAATTATGTATTTTCGTTGTGTTCCTGAAACATTAATTTATGTGAATATAAAAATTTGGATACTTTATTAGAAATTCACTAACTGGGTTTGAAACTTGGCTTAAATAGTAAATATTGCAAAATAAGCATAATACTCCTATTTATGATCTATATGTAAAGAAATAAATGAGCATTAATTGCATAGATTTTGGTATATAATATAATAAATAATTAAACAGTTAAATCGGAGAGATGAATTGACTTGTAGAGACCTGGAGAAAACACATTGTAGGGATGTACGAATTCTTAGAAAACATAAGAGAAAGCGGATTTTTTGGAGCCTGAGATTACTAAGGTCACTGCAAGGGATGTTGTATAAAAAATATACGTGACTTTGACAATGAAAAGAAATGTTGGGGAAGGGAAAATAAGGACAGCGACACGCATTTTATTTACAACTAACTATTTTCACTATTAACAACAATAATAATATATACAATATATTACAGTGGGTTAGAGCACCCACACCGTTATTATTAAAGACGCTGGTCGACCAGTCGGGGAAAGTGCCCTGACAAATCTGGCTACGGCCCTGATTCCAATAAAAATAAATGTGACTTTCTTTTTAATTATCCGAAAACCCTAGTATTAAGATTACCTCTTAAAAAAAATTCTGAGGATATACACATTTCGCTGTGCTGATTTTCAATCGAAAAGAATTTTTCCAAAATTTTGAAAATTATTTCTTGTTATGTATTCAATTCTTGCAGTGTTCTTTTAGTGCGCCACTGCTGACATGAAATTTGTATTAAAAATAATGAATTATCTAATAACGTACCTAACTGACGTTGAATAGAAAATAAATTCGTAATTATTTTTAATACATATTTCATGTTGACCAAAAGTGTACACTTGCAGAATTAAATAAAAAATAAGAAATAATTTCGGATTTGGGAATGCTGAAACCCGTAATGAGCAAGTACGTTTGTAAAACGATATATTAAATTATGGAATACAAATATTAACTGTAAAATTGAAAAACAATATCTAGGTATTTCACCTACTTAAAATACGTAAAGGTAAATAAATACTATAACTCGCTACGTACACAAATTTTCATATTAATTGTTTGCAGAGATCAAGTAGACATAGATCCTAGAAGACTTTAAAAATTAATATCTCAAATATTTAATAGAATTTTTTAAACATGATTGTACTGATTTTCTTAGATTTTCATGCACTATTATATAAAATTATAAACAATTTGCTGATTGACGCAGAGTCGAGAGTCTTGTCGAGACCGAGACAAGACGAGACTGACTGCAAGTCTTGTCTCGAGAAGACCAAGACAAGACCAAAGTAGTCGAGACTTAGTCAAGACCAGGACAAGACCGACCTCAAGTGTCGTCTCGTCTCGTCTTGTGGCAACACTAAGAAAAACAAGGTAGTGACCGACATCATAAATTGGTAGTTCCCAAAACAATGATTTTCAAAGTGATACATGATTATCATAATTTACCCTATGCTGGACACCAAGGAGTGGAGAAAACATCTAAACGAATAAAAGAAAAAAATTATCGGAAAAACATGACAAAAGACATCAAAGACTATTGTGATAAATATCATTCCTGCAACGAACGTAAAACATCTCCTCATCGAAAATCTGCGCCACTACAAGAATTTCAAGAAGTAAATGGACCATTTCAAAGAACCTCAATGGACATTGTTGGACCACTGACCACAACTTACAAAGGAAACAAATATATTTTGACTTTCCAAGACCACTTTACCAAATACCCTGAAGCGTTCGCTATCCCCAATGACAAAGCAGACACAGTTGATAAAATATTCGCACAACAAATTGTTGCTAGACATGGAGCACCAAGGCAATTGTTAACTGACCGCGGCACAAATTCTATGTCTAAAATGTTCAAAGAAGTACTAAAAATATTTGGCACTGAAAAAATCCAAACGACAGCATATCACCCTGAAACAAATGGTGTTATTGAGCGCAGTCATCGTGTTTTCAAAGATATTCTATCACACTTTATTGACAGAGACCAAACTAACTGGGACGAATGGCTGCCCTATGTGCTTATGGCATATAGAAGTAGCGTTCACACTTCGACTAACGAAACACCATTTTATTTAATGCACGGTAGAGATATGGAATTACCGTACGATGACAATTAAAGACCACAGACATTACGGTACGACTATGATGAAAATTATAGCTCAGAATTACGCGAAAGATTAAATATTGCATTTGAACAAGTTACTCAAAAATTAAAGCAATCGACGGACGCTAGAAATAAACAATTTAATAAAAATACTCATATGGCAGAATATGATATTGGAGACGCAATATATTTACATAATGCAACTCAGACCGTAGGACTTTCGCGCAAACTTGCAAAACCGTGGACAGGACCGTACTTTATTGTAGCTAAAACTAGCCCAGTAAATTATGACATTATATCAGACAAAAACGACAAAATTATTAAAGTACATGTAAATCGAATTAAATCCTTTAAAGCGGATTTAGATAAACCACATTCAGTATTAAATAAAAATAATCAAAATTCTTCTAAAGTAAATTCTCAACCAGCAGTAATTGACACTACTGATGCGCAAAGAAATTATTATCATGCAACATTGTTGGACAAAGAAAATAGTGCAACCGTAAATGTCCCAGAACAGCCTAGAACACCGACCACTCCTCGGTACCACACCAGAAGTCACGGACCAGTACAAATTCTACCGTGGATATTAAATTGTTCTCCGTGGAGAAGAAATTAAATTTATTTGTTTATGTTGTAGCAAGCACGTGTGCCATCCTATTAACCCTCTTGCCCGTAACAACGCCCCTCATAGCCTATGACTGCCGAGGTCCAGCCACCAATATCACCACAATTTCGATAAGAGACGTAGCAGAGTGCCCAGACCCAGAAAAGGGATATAAGGAAGACAGAGTACAACTTCAAGTAATCCAGGAAAATGATTTTCACAACATCGAAGTCCGGACCTGTCTAGTAGAGGTTACTAGAGTAATACATGATTGCGGCATGCATAGTCACACGTCAGCGGTTCATCATGGGATACTGACCTACATCAATCCTGTGGGAGCTGACGAATGTAAACTAATGCATCGCACAAAAACTTACATTGGGTTCAATAAACAAATTATAGACAAACTAGTAAGTAACGGAAAAAAATTAAAGCATTGAGAGAGCTCCAGTACCATCTGCCCCGATGCAACATTGGTTAGATGATTAGGTTTAATACTATCTTAGATTATACAATAAAATTAGAGTAATAATGGGAATTAAAATAATTAGTTTTTAAAAATATGTACTTAATTTTGTTTGTTTGTTTGTTTATATGAAATGGAGTCACATGTCATGCATAGTATACTCACTGTTACACCAGTGCGAAATACAAGGCGAGGGCTCCAAAATCAGCACATTCCAAGGCATCTATTCACGTAACAATCAAGGACAAGCGGACGAGTGAACCCGTCTCAACTACAGCTGATCCATAAATGACAAGAAATATAAAAAAAAATCGACGCCCACCCCTCTCTTACACTGTGACCCATAACAATTTATTAAAATATTATAGTAATGTTAAACTGTAGTAGTATATGAAAAACTTGTACCATAGGATGTCCAGTCAACTATAGTATTTTTCTAAATTTAATTTAAATTTTTCAAAAATGTGCGTCCCAAGGGAACGTAAATTTTTAAAGGTAGGAGGATTGTAAGAAGCGTATCCTCAAATGTCGAAATGTCCTGTACAGTTTAAAATATTCCATATAAGCATTTAGAGTTCATTAACGCTCAACCAATATGTTGCGTTGGCAATCTATGAAGAGTGATTACAGTATATTTATTGCAACATAATAAGTTTATAGAATTTTCCACTGTAGTCACTAAAAATTATGATGACATGGAAAAAGGCAGGTATTAAACAACAAATAGCTAATTAGACAGACGGTCTTAAACTTTCGAACTAAAAAGTCAAAATTATTATAACTTTATACTATATTCTCAATATATATTTTATTTATTACTTTATATTTGAGTAATTATTTCATACCCAAATCCTAGACCCTAAAATAGGTAGCGTTTGAATTACTCGGTTTGGCAAGGACCCAGTTAAATTTGTAATGTTGGGGTTGAAACCACCCCACGTTACATCAGTATGTGTTTATACATAAACGGCAAAAAAATTTAAAGCTAGACTGACCGTTACTTTCTCTGTAAGGGATTAGGAATATACCTATGAAACTAAAATATACTGCTCGTGGGAGTGAGATTTGTAAGACTGACATTGGACGAGTGCAGACATATATGTCTGCATATGTAGCTGCACTTATCTGTAAGAATAGCTCTGCGCAAGCGCCAGATTGCTTTGATTTTATTGGTGTAGAACGGAAAAAGGGAACTAGTGGATTAGGAAATTACAGCCATGAATGAAATTCTAGGTAATATTTAACGGCGTAGCACTGGTTCGGTGACCACAATGTTCTTCAAAAGTATGAGAATTTTATTGAAATTGATAAGAATTACGTAAAATTTTAAAAATATGCACATCGCATTGAAATATGCAAAAAATGCAAGGATTATTGAGAATTTTACTGAAATTGATAAAAATAACGTAAAATTTAGAAAATATGCACAAATATGCACATTACAATAAAATATGCAAAAATGCTAGAATTAGGTCAATTATGCAAAAATATACATTTTGCATATAATCCGAGCTTTACTTATAACTAAAGCTCGGATTTATATGCAAGGAAAATAGGAAGAATATGCTCATATACAGGGTGATTCATCGCTCTGTCCTCTCTTTATAACTCTTTTATTTTAAGTCAGATAGAAAAACTCTTCAAATATAATTTATATGATATATTATTGTCTATCTACGTACTATATGCATTTGTATACATGGTGCTCCCTTTAAGCGCAACAATATGTAACTTTATATTTCTTAATGGAACATCCTAAATTTAATTATTTATTTTGATACTAAATTAGATTACCTTTAAAATAGTATAAAGTAATAAGGGGACTAAAATTATAAATTAAGAAGTTATTTACGTTCATAAAATTTAGTAGTTCAGAGTGGAAAAAACTATAATATAATACAAAACTTTGATCCTTTTTTATTAATACTTATTTTAAACATTACACTTATTCCAAAGAAGCTATTAAAATTTCGTGACAGACTAAATAATGCAAAATTATAATAAATGCTCAAAAACTTGTCCTTCAACTTCAATAGATTTTTCTATTATAAATATTATATTAACCATCTCATCTTTACTAAAATATGTGTTATTCATTTTCATATCAACATTAACAATGATAAACGAAGTGTATTTGAACAACTTGTTTGTTTAAATTCGAAACAATTGATCAAATTATCCATAGCTTACTTTGTTAATAATAACATGATAGAAACATATCATTCAACGAATAAAGGTAAATAACTTCTTAATTTATAATTTTAGACCCCTTATTACTTAATACTTTTTTAAAAGGAATCTAATTTACTATCAAAATAAATAAATACAGGATGTTTCATTAAGAAATATAAAGTTACATATTGTTGCGCTTAAATGGAGCTCCCTATATACAAATGGATATGGTACGTAGATAGATAATACTATATCATATAAATTATAGTTTTTCTATCTGACTTAAAATAAAAGAGTTATAAAGACAGGACAGACCGATGAATCATCCTGTATATGCAGGCTTTTATTGGAAAATATGTAGTTAGGTGTCCAATATATGCAAAAACATATGCAAAATATGCAGTACAAGAATACAAAAAATATAGCAAAAAATACTCACCCATTTACATATCAGTTGTAATATCTACGTAAAGTTTAAATACAGTATAGAATTATATTTATTATGTAAAATATAAACAAAATAATGTTTTTAACAAATTTATTTGCTTATAAATACAGTTATATTGATATGCTTAATATAAATTATTTACAGAAATTTACAATCTATTACTACGAACTACGGAATATAAATTCGTTTACATTAATAATTAAATGTTTTTTCATGTTACCCATTTTAAATGATTGCCTTCTGTCACATAGTATGTGTTTATACATAATACATAGAAAAGCTGCGTTCTACGTCGACAGATGTAACAGGGGCATATTTTAATGATGACAATATTTGATGGTCTATTCTTAGTTCGTCTGAAAATTCCCCACCCAAAACTTTTGATAGAATAGTTAAAGTAGTGAAACCTTCGTTTTTTTTTGAAAACTTGAAAATCTGAATGAATGGTTTTAAATGTAATTGAAAGTGATGTACATTTTCCACCCCCTCTCTATACTAAGATAATGAAACCGACAGAAATATTTAAAGCTAGAATGACCGTTACTTTCTCTGTAAGGGATTAGGATTAGGAAACTACAGCCATAAATGAAATTCTGGGTAATTTTTGGCGGCTCGTTTTCCAAACTTGGATTCGTATGTTAACAGATTGTCTCTTATGATACTTGTTTTTTAATGTACTATTTTATAACAAAAGTAAAAGTGTGTGTATTTTCAACGCTAATGTATAAATACAAACTTATAGACATAATATCAAGTTTTTTTAATAACATGATAAAAATGAGTTACAAATACGCAACAGATTTTGCATAATTAGCAAAAATTTAGATCCTGTTTTCGTTCATTTGGAAAAGCGTAGAGCAAGACGTAGACAATCTCCTTAAGGGCTGTGTCAAAGTCACATATTTTCGTTGATTTCCTACAAATATCCCGGCAAGGACGACAGACAGGGCCATAGTTCTGCACAGACACGAGTTGATCAAAATTCCATGTTCACAGACTTCTCAGCGAGTTACATTCTTTATAGTCGATCCGTGGGCTTTGCAATCAAGGCAGAGAACGTTATCCGCCACTTTTCTGTAGGTTTTGCTAAGAAAGCGGAATGAAAGATATGTTTTTTTTGTCAAAGCACGCTTAGGAGACTTACCAGTTGTGAAGTTGTATAACCGCTGCAGCCAGCAGACATACCTATTATCCACAGGCCGGGCCTAACTGTCTGGACAATAATAGGAACCCTAAGGACACGATTCCATTCACAGAGCTTGGAAAAACCACCCGGAAATCCAATTGACAATTGCAACAACAGTTGAGCGATGCTAGCACCACGGCCAGCTACGGACTTCCTGGGAAACTAAACCATTTATTATTATATTTATGTGCTATTTGTCGTGTATAACTTTACTTGGTCGTAATTATCATAGAAACGCTGGAAATTTATATATATATATATATATATATATATATATATATATATATATATATATATATATATATATATGTATATAATATATATACAGGATGTAAATGGAATAAGTACATTAAATTTAACCAGTAATATAACTCGCCGAGAGCAACAATATTTATTAATAACTTTTTCTCGACATCGAATATTTTTTTAGCATTTTTACAACCTCGTAAATTGACAAGTCGTTCCAAGTATTTTTCTAATAATTAAATGCAGTAGCAATAGCTCTAAAAAAATTGTTTTAGCAATTGACAGTCCAGTCAGTTGTTGCAATTAAATTTTGACATTAGTAATAAACTTGTTTTTAAGATAAAATTCTGTCAAAATGCTTACGTTTACAAATAACGAGTAAACAGATATTGTAATTACTTACCTATGGTTTATTTATTTATTCATACCTTTACTAAATTTTAATTTGTGGTTGATATAAAGACAGTGTTAGAGTTGCCAACGCATTTAGGCGGAGTGTTTCTAAATCACACTGTTCCTAATGTTCGCACATTTGTTAATCCTGTACATCTTTATCACAATACGGAGTGTCACATATGACAATTTTTTAAAAAAAGCAACACCACACCATGTGCAAAAAGTTCAATGTTTTCAGTACATAACAAACTTCAATTTCGGGAATGGCTCATAATGTTCATTAATGAGACTGAATTTACTTGAGAAGGTGTATTTATTATGCACAATACACATCTCGACAGACAAAAATGCTGTAAAAATTTTCATTAAATATTGGTGGGGCGGCAACAATAAATGGACGACTAATTATTGGTACTCATGTACCTCGTTTAAATGGACAAAATTATGTACTTACATTATTTGAATAACGTATTTAAACTATTATGATTTGTCGACGATAAATAATCATAACCTAATAACTGTGCTTTTGCTCTTCTTCGTTACCTCGTTCCTCTTTGCCTTCCTCTATTCACAGGTGATTAAAATCCTGGTTTAATACACAAATTTATAATTTTATTATTCAAAATTTAAATTTCTTTATTTTAAAAATTGTACTGTTACGAATTAATTAATAATAAATGTTATTTCCGTTGATTCGTTTATTAATTACTGTGACTGCAAGTGTAACCGATAACCGACAATTTTTGAGCTCTTTGTATCCCACTTGCATACGGCAACAGCCATTTGTTCTCCATGGGCGGGTAACGAAATATGCAGCAAATCTTTAAGGAATTTTAATTTAAAATCTAAAAGACTTAGAAAAAAAAGTTATTAAGAAATATTGTTGCTCTCGTCGAGTTACATTACTGGTTAAATTTAATAATAATAATAATAATAATATATATATATATATATATATATATATATATATATATATATATATATATATATATATTTAAGTTACAAACTTTTTGCAAACCGGGCCTTCAGCCAATCAGACATCGTAATAAAACTCCATCCCGCGAACCAGTAAGATTGCCGATAACATCTTCCTCATCCAACGCGCAAATTTTAACCAAATTCAACCAATTTTGGGTATAAATATCGCTCGCGGAGCATATGAATTGACTTCTTGCACTAGCTGCTTCGGCTAACCAAGAACAATAGAGAGCGGCCACAGCCACAGGACTTCTGGCAGCTACAGAACAGCTCCGACACTGGTCATCTGCTGCGTGTTAACTCCATCGGCCGGCCACCGAGAATCTGAAAACTGGTTTTGGGTGAGGTCAACAAACAGGCACGAGCGATGTCGCTCATCACAGCAACTGAACCCGGGCGTCAATGGTCACGAAACAAAGACATCAACCAGTCACCGAATAGAGACTTTAGACTGCAACTGACCAAGGACCTGAAAGAGCACAGACAGGTATGTGAAAGACGGTTCCGACAGCGGCCACCGCTACGTGCTCACACCGCTGGTTAGCTTTGAAATTGAGTCGGCAACCGATACGAGTGATGCCGTTTCCACCGTAACCGCCAGTATCAGTCAGTAACAGTCACAGTATCAGTCAGCAACGGCCACAATATCAGCCAGTACCTGACACCGTGCCAATCAGTAACTGTCACAGTACCAGTCAGTAACGGCCACAATACCAGTTAATAACAGCCACAGTACCAGTTAATAACAGTAACAGTCCGTAACGGCCACAGAAACAATCAGTAACGATCATGTAAATCACAGTAATAGCACCGACAGCGGACACAACAACAGCTACAAATACCACCGCAAACCAGCTGTACTACACATGAATAAGAATCCCGACCATGAGGGCGCTGAATCCCGAAGCAGCCAGGAAACACGGTTTTCTCCTGCGACGTTACCAAGTCGCAAAACGTTCTGGCTGGTTTTGGAAACATCCCCCACCTCCTCCGACGATCAATTACCTTATCGTGTCTAGAAAAGTTTGTGGAACAGTTGACCGGCCTGTCTTTATCGCTGCGTGATCAAGCCGCCGGCCGGCTCCGAGAATCCAGAATCGGGTTCCGAGCTGGGCCGGTAATCCGACACGAGTGAACGTTCCCAGACAGGCGCAGCTGGCTCCATCGACCAACGTCCTGGCCCCGTGACAGTATAAGGCTCCAGTGTAGGTGTGGTGGACTCAATCCAGCGTCTACGGCTTTACGAAAAAGAAAAAAAACAAGAAACGATACTTACATATTTTTTATTTTTTTTTTGCCCAGGAAAGACGAAGGTGTGACGATGTCACATATTTTCGTCCATTTTCTCCAAATTAACCGGCAAGGATGACTGGCAAAGCCATAGTTTTCCACAGATACGAGTTGGTCAAAATTCCATGTTCACAGTCTTTTCAGCGTGTTCTATTCTTTATAGCCGGTCAGTGAGCTTTACAATCAGGGCAGATAACGTCGTCCAACACTTTTTTATAGGTTTTGCTAAGATATCGGGATGAAAATTATTTTTTTTTTGTCAAAGCACGGTTTGGAGACTTACTAGTACAGTAAAGTTGTACAATGTCGACATACTCATTATTCACGGGCCGGGCCTAACTGTCTGGTCAATAATAGGATCCCCAAGGACACGATTTCATTCACCGAGCTTGGAGAAAACCACTAGCGCCACGGACTTCCAGGAAAACTGAAAATCGACACAGTGACGATTACACTTGATCCATATATATATATATATATATATATATATATATATATATATATATATATATATATATATATATATATATATATATATATTGGCATTTGTTAAGGAGTCACTTCCGTGAAGTTTATAAGGCGTCCTGACTTCCATGTTAATTAATGGATATATATTATTAAAAATTACATATATAGACTTAGGGGAACTTCTATATTAAGGTTTTCAAAAGAGGGGTAACAAAATATTATTTTAAAAATTAATATACAATTGTACATACTTAAAATACAAAGTTACTTCCACCACAGTAATTATGTACAAGATATTGAAACGTATGACTGACTTCCGCAACGTAGCCAAATTTCATGTCAGCCAAATCACATATCAGCAAAACATCAAATAAAGTACGTGATGAATAAGGTCTCACTCTGTGTTAACGAAGCGCCATAATAGCGATTTCTGAACTATTATCTTTGTTTAAAAAATCATAATTTTGTTGGATAATGTAATAAAAAATGGGTTTACTACTAGCGTAACTAGGTAACAGACGTATGTGTATTGCATAGCCTATTGTAATATAACATTATTTCTAATACCATTTTCTCGAAATAATTGTTATACAACCTTATACCATATTTATATCGTTGAAATCAGAAAAAAATTCTCTATCTAATGGGCTAAAAATTCTATAGGATACCATTTAAAAAAATATATAATTTTGTTCTGCCGTTCGAGAATCACTGATCGAATTTTCGGTTTGTTATTATTGATAAAACGAGCAAAGCGTGTTTTGCAAATTATGTAAATCAACAATATCACGTTTTCGTAATGCGTTATGTACAAAACTTTATCTAATTCCGCTAAAATAACTTAAAAAATGCACAAAATTCTATTTTTTTCTATGACAGCTCAATATACATATTTGAAAATCAATTTACCAAAGTGCTGCCGTGAAAATAAATGAATTTAATTATTTTATGCAACGTAAAGAATTTTTTTTACATAACTCAGTTACGTAAATCAACAATTATGTCTTGAGTTCTTTATACTATTTTTTGTATTTTGCGCTTTTTTCCTTTTTATCTCGCATTTTCACGATGATGTCTGTGTGTATGTGTGTGTGGATCCTCCATTTTAACTCAAATACTATCATTCAGAAAATTTTGAAACCTTGCATTCCGAACTTTTTCTGTAATGGAAAAAGCCAATTAGATTTTGATGAAAATCGGATAACCGAAAATGGCACTTTACTAGAAGCTCAAAATAGTTTTTCTTCGAAAAATACCTTTAAATGTTATTTTTTCGAGATTAATGTTATTATAAAAATTAAAGATTACTAAATTTACTATAGATTTGCATTAATACTTTTTCTATACATTTTATGGATAAATTTATAAAATTATCTATTTAAATCCCAGAGTCTACGCTTTAAACCAGTGGTTCCCAACCTTTTTTTGGTCAGGGACCAGTTTGATTTCTTTGGTATTATCAGGGACCACAAGGTTAAAGAAAAATAAACTGAGTCAATTTAAAAAAAACTTTATTCAAAACGTTTAACGTATTTATTAAACTCAAAAGTAACATGCGTAAAAGAATTGTAATAGAAAACAACACAATTCTTCTTTGATTATGTTGTCGTCGTCTAAAAAGCGGACAAATACGAGTAAATGAGAACAATTAGAAATGTCAGTCGTTTCATGGCAAAGCGAAGCATGGCGATTTTTTAATTCTTGAAACAAGTTGCTTCTCTATATCATTTGACAGTAGTTCAATTTGAGCTTTTACCGTGTTGTTCGATAGAGGTATATCTTATATTTTCTTTTTGGCTTCTAACCCTAAAATTTCTTCGACAGCTTTGATCAAGCAAGGTTTCACGAGTGTTTTTCCTACTGTGTGAGGCTTTTTTGTTTGCGCTATCAATTTCAGTATCTCAAACGACGCTACTAATGTTTTCTCCGATGACGCAAATCTTGTACCACTAGGCCCGAGTTTAATTTTTTTTAAATTCTCCAATTTTTCTTCAAAGAATTTTGGTGGTTGGTCAGAAAAATTAGGATGGACCGTTTCTAAGTGGCATTTTAATATCGCTTGTTTCAAGGCATCGTTCGCGAGAACGGTTACGCATATAACGCACTGTGGTTTTATTTCTCCTTTACTTTCTATCCAAGTAAATCCGAATTTAATGTAACTTTTGTCGTATTTTCTCTTAGTAAGCTGCATTGTTGCCTTTACAATACGTAGCAAGCACTCGTACCGATGCTACACCGCCGCCTAACAGATAATAATTTAAAACTAATAAAAGTTTGAAATCTTTCACGGACCATATTTATAGGTCTTGAGGACCACTGGTGGTCCGCGGACCACTGGTTGGGAACCACTGCTTTAAACAAACAAAATGCAGTTATTCAAATGTATGTAACTGACAGATAAATGTCACTATCAAAGAACTAATCATTTCAAAATAATAGTAGTAACGTTTGAAAAAGAAAAAAATAAATAGAACAATAGAAAAGGAATTCAATACAGTTTCCAGCATAAGTAAATATGTAGGTATGTATTTAGATTAATAAAAATTAACGATTCACAAACATGTTTAAGCTAATATTCATTTTTGGATTAGTGAATTCAATTCTATCCCGGTATTTAAAATTTAATCTTCATTTTATTATAGTTCCGGTGACATAATGGTTAGACCAACGCCTCATGTCATGAGTGCCCTCGGGGCTCTGGGTTCGAATTCCACTAAGGCATCTTGTTGAGGGGTTTTAAAAAAAGGTAGTTACTTGGATTAGATTAGACTATATTTTAAGAAATAAACTGTCAAAATTAGAGTAAAATTCGTTAATCCAAAAATAAGGATTAACTTAATCTTTTTTGTGACTCGGGCTGTAAATGGCGGGAGGTATTATGTTAGCCAAACCAGATTTTTTAATAAAAAATAGTAATGTCAAAATTTAGGAAATTTTATCATTTCGTGGTATTGATGTGACTTTGAAAATTCATATATCAAAGCTAACGTCATTTTTGTAAAACCATCCAATATTTTCTATTCCTTTTTAACTTTACTACTCTATTTCTTGTCTTCTTCTTATAGACATTTGGTATTATTTGACATTCTTATCTACCACCCTTATAAAAATAAATTGTATTAGTCTATTACAGCACTCAAATAAGCTATTAACGAACTATTTTGAGTGGTGTAACAGCTTTGTTACAGACACATAACGTCAAAATGTTAGGCAAAACTCAACGATATAAAACGGAATTAGATAAAAAAAAATTACTAGTTTTCTCTAAGTAGCCTGGAATAATGTAGGACTTACGGGCTTATTAAGTGCTGATATACAGTATTTTGGCTATTACATTTATTACGTAAAACTTTATGGCCAGGTATGAATTTAACCGTAAAAGTAACATCAAAAATCGGAGAACCAGAATTTTAAATCCTCTGACCTTATTTTAAAAAAAAATCTTTTTACTCAATAACAAGGTTGGCACTACGTTACCAAAATTTTAATTAAAAACGTAAATGTAATAGTCGAAAATTTGATATTAGAGCATTTAATTAACCCATAATACATACATTTTCGCTGACTACACAGAATTGAACTTGAGAGGTTTGGAGCGGTTTTTTCGTGTATTCAAAATTTTTTTATTCAGGTTTAGAATATACACAATTTTCCGCGAAAAAATCAGTGTCACATGTTTCAAAATTACTATTATTTACCCAATCCTGCAAACATAAGTTACCAATTTACCTTAGAAAATAAGTGAGAAAACTGTGAAATAAAATACAAGAAATCTAAACTTGCTAAAACTCTACTGGAATAACTATGGTTTATTCCCTTTTTTATATTTTGGGATCACTGTTAGACATTGTGTTTTCTGAAAACAACAATACAATAAATTTATATTATAAAAATAAACCTCATGTGGCCAGCACATTATCGCCCGTCAATTCCATATTTTAGTTTTCAATAAAGTATTACTTCCGGTTGATAAATTCTAATTTATTATTCCAATAAATAGAAAAGTATGTAATACGAAATTGTGGGATGTATTTTGATATATTTTTCCACGAAAATTTGTCGAGTATCAAGTGAAATACCACTTCCGGTTTAATCAACATCTAATACGATATTTCCAATTTTTAGACGAGTTTTAAATACCAAACATGAAAAGTTTTGAATTAAATTTTATATATTTATTTCACGAAAATTTGTTCAAAGCTTTAAGTAAAGTACCACTTCCGGATTATCGTAGGAGAACTAAATGTTACATACAGAAAACATCGTAGAAATAGTAAAAACTTGTGCGGAAACTAATTCGTGCTTATTCATTGAATACTCAGTATCGAATTTTTAGACCGAAAACGTTACCTTACTTTCTTATGCAGGTGGATTGGCGGGATTTCTCATATACTTATTAGTGACGAAGAAGGTGGAAAAATGAACCAGTCAATTAGAGAACCACCTGGCTAAGAATTAATATTTATCTATACATACATTTCACGATATTGGTTTTACTTATCAAGATATTATTGTGCATTAGTTAATATCCGCACTTTTGCAACTTATGTCCGGTTTCATAACCGTCTGTTCAAAAATTAATAACAATAAATTTTCATTAAATCAAATTAAGTTGTACTTTATAAAATATTAAAATGTCACTTGTGACATATATTTCTATTTATTGAAATTTATAACAAGTTGATATTTTTCTAACATACCTTTTTGAAAGCGGGTATTAGTTGTCAAACCTAAGTAACATAAAAATTTTCACCAATAGCAAATGATAACATATGACAAAAAAATTAAGTTGTCACCTGACATATTATTGCTTATTACTCGAGAATTTCAAAAAGTTGTTAAAAACTAATTAATCATCTTAACAGTATTATCTCGATTGAAATTTAGAAACTTACTAAATTATCACAAATGAAAAACTTTGATATATAAGAAGAAACTTAATTGTTATTAATACTTATTGGCTAAATTTTTTAAATATGTGTTAAAAATAATCATTAGTTCGCAGAACTACTCCGTCACCCATTATTAATATGATATTTTTTATTTGTATATTGTTAATAAAAATTTATTATATAAATAGTGTTTCCAGTCCCACTCATCTTTGGAGAAAACATAACTACACTTACATACTACAATACACTGTTGCCAAGTTTCGGAAGTGACTAAGTACTTCCAAATGCTATATACACGTCGGAAGTAACATCGCATTGCGTATACCTGACACTAATAGCGATTACAACGCCAGCGGTAAACGCATGAACTAAAGTGACAAATTTAAGGGTACTAGGGGTATATTTGACTTCCAACACAATTTTCGTATTTACACTCGTCTAGCCTTGTAGTGGTAGAAAAAAATAAAATTACATAGGAAACGTTGTCACTTCCATTTTCGGAAGTCACAACGTTATATATGAAGTCACAACGGTCAGCAAGTTCCCGTATATGAAGTGACAACGTACCGTGTGCGCATATATATATATATATATATATATATATATATATATATATATATATATATATATATATATATATATATATATATATATGATTTATAATCTTTAACAATAACAACACCAGTAAAATAAAATAGAAAAACAAATATTACACTTCCATCAAAATCAACATAAAATACCTACCAGAATTAAAATCTAACGAGAATACAAAATTAATTTATTATATTGTAACGTTTTATTTATTTGGGTAAAGTGTAAAAATCAAAGAAATATTGCGGATTAAAATAGATGTTTATTAAAACGATAAATAACAGTTAAGAGATAATAACAAAGACGATCACTATAATTAAACAAATATGAAATAATAATTTAAGACAACAAATACAACTAATTAATTAAACACTAAGATTATTTATTTATTTAAATAACAGCCACTATTTATATATATATATATATATATATATATATATATATATATATATATATATATATATATATATATATCACTTTGGCACTATTTATTTATTTATATTACATTTAACTGTCCGAGTTCGCCTTTCCGTATGGGTCTTCACTCGTCAGTTCACTTCCATTCAACTCTACTCTCTACTTACAGAACTCTTCCACACCAATGCCAAGTATCCACTTCTACTCGTCGTTACTGACCCCGTATACACTATCTTCCCAATACTCCTCAACGCTACCGAGCATTTACTTCCATATCTATCCCAGTACCAGTAACTTTCCGAGTACTCCACTCCACTGCATACGCTCACCACGATACCCCTATGCTACTAAACTCACTAAATGCCTTCCTCCCTATCCATGTAACTGGCTCTCAAACTTAGCTGCGTCCCTTTTATATAGCAGCTATTACCTTCTGGAGAGCTCTCGAACATTCTACCCGATATAACATTGAACAGAAAAGCTTCAAGCGACCACAAGTAATTAAACACGTCGAAACTCGTTTGTTTACTTTGCCACTTGCACGAGTTATATTCATATCACAAGCCGTACGGCTTCATATTACGTCTAGCCTTGTAGTTGCCAGTCGGCATTCTTTATCAATCACGCACCTGTTGTCATCAGCAATGACTAATCTTTTATCAGTTAAAAACATGTGTAACTGTAATTAACAACCAGTAGTAGGTGTACCTCCTTAATAAGAACAGCTACCATAAGTCTTTTGTACGTTTTGAGTTAAATAATTTTTTTTAAAAGATTTCGAACAAAGTTCGTAATTTAATTCACGCGACGATTACGTTATCCGCTAAATTAGACGCTTGCTGAGCGTGGCTGTGCTCGCATGTTATAATATGGTAACTTTCCGTGCCTTTCCTTTTTCGACTTTCTGGTCTAGAGAGTTTATTTTTCCCACACATTTTAACTAAATTTCTAGAAATAGAAACAAAGTAGTAGGCAAATTTGAATTTTATTAAAAATATAATTTAAAAGTATCTACTTCATTATCGGTTCAGTATTACACTGTTTCAACATTTTATGTAAAATAATTCTAAATTATATTCTTAAAAAATCAAATTTCTTAGTTTTCAAAACCAAAGGCATAACGCATCCATCAACATAAATGTGTATCCTAGTTAGTAAGATAGGTGGTAGCAGTAGTAGGAATAGGTGAGGTGTCTATATTCTGATGGAATACCTATTTAACCTTTCACACTGATACGTAAGTTGAAAGAGGCTTTAGTCTATAGTTAACCACATAATTAACCTTAAAACTAATAATATAATATCAAAAAATAGTTAGTTTAATATTTTTAATACTTATTAGTTTAAGTAGGCTATAAAATACCAGATATACAACAGAGGTTGCCGCAGTCAATAAATGCTGCCGCTATGCTATAAATTTGTGTTTGTTTTTGGATTGAACACATTGTATTTTTGCCGATTTTAGAAATAATATTAATTTAATGATTATTTTTAATACCAATTTTGAAAGTTATCGCCATCAAGTTATGTTGCTGTTGCTTTTCGTTTGTTGAACGGTTGCTATGCGTTTGTTGAGCGAATGCTGTGTAAAAACAAACAATAAGCAGTAAAAATATTTTTACTGCCTATACAGTAAAAGTGACGTACTTTTCGGCAAAGTGATCAATATGCTACAGCTTATTTATTTTTTTGAACCAACTAAGCTAGTGCAATGGTAGCGTTGCCGCTTTGTGAACCGAAGGTGTTGAGTACGAATCCCGGCTATAGTATAGATATTTGTGTTTGAATTCTCTTTCATAATTTCATAATCATCAGCTAAGAAGTATATATGGAAACGTTACAAGTAAAAGTATCTCATCGCGTAAATGCATAAAATGTAATAAAGAAACGTGTATCAATAAATTAATTTAAAAAAATTGTATTGAAACATACTGTAAAAATTTTAACAGTTCCATTTTCAATATCTCAAATGTTCTATAAAATATACAGACTGTTTCATAACTTTGAGTACATATTCCAAGGGCATATATTAGTAACCAAAATAAGTAAAAAAGCTTAATCAACAATCTTTAATTGTTTCTGAGATAAAAAGCAGTGAAAATGAGTTTTTACAGGGTTTACCACTGCTTTCTCGAAAACTATAAAGTTACTGCTTCGATTAAATGAGGCTTTTTGTATAGGCACCTTTGAGAGGCCATTTTAGATGTGCGTTTGTTTAAAAAAAGATGTACTTTAAATTATTAAAGTTAAATGTTGTGGAGATCCTGACAAATATTAAATTTTTAAATATGTAACTTTTTAACTATTAGAAAATGAGAAAAATGTTTCACATGAAATTTTATTGCATTTATTTAGTTTATTTACTGGCATAGACAAAAAAAAATAATCAGTATATTTGTCAGTTTTACTTCGATTCTAATACAAAATAGCCGCTTTCTTAGAAACAATTGGAGATCTGACATATGTTGATTAAGCTTTTTTACTCATTTTAGTCGATATTATATGCCCTTCAACTTGAAGGGCATATAGTGCTTGCCTGGAGTCCTTTAAAAGATCCGTCATAATCGACCAAGAGGAAGAGTCATATTGCATCATGATAACGCTCAAACAGCAGCGAATAAACGAGCAAAACATTGAATTGATGGGTCATCTACCATATAGATCCAACGACTTCTTTTTATATCCACAGAAGTGGATTGTGTTTTACTTTGACCTATGAAGCCTTCAAAAAACAGATAAATGACAAATGTCCCTTCTAAAAATTTGAAAAAACTGTTTTGATAATTGTTTTTTTCCAATGCAAAAATATATTGACTGTAGTGGGCAATAGAGAAAAGAAAAATACAGAATTGTATAACGTGTTTTACCACATTAGGCTGGAAATTAAGAGAATAGCCTTTGTGGAAAATTACGTAGAGGAATAGCAAATGGTTAGATATGTAAGTAGAATAATACTAATTTAGTCTATGGGGTTGCGATTTCAAAGTAATTTAATTATTTCATTAAAATCTTGTCGTTTATGTGATCAAACAATTTCGTGAAGTCTGTGTAGGAACATCTATTTGTGTATTACTCCCGCTAGCCGATAAAATACATACATTGAGAAAGAAAGGTAAATGTCCAGATGCTGGTATACGTTCAAGAAAACTATGTTCTGTTGTGTTGGTTTCATATAAAATATTTGAATTTATTTAACAATAATTTTAAATGATTGTTATAGAGCAATAGTTGTAGGTACAAA
This sequence comes from Harpalus rubripes, assembly GCA_963082715.1. Lineage (NCBI taxonomy): Eukaryota > Metazoa > Arthropoda > Insecta > Coleoptera > Carabidae > Harpalus > Harpalus rubripes. The sequence continues at coordinate 34,126,964 of OY720458.1, forward strand.
ACATAATGTTCTTTTTCCACCATGGCCCACTTAAAATAAATTTAATAACTGATGTAAATAAATGCAATTTACATATGTTCCTTTTACTAAAAATTTGTCACCTTTCAATATAGGATATGTCGTACAAATTTATTTAAATAATTAAAAATGGGGTGTTCTATTTAAAAAAAAATGTTTTTTGAACTTTTTGAACTTCAACTTCACGTAGAAATTACATTTTTCAAAAATTATTGATTATTAATTTAAAATATTGTAAATAAAAGCCTAATTATAAAACTGTTTTTACAGATTTTAGAAATCTGATTCCATTCTTGAGATATCGAGTGATAAAGAAGTGGTCATTCTTAAAGAAAAAATCAATAAAGTAAAATTTTTTGCTGAATTAATCGGTAATATAAAAAATATAGCATTCCATTTGAAATAAGAAAGTTAGGGTCTACTTCCGGTTGAACCGGAACTGCTACGGCTTTGAGAATGTTTTAGTTGAAACGGGCATGTGGCAACATAAAATTATTTATATTAAAAAATATATATATTTATATTATTACGAATTTATAAGTTACAACTGTATGTATTGTCAGATATACAAGAAAATGATATATCAGAGTTAATGTTATGCGTTGAAGATTCTGGACTAGACTGCCCATTCCGTGTGTCTCGGTTTCGCAGGAAGACACCTGAGATGGCTGCGTCGACGTCCCTTGTATGATGGTTTATTCCGCGGATGTGGAATATTTCTATGCGGTGTCAGCGGAATTATGGGAAAGTTATGTGCTAACATCTCCCCCCTAAAATTGGGCTTCATCGGGTAGTCGAATGGACTGGCAAGGTGATGGCCTTAGTTCGATGCCCTGGTTTGGAGCTTCGTTCTTTGGTTTAGAATGTTCGAGTTTTTTTAGAATGTAAACTGTAACTGAATTGTATACAATTATTAAAAGTAGGGCACACAAAATTATTACAGGGTAGTTGATTGATGCAAAGGTGCCGTTGATTTCGGGTTCGATGTCTTTGAATTTATTGATTGGTATTTGTAGTTCTTGAATCGTGTTCTAGTCGATGGTTAATTTCGGTGCTTGATTTTATTTAAATTGATTTTATAGTTGTCTAGTATAGTTGGTTTGCCGATAGATTTTAGGTTAAAAGTTAAAACTTCCATTTTTAAATTTTAGTCTACAATTATCTTCCTTTATTAAAAATATTCCTTCTAGGTTTTTAATTTTGTCGCTTTCGTTGCAAAATATTTGGATGGTCTCTGGTTTGGGATATACGGTCAAGAATTGGTTTATTTCTTCCAAAATTTCGACGTGGTTCTTCTTGATTTTAGTTTTGATGTATTGGCAGTTTTCTACGTTGTTCTTCAAGGTGATGTTCTTCTCACAAGAATTATCTTCGACTTGGTTAATCTTATTGGGACATTGGTACTTATCTCCTTTGGTACATAAGCCAGTTAGAGAAATTATTTTGCCATCAATTGATTTTAAAAAGTAATTTTTGTTTGGTATAACAGTTAAAATATCGTCTTGGTGCTTTGTAGGGATAGGTATTTGATGGAATAATTCAAATTCTGTTTCGTAATTAAGGGGAATTTCAGTAAAATAAATTATTTTTGTGGGTTCTAATTTGCAATTTACTGTTATAAATTTTTTAAATTTTGGTACATTTTCAGGAATAGGTTCAACGGGTAATTCGTTATTATAATGTTTGTGAATTTTGTTTAATTCTACCAAAAGATCATGTTTTTGAATAATACTAACACGTTAAAGAATTTTCAATGTCTTGTAGGGTATTTAATATCATTGTGAAAAGTGTGTTAAACTGGTTGTAAATATCGTGAATAACATTTTTATTTTGATTAAAGGTTCCACTGACTACAATGCGTAGCAACTATTCAATTTTATTTTTCAAAATATTTTCATTTTGTTTAATAGTTACTAAGGTGTTGTTGAACTGTTCTGTGAGTTTAAGATTGACTAAATACTCTTGTTTTAGTTGTTTATTTATATTTTGTTGATTATTTTCTAAATGTTTTAAATTTTTTTTATAACGTTTCTCGTCTTCGGCATCGAGATTTCCGCTAATTGCTTTTATAATGGTTCCATGACCATTTATTGCACCTTGTTTTTGTCTTTTTACTAAATTGTCTGAATTTAGTGTTAAATGATTAATTTTGTTGTCGATTGAATTTTGAATGTAATTAATTATTTTGTTGTTATTTATAAATTCGTATGAAATTTCTTTTGTGATACTTTGTTTTAAATTAAAGTATTGAATATTTAAATTGTTGTAGTGTTCGAATAATGATGTAAGGTTGTAGTAGTGAAGAAATGTGTGTGTGGATTTCTGCAAGTTTGCTTGTCCTAGGTTAATTGTCAGCAGTCCAGGGTTATGCGTTATGTCCAACAGGTTTAGTCCGTGGGTGAACGTGAACAAGACGGACCTGGAATATTTGAATTTATTGTTACTTTCCTGGGTGTTTTAATATTGTACAAATGAATTTAAGCCTGCTTTTTATCTTTACCATCGGTTCCAATTACGGCTGTTTTCATATTTTCGTTAACAGTTTTAATTTTTTCTTTCTTATATTTAGTCTTGTTTTGTTAACATTTTTTTATTACGTACGTAAATTGTTTTTGGTATTTCGGGTAAATCGTCGCGAGATTTGTTTAATTTTGAAAGAGTTTTTTCTTTGCCTGATTGTAATCGTTCATTAATGATTGTGTAAATTTGTTTAGTTCTTTCTTTGTGTTTTTGTACGTAATCTTGGGTAATTTGATTTTTTATTTCTATGTCTAATGGGGAATTTGTGTCTAAATGTTCATTAATTATTTCTAAAGGTTTAAATTTAACTGAGGAATGCGTTGTCTTATTATATGCGAGGATTGCATAGCATACTTTTACATCAATGGGTTCACGTTTAAAATTATCTTGAAGGTTATATAATCGAATATGTTCGATTAAGGTGGGATGAAACCACTCTATTGGGCCATTTAAATCAGGGTGCTGAGAGTTTGTGAAATGAATTTCTACCTTGGGTAAAGCTACTAGTTCCTTTACTACATTATTTTTAAATTCTAGACCATTGTCGGAGACGATTTATCTAGGTGTGCCATGATGTGAGAAATAGTGAATTAATTTATTGCTAGTTTCAACAGCGTTATTAGAAATTAGTTTATATGCCTGGGCATATTTCGAAAAGGCGTTTATTGTGGTTAAAAACTTAGAATTGTCTAAACTGAGTGTGTCAACATGAAGAGTGGTTTCGAAGGTGTGGGTGTTACATTAAATTTTGGTTTCAAGGGGTTACGCTCGTATTTGCTAGCTAGACATATTTCACATTGATTAATACAATCGGTAATAGTTTTAATTTGGTTCTCATTTTGTCAGAGTTGGTTGGGATGGAGAGTGTGGGACTTCTGAAATAATGATTTGGTTTTTCCAACATTGACAGGAGAAGCGGATATAGGAATGCCTACTATCGGGTTCTCGGAATTTGAGTGTACTGTATCATAAGAGTCTGAGTCGGGTGAGTCATCTGGTTCTGCTCTCATTGAACCTGTGTTTTGATTTTTTTCTAGCTGCTCATTGAAATTTTTCATATAGTCAAAAAATGGCTCAAAACTAGAATCAACAGTGTTTACATTTAATTCTATTCGTGAGAGTGCGTCAGCATTTTTGTTTAATGATCCCTTTTTATAAATAATAGTGTAATCACACTCTTCTAATTTTAATCTCCAGCGAATTAATTTCGAATTTGGTTCTTTAAGCGGAACAAGCCATACCAAAGGTTTATGTTTGGTGATAATGTTAAATTTTCTGCCAAGAATATAAGTTCTAAAATATTGGGTAGCCCATACGATCGCCAATAACTCTTTTTCAGTTGTCGAGTAATTTTGGTCGGAATTGTTGAAAGTACGGCTAGCATATGCTACAGGCAGATCTGAGCCAATAGGGTCTTGGGAGTGTACAGCGCCTAGCGCAATGTTGCTGGCATCAGTTGTCAAGTTGAATGGCTTTGTAAAGTCAGGATATTGTAGGATGGGTTTATTGGTCAAGAGGTCTTTACACGCGTTGAAACAATTTATGTAATCTGAATCCTTTACATTTATTTTTACACCTTTCTTTAATATTTCAGTGAGTGGTTTTTTTAATATTTGCAAAATCTATTATGAATTTACGATAATATCCGAGGAGTCCGAGAAAATCTTTGATTTCCGTTGTGTTTTTGGGTATTGAGTAATTTTTTATAGCAACAATTTTTTCAGGGTTTGGTTTGACTCCGTCTGGTGTTACGACGTGTCCTAAGTATGCAACTTCTTTACTACAAAATTCCGACTTGTCTAACTGTACTTTCAGGTTGGCCTTTTTAAGTCTTTCGAATACGGCTCTTAAGCTATCAACATACTCTTGCAAGCTAGTACTGAATATTATGACATCGTCTGGGTAGACGAGACATGTTTTATTTACTAGGCCGCGAAGGACATTGTCCATTACGGGTTGAAACGTAGCGTGCGCGTTCTTTAACCCAAACGGCATTCTAAGAAATTCAAAATGTCTGTTTTCAGTAGAGAATGCTGTTTTCTCTATATCATCGGAATGCATCTCAATCTGATGGAATCCAGATGCAAGATCAAGAGTCATGAATTATTAGCATCTGCCTAATTTGTCTAAAAGGGTGTTAATATTGGGAATCGGGTATTTGTCACTAATAGTTTTGTCATTTACTTTCCTATAGTCAATGACAATGCGCCACTTCCGTTTTCTTGTGTTTGATTTTCAACTTCTTTACGGTGAATTTCTGGGTAACCACAGGTTTTTGTATAGACAGGAATTTCGTCTGATGTTCTTATGACATGTTTAAATTTGTTGGTGAAACTAAGGGGTTTATCAGCGGTATGAAATAAATCAAAATATTGTCTTAACAATTTTGTAATTTCTCGTTTTTCTTCGTAATTCATGTGATGGGTTCTAATTTTTGAGATGTCTAAATTATTTTCTGAATTTGGTATATTGAAATTTAAATTATTTAGTTAAAATTTTCTAAAGGTTGCGCGGTAATTTGGAAACCTGATGTAAAGATTTTTTCGCTAGTGTCCGTGTTGATAACGGGGTATAATGTTTCATAATTCTCAACTTTCGCTATGCCTTTTGGTATTATAATATTATTTAATTTTAATTCGGGAATAATAACTTCTCCGTTTTCGATGTTATGGACATAGTTTGGTAAATTTTTCCGTTTCAGGAGGGATGTTAATTTAACGAGTATTTGGCATAATCTTGTGGTATTGAATGGTAATATCGTGTGTAGGCGTTATTATTTTGTTTCTTGTGAGATCTATTATTGCGTCTTTTAATTTTAAGTTGTCAAGTCCGAGTAAAATGTGAAAATTATTATGGAAGTTAAACAAATGGTATTTTAATAGTAATTTAGTTTGTTTAAATAATTTAGAGCATGGTAAATGAACGCTAAAATTTTCTGTAGATGTACCGTGTGCAGTAGTAATTTTGAAATGATCATTTACAATAATTTTATCGCTAAAATATTTGTGTGCTATGTCGGGTTTTATGAATGAACAAGTGCTACCTGTATCTATTAACGCTTTTAAATTATATTCAGGGAATATAATGAATGGTAGTCCGCTCTGTGTAGTGATGCTATTCAAATTTAATAATTCTATTGGTTGTCTGAGGCTTCTATCGGTAAAAAAGAATTTGGATCGTTCGTTTGTTCGTACTATACATTGTTATCATAATTTTGTTCGTTTTCTATATCATTTGGTTCTTCTACAATGTATGTTTGTTCGTCTATGTTTATGTCGTGTACTTCAGTGTTGTGTAATTCTTCGAACGTAAAATTAGGTCTCCGCGCTTGTTGCAGCGGACGGTATAGTTGTGTATTGTTGAATGGTCCGGATCTAGGCATTGCGGACTGCCTTGTGCTAATGCTCATAAGCATCGGATTTGGGAATCTTTGATTGTTATTAGGTCTAAACACATTAGTTTGGTTAAAGGAATTTTTGTGTTGTGGTGGATTATTAGGAAATGGTCTGTAATTTGATTTTTGTGCTGAATTGTTAAGAATTGGTCTATATGTTAAGTGTGGTGCATTTGGTTTAGGTTTCGAGTGTTGTATTTGTTTTTGTTGGATGTGGTGTCCACGTATTTTTGATTCGATGTTAAAATCGTTAGTTAGCATACTCAGTGCAGCATTTAAGTCTTTAGGGCTCTTAGTGCGCATTAGCGTACCAAGGGGTTCTTTTAGCCTTTTGAGGAAAACTCTTAATATATATATATATATATATATATATATATATATATATATATATATATATATATATATACATATATTCCTATGCGGTGTCAGCGGAATTATGGGAAAGCTATGTGCTAATATATATATATATATATATATATATATATATATATATATATATATATATATATATATATGTTAGCACATAGCTTTCCCATAATTCCGCTGACACCGCATAGGAATATTCCACATCCGCGGAATAAACCATCATAGACGTCGACCCAGCCATCTCAGGTATCTTCCTGCGAAACTGAGACACACGGAATGGGCAGTCTAGTCCAGAATTTTCAACGCATAACATTAACTCTGATATATCATTTTCTTGTAAATCTGACAATACATACAGTTGTAATGTATAAATTTGTAATAATATGAATATTTTTTTTGGAATATAAATAATTTTGTATTATAACTAGCGCAGTCGGTAGGATTCTCATCGATTTTGTTCGTTTCAACTATTTACTGAGAATTAGAACTTTGAAGATTGTCCGGTATCGCGTCGCGCATTAGCTACAAAGACTTTGGTGCCCGAGAGAACATCGAGCTCCATCTTCGCAGGGACAACATAGCTTAACAGCCGCGCAGACCAAGTGACCAAGCGAATATCGATCACAGGCCAATAGACATCATCTTCTTACTCCTGTAAGTACCTATGTTAATTAGAGATTTTCAAAGCGATACAGAGTTAAGTAATACAGATACAGAATCGGACTCTGGTGACTCACTAACATCATATACAAACCTCATTAATCCAACAGACCTCGAACAAAATGTAATAAACCCTATCAATAATTTAACAATGGCTGTTGCACCACCCGCAATTAAGATGGAATATCTGGACATGATCCCAGAATTCCACGGGGATAATAGACACCTACCACGTGTCCTTGAAATTTGTGAGAAATTGGTTAAAAAATGTATAACACTGCAGATACTACAGACTTTCAAAATGAGTATCTAATGTCAACAATATTCGGTAAAATTAAAGGCGAAGCCGCTAACAATCTCGCAACGTCCACTATAACTTCCTGGGATGATCTTAAACAGCCTCTGTTGAACTCTTTTTACGACAAAAGAGAGAGTTATACATAGGGAATGGAATTGACAGAGATGAGCTAAAACGGCGACACCCCATTCGAGTATTTAATAAAATACAAGACATGTTACATCTGCAAATTTCATATGTAAACAACAATAGAGCTGATAAAGCCACAGTACTCTGCGAATATTTCCGCGAGTACGCATTAAGAGTTTTCCTCAAAAGGCTAAAAGAACCCCTTGGTACGCTAATGCGCACTAAGAGCCCTAAAGACTTAAATGCTGCACTGAGTATGCTAACTAACGATTTTAACATCGAATCAAAAATACGTGGACACCACATCCAACAAAAACAAATACAACACTCGAAACCTAAACCAAATGCACCACACTTAACATATAGACCAATTCTTAACAATTCAGCACAAAAATCAAATTACAGACCATTTCCTAATAATCCACCACAACACAAAAATTCCTTTAACCAAACTAATGTGTTTAGACCTAATAACAATCAAAGATTCCCAAATCCGATGCTTATGAGCATTAGCACAAGGCAGTCCGCAATACCTAGATCCGGACCATTCAACAATACACAACAATACCGTCCGCTGCAACAAGCGCGGAGACCTAATTTTACGTTCGAAGAATTACACAACACTGAAGTACACGACATAAACGTAGACGAACAAACATACATTGTAGAAGAACCAAATGATATAGAAAACGAACAAAATTATGATAACAATGTATAGTACGAACAAACGAACGATCCAAATTCTTTTTTACCGATAGAAGCCTCGGACAACCAATAGAATTATTAAATTTGAATAGCATCACTACACAGAGCGGACTACCATTCATTATATTCCCTGAATATAATTTAAAAGCGTTAATAGATACAGGTAGCACTCGTTCATTTATAAAACCCGACATAGCACACAAATATTTTAGCGATAAAATTATTGTAAATGATCATTTCAAAATTACTACTGCACACGGTACATCTACAGAAAATTTTAGCGTTCATTTACCATGCTCTAAATTATTTAAACAAACTAAATTACTATTAAAATACCATTTGTTTAACTTCCATAATAATTTTCACATTTTACTCGGACTTAACAACTTAAAATTAAAAGACGCAATAATAGATCTCACAAGAAACAAAATAATAACGCCTACACACGATATTAACATTCAATACCACAAGATTATGCCAAATACTCGTTAAATTAACATCCCACCTGAAACGGAAAAATTTACCAAACTATGTCCATAACATCGAAAACGGAGAAGTTATTATTCCCGAATTAAAATTAAATAATATTATAATACCAGAAGGCATAGCGAAAGTTGAGAATTATGAAACATTATACCCCGTTATCAACACGGACCCTAGCGAAAAAATCTTTACATCAGGTTTCCAAATTACCGCGCAACCTTTAGAAAATTTTAACTAAATAATTTAAATTTCAATATACCAAATTCAGAAAATAATTTAGACATCTCAAAAATTAGAACCCATCACATGAATTACGAAGAAAAACGAGAAATTACAAAATTGTTAAGACAATATTTTGATTTATTTCATACCGCTGATAAACCCCTTAGTTTCACCAACAAATTTAAACATGTCATAAGAACATCAGACGAAATTCCTGTCTATACAAAAACCTTTGGTTACCCAGAAATTCACCGTAAAGAAGTTGAAAATCAAACACAAGAAAACGGAAGTGGCGCATTGTCATTGACTATAGGAAAGTAAATGACAAAACTATTAGTGACAAATACCCGATTCCCAATATTAACACCCTTTTAGACAAATTAGGCAGATGCTAATAATTCATGACTCTTGATCTTGCATCTGGATTCCATCAGATTGAGATGCATTCCGATGATATAGAGAAAACAGCATTCTCTACTGAAAACAGACATTTTGAATTTCTTAGAATGCCGTTTGGGTTAAAGAATGCGCACGCTACGTTTCAACCCGTAATGGACAATGTCCTTCGCGGCCTAGTAAATAAAACATGTCTCGTCTACCTAGACGATGTCATAATATTCAGTACTAGCTTGCAAGAGTATGTTGATAGCTTAAGAGCCGTATTCGAAAGACTTAAAAAGGCCAACCTGAAAGTACAGTAAGACAAGTCGGAATTTTGTAGTAAAAAAGTTGCATACTTAGGACACGTCGTAACACCAGACGGAGTCAAACCAAACCCTGAAAAAATTGTTGCTATAAAAAATTACTCAATACCCAAAAACACAACGGAAATCAAAGATTTTCTCGGACTCCTCGGATATTATCGTAAATTCATAATAGATTTTGCAAATATTAAAAAAACCACTCACTGAAATATTAAAGAAAGGTGTAAAAATAAATGTAAAGGATTCAGATTACATAAATTGTTTCAACGCGTGTAAAGACCTCTTGACCAATAAACCCATCCTACAATATCCTGACTTTACAAAGCCATTCAACTTGACAACTGATGCCAGCAACATTGCGCTAGGCGCTGTACACTCCCAAGACCCTATTGGCTCAGATCTGCCTGTAGCATATGCTAGCCGTACTTTCAACAATTCCGACCAAAATTACTCGACAACTGAAAAAGAGTTATTGGCGATCGTATGGGCTACCCAATATTTTAGAACTTATATTCTTGGCAGAAAATTTAACATTATCACCAAACATAAACCTTTGGTATGGCTTGTTCCGCTTAAAGAACCAAATTCGAAATTAATTCGCTGGAGATTAAAATTAGAAGAGTGTGATTACACTATTATTTATAAAAAGGGATCATTAAACAAAAATGCTGACGCACTCTCACGAATAGAATTAAATGTAAACACTGTTGATTCTAGTTTTGAGCCATTTTTTGACTATATGAAAAATTTCAATGAGCAGCTAGAAAAAAATCAAAACACAGGTTCAATGAGAGCAGAACCAGATGACTCACCCGACTCAGACTCTTATGATACAGTACACTCAAATTCCGAGAACCCGATAGTAGGCATTCCTATATCCGCTTCTCCTGTCAATGTTGGAAAAACCAAATCATTATTTCAGAAGTCCCACACTCTCCATCCCAACCAACTCTGACAAAATGAGAACCAAATTAAAACTATTACCGATTGTATTAATCAATGTGAAATATGTCTAGCTAGCAAATACGAGCGTAACCCCTTGAAACCAAAATTTAATGTAACACCCACACCTTCGAAACCACTCTTCATGTTGACACACTCAGTTTAGACAATTCTAAGTTTTTAACCACAATAAACGCCTTTTCGAAATATGCCCAGGCATATAAACTAATTTCTAATAACGCTGTTGAAACTAGCAATAAATTAATTCACTATTTCTCACATCATGGCACACCTAGATAAATCGTCTCCGACAATGGTCTAGAATTTAAAAATAATGTAGTAAAGGAACTAGTAGCTTTACCCAAGGTAGAAATTCATTTCAAAAACTCTCAGCACCCTGATTTAAATGGCCCAATAGAGTGGTTTCATCCCACCTTAATCGAACATATTCGATTATATAACCTTCAAGATAATTTTAAACGTGAACCCATTGATGTAAAAGTATGCTATGCAATCCTCGCATATAATAAGACAACGCATTCCTCAGTTAAATTTAAACCTTTAGAAATAATTAATGAACATTTAGACACAAATTCCCCATTAGACATAGAAATAAAAAATCAAATTACCCAAGATTACGTACAAAAACACAAAGAAAGAACTAAACAAATTTACACAATCATTAATGAACGATTACAATCAGGCAAAGAAAAAACTCTTTCAAAATTAAACAAATCTCGCGACGATTTACCCGAAATACCAAAAACAATTTACGTACGTAATAAAACACCGCATAGGAATATATATATATATATATATATATATATATATATATATATATATATATATATATATATATATATATATATATATATATACGAGTACAGAGGGATGAGATTTTCCTTGTTTTATTATAACTTTTACATATTGTATTAATCGCTGATGAAGATGAAATAATGGATGACATACACAACAGCCATGTCTTAGGCGGGATTCGAACCCGCGACTTTTGGAGCGTTAGGCACTACTCCACGGGGTCGGTATAAAGTACTTAACATACTAATCACTGTAGAAAAATATTTTTTTCAAAATTAGGAAATTTTATATCGCGGTTTTTCAAATGAACAGTTATGATAGGTATTATTACGTTATCTTACAAAAAATAATTTATACAATACCTAATGTTGCACAATATATAAATTAATAATTTAATTAAGTACCTATTTAGTTTATTCGTTCTAAAGAAACGCGCATAGCAGTAGTACTAGAAATGCAATCTTTGAGAAAACTACACTTAATTTACTGAATTTTGAATAAAAAATTTCTGTACCGTGATCAATACGTTAACAACTATATATCGTATACATCGTTACAGTTAGCTCCTGAAGTTCTAATATTATGAATCACTTTGTATTTTTCATATGCCAAATTTATATCAGTTTAACATTTAAATTTATGAAGATATAAAGAAAAATCTAATTTTGATACGTTGCAATTATCAAGCGCAATATATGCTATAGGCTAGAATCACAAAAATGTTAAGGATTGAAAAACAAAAAATTAAAACTTAAGTATAGCATAACTAGGGAATGAAAGTTGACGTTTAAATTATTTTATAGATGTGGTTTCTTTTCACATTCACGTATTAGAATTTTTGCAAATACCCATTCGAATACTGGACTAGGAAATACTAGAAATACATTAGTATATTTTTTCTCAAAATAGATGGATGAGTGTGAATGTGAATGAAATATTTTAAATGTACCCTTGTCTTATTCTGCTATCTTGCTTATCTTTCAAGTACCGTAGTCACCCATTTATTTTGAGCAATATATGCTAATGCATTTATAGGATTTCCTAGTCCAGTATTTCAATGGGTACTTACAAAAATATCATACCTGAATGTAAAAAGAAACAGCATCTATAAAATAATTTAAACATCAACTTTCATTCGCTAGTCATACTATACCTACTCATATTTCTTAATGCAGTAGAATTACAAATGTTAAAATTTAAAGTCTTTTATGATCTTAATATATTTTGACACACATTGTGTATATCTACATAATAAAGTAGGGTTAAACTGTAGTCACATACATTAATATTCGGTTATTTAAAAAAATCCAGGCAATAAAACAGTACTACCACGAGAAACACCTGCGTTATTAAAATTACGATCAGTTCTATAAACAATGTGTGAATTATCACAAAATTAGAAATTGAATATATCATTATGTAACCATATTTCAGAGATCGCAATAATATCATAGATCGATGACAGGATAGATGTGTATGAACTATCAAGTTTATCATTCAAGCTTGTGTATTTGGGTAATAAATATTCAGGTATAGTGACGGAGAGTTTTTATTTTTGGATTCTGAATAATTTAGTTTTTTTGATACATATATCAACAATTTCGGGAAAAAACTTTAATATAATACTGACATAAATGAATAAAAAAGGTTAATTAACATCCGGTACGGTCCGGTCTTCAATTCCTCATTAGATTTGTGATTTATAAGGTCTGTTTAATTTTCGTGAAAAACAAATTGTAAAGGAGATTTATAATAATTCACATAGACCCTGTTTTGATTGGAAATTTGTCTCAACATTTTGACATTATAGAATATGGTACCATCAGTGTCGACATTGTTAAATATAACTTGTATGACGTGAGCTGGTAGACTTGCCGATACGACATATTTTCCTAACATATATCAAAAGAAATTACTTTCAGTAATTCATAGATTTTAATCAGAAACATATCACACATAACCCACTGAATTAATTTCGAATCACCAGTAGTAGGTATTTTAATGGTATTGAAATTTTGTTTTAAATCGAAAACTTCAGATTAAGATTCAATGATCAACTTCTTTAATGAATTGATAGTGTCAGTTTCATTCAAACTCTTGTTACAGCAAATGCGAACAGCTTTAGAAATAGTGTACAAATAGACTATATCAATCGGGTAAAGATGATCTTGACATTAAGTATTAGCTCGCATTAATAAATGATAGAATAAAGTAGACGATATTTTTTCCTTTAGTGTACTCTATGAATCAGAGTTTGGTGGATTTATTCAACACCGAATGAAGACTTAGACCAATTTATCAACAGCCAAGTAATTAAATAATCGTATTAAACTTCGAAACAAACTTAGAACTGAGAGAACTAACGAAAGTAAGTTCAATTAATTATAGCGTAAAAAATAAAAATTAAATAAACTACACATCCATGGAAGTACAATATACAATACTAGCCCATTTATAATGAACACCTGTATATATATATATATATATATATATATATATATATATATTGTCACGTTTACGTAAGGGCTTAGTCATTTACTCGTTTTATATACTTCATGAAATAAACAAATCTTATACTTACTAGGCTATAGAGCAACTCGCACGTGACTTAAGGCTGCGAATAAGGTTTGGTAGAGGCATGATAGAGATAAAAGCAATGAGCTGTTTAGCTTAAGGCTGATATATTGAATGATATTACTTACTAACTATATTACATATTACATGCTGTACAAAATATATCTACATAACTACGGTGAATATTACAAGTATGAAATAAACTTACATCTCAGGAAACACAACGGGCGGAGCCATGATTGTTCAGGACACTAGCACTTTGCACGAAGAGCTGAAGGCTACTGACTTGTCAGTTGACAGAGAAGTCTATTAACTGATTGATTTCCTATGGGTTTTGGGTCGTGTCTTATATACTCATTCTTATCAACTATTGACCACACTATCCCATTATTCCGGGAATAACTCGGACGCAAACAGGATGAGAACCGGATGAATGTGCATACTGTGGTTATCTCCTTATTTGGACTCCACGTGTAAGCCTCCCAGCTTCATCCTGCTTGCAGATGACTGACAGGATGATGGTTAGTGTGGCTTCGTGATAATCACGTAGAAAATATTCCTAGCCTTTGTACTTTGCACATCTGTGGCTTTCGTAGATAAGACAGATAAGGCAGAACGCTAGTGGCAGAGATATCTTTCTAAGGGTTGTGTCACGTAGGCGGAATATAATAATAATAAATAAATACAACCATTTAGGGATAGTGATTTATGAATGTAAACATAAAAATAAATATAAATATAATTATGCGGTCGTTGGCCGTTCTACCGAAGGCCGTTGTGGGAGTAAAACCACAAGCCTTTTAATCAACCGCAATACTTTGATAAATTTCATAATTTATGGTTTCTATGGTTTTTGGTATCAGGTGAACAGGAGTTGTAGGCGTACTTTATATGGGTATTTGCTATGAGTTACTAAACGCAATCCCGCGAACATTGACTTATCTCCTCGTATGACTTTGCTATCTTTGTTATTCATTAGAGTTGGGTTAATTTTGTACTAAGTTATCCGCCGGCGTGACAATATATATATATATATATATATATATATATATATATATATATATATATATATATATATATATGTCGGAGATTGTAATATCAAAGCATGTCGTAACGATCATTTAATGAATCAAGTATTACATGAATCACTTATAATCTTTTAATTGTATTGTCGTAATCGAAACGTCAAGCATTCTTGGCTATAATGCTTGGATGGAATCAGTGTGTAGCGGTGCTCAGGATTGAGTGCAGGTCCGCCTCGCTGAGATCATCACGTTATATTATCGCTGTGGTTCTGAAATAGTGTTGGTCGACATAGAGTTTGCCAGTGATACTACCCCGCGACATCAGAAGTGGGATTCGCCTGCGATCCACAATATTGTATGTGGGTTTGTGTTCTGTTGGTGAATTATAAAGTGAAGTGTAGGGCCAAGCAGATTAAGATGGAAAGGCCGTCTAGCAATTTTTGCAGGTTTTCAGCATAGGGCATTGACCAGAGAGTAGTGACGCAATTACAAGAGCTCGTTAAGTATAACCGTGAGTAATGAGTACTGAATTTATGTTATGCGGTCTTCCAATACTGGTAAGAGATTTTATTACAAAGCTCGAGATATCGTTGTAAGCTATGTTGATGGCAATTGGGTTGCTGTTGTAATAAAAGCAATTCGGTCAGTTGCTTGCTGAGAAACGAGAGACGAATTCGAGTTTGTTGTTTATGATATTGTGATGGCCGATGATCCGGATTACCGATCTCCATATATGTTATTTAAGATATTATTCATTACAGTAGGTGTCCATGGCAGTTATATTTTGATTGATGTTTTGTCATTGAGGTTGTATGACATAATAAGTATTTCATTTTTGGTAGCTTGATTCTACTCCTTTACATCGTCTGCGACGTGACAATATTATTAAACTGAATGTAGGTCAAGTAGTCACAGATCGGGAGTATCAACCAGTTTGCGATTTAGTTAGTTATTTGTGAAATAACAAACGAACTAATACAAATTCCTTAAAGCGTTTCGGTATGTCAAGAAAGATTGTAAAATGTTTTCATTGTACAAGTTTCGCAAACTAACAGACACGTTGAGTAGGTACACTGCAACCTTGAGGCACCTGATATATCGTTACTTACTTTTTATCCAGATATGACCGATGCGGGTACAGAACCATGATGTACCGAAATAGAAACTATACCATGAAAATTTCACTGGAGATCTTCAGGGAAGATAGTTAAAGGTGGAAATATGTTAGAAAACTATGCTAAAGATTAATATTTTATTAACTGCAGATAAAGTTTACTGAGCTACAAATTGTAGATAGATGATATTGTTATTATCATTATTAGGTTGAGGGCTTTAAGCGCTGGTGACTTTTGTCACCGCGACCAGTAAGATCTGCTGTAGCGTATTTTGACTGAATGTCTGGAAGCCACTCCAAAGTTTTGATGAACTGAAATTTGGTATTTTATAGAACAATGACTAGTAAAGATACTTGTCATAATTCAAAGTCCCTTTTGTTGAGAGCTAATAGCAGTTTAAGGTTTATCGTCGAGGGTGAAATGAATATCTCCAGGCTATGAATTATGGCTTTTCAAGTATCCACAGGAAGTGCCTAAGACTCACTTATACTACGGTACCCATTTTAGCTTTGATTCACAAGTGAAAGCAGCCTGGTTATCTGACGTTATGTAGATTGCTTCTCCTTTGAGAGCTTGTTTAAGTTTATTGAGCACACAGATTTATTGCTTGAGATATAATGAAACCGTTGTGTATGGATTCCTTTATTTGGCAGCACGGACCAAATAAAATCGAACCAGTTTCTGTTGACTCTAGTTTAGAAATACCCGTAAACCAGGACAGAGAGTCTATTTGGAAGAGTGGCCTTACTACTGTCCATCGAAGGCGATTACCAAAAACTCTCTTGTGTAGTTTTTTGTTTTAGAAATTATGAGTGGCCTACGAGATCTCCAAGCTTGAAGTGTTTTGTCTTGCAGAGTGCAAAGACGTTGGCCTCAGAATCAATTCCATTACTGCACTTGGACAGGTATTCATAGCGCCTGTGGTATGTGATCTTCCGCAAAGACGCTTGTGCTGTGTTTTGTTACATTTTGGCCGCCATACTTAACGATGCATGAGTGATCATTGGTCCAAATACGGTGATGTATGGCCAGTGGTTCGTTTCTGCCTGCAGTCTCTAGTTTTTGCTAGAAGAACAGCGGCTTGTGTCCGAGGCTGCTACGGGATTTGTTTTGATGATTTTGTTAATGTATAAATTGCATGTGGACTTTTTTAGTATTCAGGTTTCAGGTATCTGCATTGACATTAAGGGTAATGTGATTGAAGTGAGAGATCGATGCATTCGATCAGTTACCGTACGATGATGCTATTTGGGAAAAATATTGTTGACAGTGGCGGGAGAGCTGTAATTATGGACGAAGTCTGTACCAGTCTGTCTTGAAATAATAAGCCAGAATGGGCGAGCATCCTGCCCAAGATCAAATCTGAGTGAACTTTTATCAATTGTTCATGGTATAATTTGTATGAAGTTATTCAAGTTCCTGCACGTCCATGTCCCAAAACCCTGAGTCGTTACGGATGGAACTTTCATGAATATTGAAATTTAGGTACAAATATGGTAGTGGTTTGAAATAGTCCCTGAGTCTATTCCCAGAACATACTATATGACTTTATTAAATTTCCGGTGAGCATGGTCGTAGCTATAAAACTTGGCGTTTTGGTTTTGATGGGGCTGTAGCCGATCAGGCTCCTCGTGACCGTTTTCGGGGTGACCATGCCAGTTTTGTCAAATTGTGAATTTGTTGAATGTTTAAATTGTGGCAAGCTAGATCATCCGCAGAGGAGTTGCATAGGACAGCTGGTGCCCGGACTGGAGCCTGCCACGGTTGCGAAGCCGACTGTTTTACCTGAAAAACAATTGAGCTGTCAGCCATTGGAAGCAGAGAAGTCTGACAAGACGGGACTTGCTTTTCAAATGTTTGTCTTAATGTTTGGGACGCCTAAGTGCAGCGTGATGGATACTGGAACAAATTGCTTTAAAATATTTTCATCGTATCCAAGGATAAATTTAATTGAAGAAAGTTCATCGGATGATGGATATAAAGGAAGATAAAAAAAAATTGTTTCTACATCTCCACTTGCAAACGTTTCGGTATATTATTTTACCTTCATCAAATGCTACAATAAAAATATTTGACACAAATCAACAACAATCGTTTTCCAGAGTATAATCAAGCAATAATAAACAAGTTTAAATAAACAAGAATTTTTTTATAAAAATACCTGTGTGATATGTAGGCCAAACGAGAAACATTATAAAGGACAGCATCACCTGTGACAGTGTAAGATCAACTGACTAAAACTTACTAACCTCCAATAAGAGCAAAAACCAACTTGTCAAAAAATTAAACTAAAAAAACACTAAGCCAAAATGCAGTTAGGAAAACGAAAAGAAGAACTATCTGTTTGAATTATTTAACAAATTTAGAACATTTTGATAGCTTTCAGTATTATTTACGTAACACATGAATCCATGTTCTAATTTTTAAGTAGAGCGGTTCATGCGTACAATAATGAACCTTCTGGAGGTTGAGACCACAATTTAGTTAGGCTAATCGAGTGGATCGTTGAAAATCCACAGGGGTGACTAATACTTTAAAGAGCCGACAAACTTTTATAACAAAAGTGGCTAAGGAGCAATTGAGGCGTTGGTCTGGACATTGGACATTTTCGTTAAATTCTTTAGAATTATTAACCGTGATGGAAGATGACATGCTACTGGAAGCCTCTGTCATGGTGTTTCGGTATGCTACTGTGATACCTCTGCTGAAGGTAACATGCTCTGTCGCCTCTGTCGTGTAGTTTTCCGAGCTGGTTAAGCGATGACGGAATAGTGTTCCATTGCTGGGTAAGCAATGACGCTGTGGTTTTCCGAGCTGGTTAAGCGATGACGGAATAGTGTTCCATTGCTGGGTAAGCAATGACGGTGTGGTTTTCCGAGCTGGTTAAGCGATGACGGAAGGGTGTTCCATTGCTGGGTAAGCAATGACGGTATGGTTTTCTTGTGCTGGTTAAGCGAAGATGGAATAGCGATCGATTGCTGGTTAAGCAATGATGGTCTGTCGCTGTTGGACAAGCTATAACAATGCTTGAATACTGATATTGGTAGTCATGTATTTGCTGGTGAAATATATTGTCACATAATTATGTTTTGTTTGACGCCTTGTAAAAAAGGCGCCCATTAAATAATTTAGTGTACTATAGCTAAATTTTGAGCTTAATATAAATGTGAACAAAGTTGTATCTATTTGAGCACTTATTGGTCAGAGATAGCCGAGCGAAAATACTATGGATAAATTCTTTGTTTTCAGATAGTTCACACGAGGACGTGTGAAACGTCAGAATGGCCGTGTCGGAGATTGTAATATCAAAGCATGTCGTAACGATCATTTAATGAATCAAGTATTACATGAATCACTTATAATCTTTTAATTGTATTGTCATAATCGAAACGTCAAGCATTCTTGGCTATAATGCTTGGATGGAATCAGTGTGTAGCGGTGCTCAGGATTGAGTGCAGGTCCGCCTCGCTGAGATCATCACGTTATATTATCGCTGTGGTTCTGAAATAGTGTTGGTCGACATAGAGTTTGCCAGTGATACTACCCCGCGACATATATATATATGTATATATATATATATATATATATATATATATATATATATATATATATAGGGTGAGTCTGGGAAGACGCCCCCCCTTTAACTCTTTTATTATAAGTTAAAAAAAGGTTTATGTAAAAGTTTTATTTTACATATACTATTTTATGCCAGATGTAGATATTTTTTACAAAGTCAGGTTTACAAGATACGACTATCAACTTTTATTTTTCAAATGGCAAACTATAATTATTTTAATAAAATAAAAACCGCCATTTTTTTCTTTTGAACGATGTATTATCTTTTATTAATGAATTTAAAAAATTTCGAGAAAAATGAGAAAATTTAGAAATATTAGACATGTTGTTTAAACAAATATTATAGGTGGCTATGTGAAAATATACAAACATTTGTAGGTATCTTCTGATAGACAGGATCCTTGACGTATCCCCAAAGAAAAAAATCCATATGCGTAAGATCAGGAGATCTTGCTGGCCATGAAATAGGTCCACCTCGACCTATCCATTACTCCCTCCAATGATTATTTAAATTATTCCGAACATTACCTGCATAATGTGGTGGCATTTCAAAATGTTTTTTTTTGGTTTACAAAATAAGTTAAATTAAGTAACAAACAAATGTATACTTTTTTGACATTAATTTAATTGTTTTACATTGTTACGTTTTGTTTATTTCTAAATTATCTAATTTTTCTCGAAATTTTTCAAATACATTAATAAAAAATAATACATCGTTGAAAAGAGAAAAAAATGGCGGTTTCTATTTTATTAAAATAATTATAGGTAGCCATTTAAAAAGTTGAGAGTCGAATCTTGTATACTTGACTTTATAAAAAAAATATCTACATCTGCTATCAAATAGTATATGTAGAATAATAAAAATTTTATATGAGCCTTTTTTTCTATTACTTATAATAAAAAAGTTAAAGAGGGGAAGCGTCTTCCGAGACTCACTCTCTCTCTCTCTCTCTCTCTCTCTCTCTCTATATATATATATATATATATATATATATATATATATTGTAACGTTTTTATTTATTTGGGTGAAGTGTATTTATTAGATAATTATTATGAATTAAAATAAAAGTTTATTATAACAACAAATAGATATTGAATATAATTAAAAGATGATAAATATAACGAACACTACGATTAAACAAATATTAAACACTAATTAACACTAAGAATATTATAAAACACTTAAACACTAAGATTATTTATTTAAACAATATATAGATCACTTATTTATTTATATAACTGTATTTATTTATATTCACCACTTGTCTACTATCTGTTTATATCACCAACTGTTTAACACGCAACGCTTATTTATATCAGACTGTCCAATGCCTTTGCTAACGGTGCTTATATACCACGGCAGTTTTATTCCAGAGAATTCTAGAGCATTATTCTAGATAAAACACAATAGGTTACAGCAATCGCGTAATTAAGCAGGTTCTGACAAGTCGGTTGCGTCATCGCTAACAATAGACAGTCGCTCGTCCCCGCGACAGTGGCGGCGACGGCGACGGGGACAGCGGCGGTGACAGTGGCGGCGACGGCGGGCACTGCACATTACATTGCCCCCTCCTTAAGACTGTTTCGTCCCGGAACAGTTTGTGATGACGAAATCTGCATGCATTACCCTTGGTGCATTTCGAAGTTTTGAAGAAATGACAGTCGATGGTCCGCTCTACTTCCTCTTTATGTCCGTTAGGGTTAAAGCTGCAAATGAGAATTTCAACACCGGTAAAACGAAAGAGGATTTCTATCATGTTCCTAACAATCCTCCAATCTAAACCATCTAGACCACAGCCTAACTTCGGTACGGCTAGCTTCAAAATGTCTTTCTCAAGCAGATGATCCCTCAAATCGCACAGCGAGTTCCACAGGTTGCGGTACGACGGCTTCTGGTACGAGCGTGGTTTTGTAACCAGGTGATAGATGTACCGCTGATGGTCTGCATTGCTATCCCTCAGGCGAAGCGTTTTCCCAATAGTTGGGCGTTGGTTGGCCAGTTCTTGTTGTCGCCCAAATTTCGCCTTAAAGGCTGAAGCTATGCCACGGGACATCTTTAAGTCTTCTGATACGCAGTGACCGAGGGAATAATCTAAAGACACGGTGAATAGATCTCGGTGTTCTTCTTTCGTCACGCCGAACCGCGCCTTGCAGCCAAAGGAATAGTTCTCTATGAAGTCTTCAAAAGTTGGTTCTTGTGTTATGATCCGACGAACGGTGGCTTTAACATGGCCTTCGTGGTTGTCTCCGGCGAAAGGGGCTACCCGATTAAAGTGTATTACTCTCGGCTTCCCGCTATGTTGTTTCTTAATTCTGTATACCACGTCGTTTATCCTTTTGACTACCTCATAGAGACCTTCCCAATTATTTTGCAGCTTTGGTGATAACCCACGACTAAATCCCCAGGTTGATATCCACCCTTTTCGGCCTTGATGTCATACCGGTCCTTCATTCGGTCGCTGGCAGCTTGAATGTTCGTAAGGACTTGTTCATGAATGCCATCCATTTTTCTCCGTAAATCCGTAACGTAATCTTCCCCAGCCAGATCTTGTCCAGGTTTACTGGCGAACACCAAGTCACATGGTAAGCGTAACTCACGCCCGAATAAGATGTTTGCAGGAGTTTGCCCTGTTGTTTCATGCACGGATGAACGATAAGCCATCAGGAACAGATGGAGGTGTCGGTCCCAGTCTCTTTGGTGGTTGGAGACTACCTTCGACAAATATCGGTTGATCGTTCTGTTCATTCGTTCAACCATGCCATCAGACTGCGGATGTAATGCAGTTGTTCTAGTTTTATTAATTCCTAATATCTTACAGACATTTTGGAAAACAGCAGACTCAAAATTTCTTCCCTGGTCGGAGTGGAGTTCACGCGGTACTCCGAATCGGCATATACATTCCTTAACTAAAGTTTCAGCGACCGTGGTGGCTTCCTGGTTGGGTAATGGATATGCTTCAACCCACTTGGTGAAGTAGTCCATAACAACCACGATGTATTTATTTCCTTCGTCACTTTCTGGGAATGGTCCAGCCACATCAATCGCAATACGCTCAAATGGGCTGCCAACGTTCTATTGACGCATTGGAGCTTTTCGTCGTTTATGCGGACCGTTACTTCCAGCGCAAACCACACATTTTCTTGTACCAATCTTTAACATCTTCTGTATAGTTAACCCAGTAAAATCGCTGGCGCAATCTTTCTAACGTTTTTATGACTCCAAAATGGTCTCCAGATCCGTCATGGATCTCTTTCAGCACGTCTGGTACTGTACTCTTAGGAATAACTAACTGAGTTCTCTTTTCAGTTCCATTAACATTTTCTACCACACGCTTTAACAGGCCATCCTCAATCACCATGGAGTCCCATTGCGCCCAGTACGATTTTACGCTCGGTGAGTGCGGTGCAACATCTTCCCATACTGGTTTGCTCTCTTCTGCTTTCCATTCCAGTATAATTTTCAAAGTCGGATCTTTTTCTTGGTCTTCGCGTAGTCCGTCGGGCTGCCAATTATCGTCGACTACTGTTGTTCTGGCGACGATGGAAAATTTCTCGTCTAGTCGACTGCAACGCTTGCATTCGTCTTGGCATGGCCTTCTGGACAATGCGTCGGCATTACGATGGCTGGTACCTGTCCTATGCTCGATTTTGAAATTGTATTCCTGTTGTCTTTCAATCCATCTAGCCACCTGACCTTCAGGATTCTTGAATTGTAGCAGCCATTTTAATGCAGCATGGTCAGTTCTAATAAAAAAATTTCTTCCATACAAATATTTGTAGAAATGTTCCACGGATTTGACGACTGCCAAGAGTTCTTTTCTAGTAACACAATAATTCCTCTCTGGTTTTGACAAGGTCTTACTAAAATAGGCAATAACCTTCTCATGCCCGTCTTGTATCTGGGAAAGAACGCCACCAATTCCCACGTTGCTGGCATCTGTGTCAAGTATGAACTCTCCTTCAGGTAAAGGATAACTCAGGACAGGTGCGCTTGTCAAAGCATGTTTAAGTTCTTTGAACGCAACTTTGCAGTCCATTTCCCAGATAAATCTTCGACCTTCTTCAGTAAGCTTTGTCAGTGGCTTGGCTATGTTGGCAAATCCAGGTACATATCGTCGATAATAGGTACATAACCCTAGAAAACTTCTAAGTTCGTGATTGTCTCTAGGTGCTGGCCAATATCTCACGGCTTTTATCTTTTCGGGTCAACTGCAATACCGTTATCCGAAACCACGTGTCCAAGGTAATGAACTTCCTTTTGAAACAGGTGGCACTTCTTGGGGCTGAGATTCAGGTTAGCCTTCCGCAATCTCTGGAAAATCTCTTCCAAATTCTTCATGTGGTCCTCGAATATTTTACCTACCACAATAATGTCGTCGAGATAGACTAAACAGGTTTTCCATGATAGTCTAGCCAATACTGTTTCCATGAGTCGTTCAAACGTTGCAGGGGCATTGCAGAGCCCAAATGGCATTACAGTAAATTGCCACAGTCCGGTACCAATTGTGAAGGCTGTCTTTTCTTTATCTTTTGGATCCAAATCGACTTGCTAGTATCCGCTCTTTAGATCCAGAGTGGAGAAGATCTTCGAGCCAGCCAAAGTGTCCAGTGTATCGTCTATTCGAGGTAGCGGGTAGCTATCCTTCTAGGTGATGTTGTTAAGTTGACGGTAATCGACGCAAAATCGTGTAGAGACATCCTTCTTCTTCACTAACACCACTGGTAAAGCCCACGGACTGCTTGAAGGTTCGATCACACCTTCCTTTTTCATGTCTTCAATAATTCTTTTCGCATCCTCACGCTTCGCCAATGGTAGTCTTTTTGCTGGTTGGCGGATGGGTCTTGCGTCGCCGGTGTCTATCTTATGATGAACCACATTAGTTCTCCCGTTGGTCTTGTTGTCAAATTGGAACACATCTTGAAATCTTCCAATTAATTTCTTCGCGTTGGTTCTCTGGTCGGCGGTCAGTTCTTGGAAGGATGTTGATAATTCATTAATTAACGTGTTCGGAACTTCCTGAGATATGTTTTCCTTGGCTTTCACAGTTCAAATAATGGAGGAAACTTCGAAGCATTCTTCTACAATTGTTCCTCTCTTAAGAACAACAGGATAAAATTTTTGCGTTCATTATTCGAACTGGTATTACTTGACTGGATTTAATCAGTGATTTTCCTACAACAACTCCAGTACCAGTCTTCACATCATCATTCTTTGGCTCAAGCATAACAATATTCCCCTCACAGAAACTACCATCTAATGGTGCTCGCACAATAGAGTCACTTCGTTCTGGAAGGGTAACATCTTCGGCCATTAGTGCGCGCACAGCCTTGTCTTCTCGTGGGTTTAAACCAAGTTCTTCTTCATTGACCATCATTGCTCCATTCTTCAGGTCAAGTTTAAAACCGTGCTGTTTCATTACGTTTATGCCGAGTATTAATTCTTCTTCAACGTCAGCTACCAGCGCACGATGTTCAAAGGATGTGTTTCCAATAGTGATGGTTATATCTATTTCTCCTAATGTGGTAGCTTGTTCTCCCGTTGCTGTACGTAATCGCCATTTGGTTGGTTAAAGATGCGTCTTGCCTGTGTTCTTTACTAAGTCGGGTCAAATTATAGTCTTCGTCGCACCCGTATCCAGTAACATTTTTAGTGGTCTTCCATTAACAGAGCCATTCACGTAGATACTACTGGCTTGATGATGAAGGGATGCGACATAACTGATGAATTGTGGGGCTATCAGATTACGAGTTGACGATTGCCCCTTCGCATCAACCCGACTTAGTTTTCCAACTCCTTTTCTTCTTTTGTCGATTCCATATTTTGTGCATTTTTCGAAAAACTAAGTTTCTTTCTTTCAGCAACCACTTCATTTACAATTCGTCGCATTTTCTCTTCTAGGTCTTCCGTGTCTTCTTTTCTCTCGGCATCAATATTTTGCACTCGAGATTGGTTACGTGAAGCTTGTTTGGCAGCTTCATGTTCTAGTGCATATGAGAGCGCGTCAATTAATATTTTTGGGCGGGCCAATCGCAGTGCTTGCTGTGTTTTGCTGTCTCGAGCTCCGTAGATAAATGCTTGAACGGCCAAGCCCTACAAAACGCTGTCAGGAGCTGCAGGATGTGCGAGACGAACCAAACGAGCTACGTCGACTTCAAATTCTCGAAGCCTTTCTTTTGAGCTCTGATAACGGTTCCTCAGTTGCGTCTGGTACACTTCCTCCAGGTGCGCATTGCCGTACCGCATGTCCAACCGCTTGACTAGTTGGTCGTAGTCCTCTTGTTCTTCTTCCTTCAGCGTTTGTAGGATGTCGATGGCTTCCCCACGCAACGAAACAGTCAATGCTGTAGCCTTCTCTTTGGACGTCCAGTTATGTGCTTTTGCAGCCGCTTCAAATTGTTTTAAATAGTTCGCCCACGAAGATTTTCCATCAAATACCGGCGTTTTGATGTGCATTGTTGTACTAGTATCAGATTTTACTACTTTATTTTTTTTTTGTAAACCTGCCTTCATTACATCGGAATTTGGCATTGGTGACAATGTAATTCTAGTGACCTTTTCTCGTAATTCTTCGATCTGCTTGTCATATTCATCTTTTAAATACTTCAGCTCTTCTTCAGTTTTTCTAGAATGCTCCTTTAATTTTTGTTCTAAAGTTTGCTCCAGAATTCTAGAATTTTTTTCCATTTTTTGTTCTAATGTTTTAGATTGCTCCAACAATTCTTCTTTTAATGTTCTGGAATTTTCCTCTAGTTTTTGTTCTAATGTTCTAGAATATTCTTTCGCTTTTCTAGAACTTTCAATTAATTTTTCTTCTAAACTTCTAGAATGCTCCATTAATTCTTCTTTTAATGTTGTACAATTTTCTGTTATTTCCCGTTTTAATTCTTCTTTTAGTGATCTGGAACTTTCTTCTGATTTTCTAGAACTATCCTAAAATTTTTGTTCTAATGTTCTACAATTTTCTGTCATTTCCTGCTTTAATGTTCTCGAAGATTCTGTCAATCGTTCTCTTAATAGTTTACTAATGTCACACTGAATTTCGGATAAATAATCGTCAGGATTTTCACCTGCATCGATTAGTGCTTGTCGCAGACGAGATTGTAGAACGATTTTCAGCCCTGTCGTATCCAAATCTCGCTCATCCAGTTCACTTACTTTTAATTCACTTAAATTCACTTGTTTAGTTGCCATATTATTTATTTTTATGTAACACTTTACAGTTTATTAACCCCACACCTGACACTAATTGTAACGTTTTTATTTATTTGGGTGAAGTGTAAATATAAGACAATTATTATTAATTAAAATGAAAATTTATTATAACAATAAATGGATATTAAATATAATTAAAAGATGATAAATATAACGAACACTACGATTAAACAAATATTAAACACTAATTAAGACTAAGAATATTATAAAACACTTAAACACTAAGATTATTTATTTAAACAATATATAGATCACTTATTTATTTATACAACTGTATTTATTTATATTCACCACTTGTCTACTATCTGTTTATATCACCAACTGTTAACACGCAACGCTTATTTATATCAGAGTGTCCAATGCCTTCGCTAACGGTGCTTATATACCCCGGCAGTTTTATTCCAGAGAATTCTAGAGCATTATTCTAGATAAAATACAATAGGTTACATCAACTGCGTAATTAAGCAAGTTTTGACAAGTCGGTTGCGTCATCGCTAACAATAGACAGTCGTTCGTCCCCGCGACAGCGGCGGCGACAGCGACAAGGACAGCGGCGGTAACAGTGGCGGCGACGGCGGGCACTGCACACTACAATATATATGGTCTCTCGTGGCCCCGTGCCTGAGTGTCAGATCTAAGGAACCGGGTTCGATCCCGACTGACGCCAAATATTTCGAATTTTAAATGGCACATAATTGACCCCTGTGGAGTACTCTACACGCCAACATTTCATCATTACCGATCTCTGTGTACAAAGCAGATTGGCACACCCAGCAATGGGTAATAAGCCGTTATGATATATATATATATATATATATATATATATATATATATATATATATATATTAGATGTTTTAATTCCATAGCTAGCATAATTAAATTGTAACTTTATAAATTTTCATATCTAATTTCTGTAGTTACAAAACATGATAAATGAATTCTGTTTACTGATTTATATGCAGAATTTTATACTTATAAATTTTTCTTTAAATATTTATTTTTTCAAAATAATTTGGCAAACCACGCGCAAAGAAAAACTGTTTAACATAAACGCCTACGGCCCGTATTTTGTGGAAAATCTTGTTATATGTATGTTTAAAAAAAATAGTTTAATGTAACATAAATTGGATAATTTTTAACTAAATATATTAAACCAGTACTTTCAGTACCCACCAATGTCTACCAGTAAATCAAAATTGCCTAACCGTGCGATTGTACATTTTACGCGTAGACACATGTTTACATAATTTGTAGGTTGTACATGCAGTATTGGTCACACATGAAATACAGTTACAGTATTAAGTTATGAGTAATATTATGCATTCTTCCAAAATAATTTTTATTTTATTCTAACCTTAGGACTCCTTATACAGGATGTGCAGGATACTAGATTTTCGACCATCACCAACGGGATCTCGATTAAGTGATACGAGGTCGATTAATTTACGGCACATTTGCCTCATAACTAGACCATTTTAAAGATATTTATTTAATCTAAAAATGCACTGGTTATTTGATAAATACAGAATTTCAAATTTTTCGGATGTTTTTGTCAAATACACAGTTATTTTAATATATAACTACCCGGTTTCCAGTTTTGAGTTTCAAACTACATGATTCTCGGTTCTGAAACCGAAACTATCTGGTTCTCGATTATAAATCGAAATAATCGGTTCTTAGATCTTTGGTATCAAAACTACTCGGTTCTACTTAACGACTTCATCATAAAATTAATTAACAAAAATATTTCACAATTAATAAAACATAGATAGTTACTATTATCATAATAAAGGAACATATCTGTGCTAATATCACTTTAAAATTAATAAAACTATGTTGCTAATAGAAATAAAATAAAGCAAGTAATGCCGGATTCATGCAATAATAAATATTTATAAGATGAACTTGCCGAAGTGCGTACTACTTTTTTCAAAGTTTGACTATAGGGTTTATATTATTTTGCAAGTTCTTAAACAATTAATTGTACGTTTTATTTTATTTGTTGGACCTTACCGCATGTATTAAACTACTTGCATTCTTAATTGGCCTCACCAATTTTTTTTTGTGTGAGATTTTTAAAATGTCGGTTAATAGAACGCCCTTCCACTCTGGTAGAACGTAAGTGCATAACACGTCCGTAACTTCATTCTAAAACATGTAATACGATTGGTAAATATCTTTATTCTCTCATATTTTACAAAATAAACAAAATTTAACTCATACAACAACCAAAAGGTATAAGGATAATAAAATAAAAACACTATTGAATGAGTGTCCGTGAGGTGACGTTTGGTAAACGCCCGCACGGTACGAATATGTCATCATCTTCACCGATACCTGCTTACAAAGCAGATTGGCAAATCCAGCAATGGGTAATATGCCGTGATGATATATTATTATTATTATAATTATTATTTTTATTAATTATTATTATTATTATTATTATTATTTTTATTATTATTATTATTATTATTATTATTATTATTATTATTATTATTATTATTATTATTATTATTATTATTATTATTATTATTTTTATTATTATTATTATTATTGAATGTTGTAGGATGAATTTCTAATTTCTCCTAATTCGATTGAGCATACTAACAATAATTGGCATGTACGCACTTTCCCACTCTTATATTTTTGTATGGCTTTTCTTCTAATCAAAAAGTTAAAATACAAAAATAATTACGTGGTCGAATACGTCAATCAAAATTATTTAAGAATTATTTATAATCAAACTTACAGAACTACGACTAGGTACATAAATATATGTAGATCAAAAAGTGTTAGAAAATGTAAGAAATATATCCTTGAATTTTGAAATATCCTGTAAAATATAAAATATGCCGTATAGGCATATGAAGTTAATTAAAATTCAACCAATATGTTGCGTTGACAATTTATGAAAACTGACTACAATATATTTATTGCAACGTTATAAGTTTATAGAATTTTACACGGTAGTTACTAAAAATTATGATGGTATAAAAAAGGCATCTATTAAACAACGAATAGCTGAATAGGCAGACGGTTTTTAATTTTCAAACTAATAAGTCCAAATTATTTTAAGTTCACAAATTATTATCACAATATTTATTTTAATTATATTTATACTCAATATACTTATTTTATTATTTTTATACTTGAGTAATTATTACATACCCAAATCGTAGATCCTAAAATTGATATCGTTTAAACTACTCAGTTTGGCACGGACCCAGTTAAATTTGTAGTGTTGGGGTTGAAAGCACCCCACGTTACAATTGGTGGAAGCGATTTAGGGGTATATCTGCCAAATTACAGAAATCAGTATATCTAATTTTCTCGCGAGGGTTTAAATAATATCAATTTGTCTAGTGATAGGTACATCGCGGCCGCGAGTGTTGAAATGCCGAGTGGTGCCAGCGGAAGCGATAGCGCAGGAGGTTCTGGTGCTGGAGGGACCGGCAGCTCTGGTGTTTCTAGTACAGGAGGAACCGGCGGCTCGGGTGGTGCTGGTGCAGGAGGAACCGGCGGCCAGGGAGGTTCGGGTGCAGGTAAGGTAAATATTTCTTTTCAAGAAAATAGGAAAAAAAATTAATTCCGAATTGTCGCGCAGACAATGGAACAATTTAATGAAGAAAATGTGGTTGATTTTTTCGAAAAATTAGAATTAAGAACTAATATAGAAGGATGAGACGAGAAGCAAGTAAAAGACTTAATTAAATGTAGACCGGCAGGCGACGCTATCGAATTTTACTTAACCCGACCGGAACTGGAAGACCGTCTCACTAAATATAAAGACTTTAAGTTATTTATAGAAAGATTCACTTAGTGTAAGATACCGGACAAATTTATAATGAAATTTCTGACTAGACAAAATATAGGCGAATCTGTTCAAAATTTTGCGACCAGACTTAGACGTTTAAAAAATAATTTATTAAAGAAGAAGAGAAGTACAAGAAAATTTTCTTTCAAAATTAATATTGTATCAATATAAACCAGGGCTAAGAAATGAAATTAAACGGTATGTTCGGGTAATAATGGACAGTAATAGTGACAACCTTTGAAGATGCAGTGAATTTAGCTGAGAGCGAAGATATGGAATTATGTATTAAAAAATTTCAAAATTTAGAAATTGTATCAGTAAATAAAAAACCAGGTCCAAATATTAATAAATGCTTCATTTGTAGTAGAACAAATTATATAGCTTAAGATTGTAGATTAAGAAGGCAAGACACTTCTCATATATGTAAAAAGCCAAGTCATATAGCAATTGGTTTCTGAAAGAATTCAATGAATAGATATTACATAAACAGAAACAAGCAGAATGAAACTAGGAACAATAATGTCAATTCAAATCACAGAAACTTTAACAATAACACATCTCCAAGCTATTACCTTAGAGATTGAACAACTTCGCATGAAGCAAGATGAAGTTACAACAGTACACTCAATTCTACACAACGCAAAATTTAAACGGACTACACCTCTCGTCCAAGCTTCTACACGGGTGGCTAAACTAAGAAAAGTAGACCCAGTATAATTATCCCCCACTTAGATTCAGTTTTATCAGCAACTCCAAATTTTATTACGTTAAAAATTAAAAATGAAAAAGTAAAATTATTAGTAGATACAGGAGCTGCAGTTTCAAATCTTAAAGAAAAAATTGCGAAAGACGAAATGATAATAAAAGAAAATGTAGGAAATCTAACATCAATATTATGTGACACAATCAATTACTTTGGAACTGGAGAAATAGCATAATCTTACCGTAATAAAAATTTACTTTTCACATGTATAATATGTTCAAATGAATCAAAATTACAAGCTGATGTACTATTAAGTCGAGATTTTTTACAATTTTATGAGGCGTTAATTAATTATAAGAAGAAAACAGTAAAAATAGACGATGAACATATAACTCTGTATAAACAATGACAAGAAAAGTTCTCATTCAGCAAAAATTGTCGGAACAATGGAACCTGAGAAAAGCAAGTGTGATAGTAAGGCCATGGTCACACTGAACAATCAATATTGATCGGGCACGATCGAGTAAAAAGCAAACCTGAGTTAAACAATGCATATGGTCACAGTGCGTGCATCGATGACAATCGCGTAAGATCGTGTACCGTCGACTTGTTTGATTTTCGGGGAGCATATCACAATCCATACTTCTCATAGCTTATACTCTGCATGAATCATACTTGTCACAAGTCATACTCAGCTCGGGTTCTCTCGGCAAAGTTCGATTTACACTGGGAAAAAATACATATGCAGTAGAAAGATAGGTTCAACATTAGGAGAATAGATAACTCTCTAGTTTATTAAAATAAAATTTATCCAGCGATCTGTCAGATATTTAAAAAATTATTATATTTTAAATACTTTTGGAATTGAATGAAGATGTAATATAGTATTCAGTCATAAATATAATTGTAAAACAGGCAAATATTTGTAGTATCTATACAAATATAAGACCAATTATCATTTTTTAGGTTAAATGAACATAAATATTGAAAAACTGATAAATACATATACAAAATACATGTTTATTAAAGTTTATCTTCAAGTATTTATATACCTTACTGTAAGACTGATATTAAACGTATGTATATACTGGTATCTAAAATAGTTCATATTTTACAATACAATAATAAATATTTTCTATGTATTTTGTTTCATAATGGTTTACTATTCCTATATTTTTCTCCATATACGACCAGCAGGGAATTCTAAAAGAATAACACGACAAATGGCCTGTCATCTCTGTTTTGAAATATGACACTGTTATTTAACTGTTTATTGTGATTGGTATTATTGCAATATAACATTCTTTATTCGATTGTTCTTAAAATATTGTTAAAGTCTCAATAAAACCTAATATAAAATAGTTTATTTTTAAACATATCACATTAAATCCATATCATATATTAATATGCACCTACCTACTTATGGTATGAAATACTTTATATAATTAGGATTCATTTTATAAAATATTAATTTTAAATTTGAGGTTGAAGAGCTGTCACCTTGCATAAAATTTTAGTTGAGTAATGCGGATTCCAAATATTTCTCCGATAGAAAACGAAGCGTGTTCGGCTGTCGTCGTAGTATAACTTATGAGAAGTATGACTTATAAGAAGTATGGGCTGTGATATGTACTCGATTTTCGTACCGCGCTCTATGGAGTGCGTGCCAGCCGATATAATCCGACAGTTCCGAAATGCTACGCCCCATAAATGCTATGCCTCACAAATGCTACAAGTTATAAAGTTATCCCCACCACCAGAACCGAAGTTTCCCGAACACACAATGCTACCAGTTATAATGTGGGACGAATAGGCACAGGATGAAGAGTGTTCTGAACGTACGAATCATCTATTATAGGTCGCTACATATTCGTATTTCGCCTATGAAAATATAGGTGGCTATACATTAACTTTGAAATTTGGTGATTACTATATTTTAATTTTTTTCAACCATAAAAATATAATCAATTTAAAATTAAGTAAATAATATAAATAATAAACACGTTTCATAAATAAAATTTTATTCAATTTAGTAATAAATTATCTTTTCTTAGTAGGCCTGATTCATTTAAAGAAACGAAACATTATACATTAAATACTAAGGTAATTTATACACAGATTACAGATCACATTCTTCATTTCTATAATTTTTAAAGCTCATAATCTTGGGTCCTTGAATTTAGCTGGCAATAATTTCTTTACAATTCCATTTTCTAAAATTACTTTCACGCTTCTTATACTATTTTCTGCTCTTCGTCGTCAGTTATTGTTAGATAAATGACAAAGAAGTTCCTTTATTGACTTGATACACAAAGTTTATAATAGAAAAGACATTTATTTCCATAGAAAAATACACAAAATTAACAACTAAAAACAAAAACCTGTCAAATCCTATTTCAATTCTGTCTCCGTCAATAATACAGTTCTCATATAACTATTACATTACATATTTATACTATAATATACATTTGGCTGCATACATTACGCAATAACTGTAACAACATACCGATGAAGTCACTCATATTTGGAAAATAATATTGTAACTTTTAACTTTGAAATAGATCATACACTCCGAAAGTGATAACGTCAAAATCGAGCGGGAATTACAAAACCTGAAATATTATTGAAGTATGTATCCGGTTTGTAGGTGTGGAAGGTTTAAGAAGTTTTGATCATAATACGGCCATAAAATCATTGCAGTTAAGATTCATTTAAACAATTATTACATTTTATTTTCTTTGGAACTAAATGTACTTGAACATGTACACGAGGTCTAAGAACATAAATAAAAAAATAAATGTAGGAAATATTAATGAATGAGAGGGAGAGGAAAATAACAATATTTTTTACAGTTCTTATTCATTACATGACAACCTTAATTTGTTATACTTATGACGAATGCTAGTTTTTCGTTTCATATTTTTCTAAATAAAATTTATATGTATAAACTTTATTAATTCTGACCTGTGGGGAAACAATTTATATGAAGAATTACAGGTCATAATTAACTTTCTCACATTTCTGTGATTTTTATCGTAAATAATGGAAATAAAAACAAATTCAAACATTGAAATAAATCCTCAGAAATTAATTGATATGCCAATGGACGTACGTATGAGTTTAAATTGAAGACCTTGCAGCAAGGAGGTATCTGTGATTTTTGGAAATGAGATCTGCGGCTATTTGAAGAAAAATAGCTTAATCTGTGCGTGCAACAACAAATCTTCTAAGTTTAAGCGAATTAACGTTAATAAAATTAAATGGACACATTCTTTTGTATTCCGGAGAAATGTCAAAAAAGACAGATACTTCCTTGTTGCTGCACAGTCTTCATTTGAAACCCTACATCATGAGTTTCGAGCATGTCACGTGTTACATTCTAAGGCTGCATCCCCATGCATCCGTATTCACGTATCCGTGTTACGTGATTTACGTACGTAAAAATTTAGCCCGTCCCCATGAGAGCAGTAGATACGGTGTCCGTATTCATACTGAATTTATAAATCGATGGTAGTAGTGTTTTGTATTATGGAATCGGAAACATTAATATTAACTGTACTCAGTTTGGCCCGTCAATTGAGCACAACAGCTTTATCATAACAACAATAACAACAATCAGAGTTCCTGAATAACCTTAATAGTATAGACGTAAATTTTGAGTTCGAAGTATTTTTACTGAATAGAAGTGGATTATTCAGGGTGCTAGCAATAATTAAAACCACAACAAACATCAAAATACATAAACTGACAAACTAACTCCTATGCGCATGCGTCAAGTCATCCGTATCCGTGAAAAGTTGAAATTAACCAACTTACGTCCGTTGCGTTCTTAAAACGGACCGTTGTATCAATTCACGGTTTTGATTGGTTACAAACACGGTGTAGTATCTATAGGTGAGTGCACGACGTATTCCAATGCATTACGAAGAATGGCTAACTAACTGGGCTAGTTCATACAGTATACCGCTAGATGTCAGGTTTTGTTGCGACCCGGTTTTTACACAAAATATTTAAAATATTAAATTATTCATATATAACGCATAATATTCTATATTTTCAATCATTATCTTTTATCTTTTGTCAGTTCTATGTATGTATTTTGTACAAATTCCATACAGAAACGTTTCTATATTTCCAGTAAAATTATAAAACAACATGTCAAATACACTTGACATTGACACCTTAGTACATGTTTCTGTGATTATAGTGTAGCTGGCTGCCGCTAAATTGCACATTTTGGCACCTTAAAAAAACTATATTTCTCTTTATTTGATCCATACCCTGTTGTGCATCTTGTAGCAAAACATTTTTTGTCAAATGGTAACGGGTCGCGTTAGCGCCATTTTGTTTCCCAGTTACTTAGCCATGTCAACGCATCTCGTGCTCTCACCTATAGATACTACACCGTGGTTACAAATGATGCAGCCTTAAAGTAATTCCACTCTACTGAACTCCTGTGAACTTTCTGTTTATAATCAAAATCACCTTCCACGGAAGAAAATAGTATCAATTTACCGGCAATCTTAAATTATATTACCTATATTACCGACATTTAGAAAAGTCTGTGACGTTAACGTATTATGAATTTTTGACAATTTAATACGTCATTTTCTTTGCCTCATTTAAATTAAAGACCTAGGGTTGGTGACACCACTTCCATAATAAAAATTTTTCAGTTGTGCGATTTGTTTTTTCAAATAGGGTCCTCCTCGTTTTACCTCTCGCTAATAGAGGTATTGAATTCATGTTGAAAATCGCATATCCAGATTTTAACGAATAAGCACGTTTTAAGGTCCCTAGAATCCGATTGTAACATTTTTACGATGTTGTCCGTATGTGTGGATGTCGGATCCACGATTTCTCAAATACTATAAGACTTAAGACATTTAGAACTACGGATTCCTCAATCTAACAATAATGGGAAGAGTTGATTAAGTTTTGGTAACAATTGGGCAACCGGAAGTAGTAGTTATAAGAAAAAAATCATCTAAATATTATTTATCGAAAATTTATGTAAATACTTATATTAAAGAACGTTAAATTCTTTATTCGATAAATATAAATTCATTATTATATCTTCTATAGATTTAGAGATAAAGGAATGCATATAAAATCGTTATATTACCAACTGATTGTGAATAAACAACATTACCTACCTACTTATTCTTTTTCCGAAAATGCAAATTTTAAATTCCTTGCATCTTTGGCAAATTCATTTAGAACTTCGTCTATATATTTTTGTTTATTTTCGCTTATATAATCGCGATGGAGGCTCATCATTCATAAACCGTCTAGCCGATCTTCGCTAATAGTAGATCTAATCCATGTTTTCACTCTTCTTAGAGTGCTAAAAGATCTTTCCACAGTGCATGTAGTTGGAGGAAGACAAATTAAAATTTCTAAGCTTTGGAGATTGCTGGGTAAAACGTACAATGTTGTAAAAGTTCTGTTACAGGAGTTCCTTTAGTAATAATCATTTCTTTATTTGAAACCCAATATTCGTGCCATGCTAAATATGAATGAATCTCTTGAGCTAGTTTAGTAAAATTGTTATAGTTTATTTGTTTTAAATTAATCGGATGCAAATTATAGAGCAAAAAGGCAACATTATCATCTTTCGAAAACCGAGAATTTAAAGAACTAATTAAGAAATCTAAGTAATTTATAAAAATTGCTTTTTAAAAATATTCTCGCACAGAATTAGCTTCGTAGTTTGCACGGTGAATTTGTCTTCCACCACTAGCGACTCTCGGCATTTTTAATTCAAGATCAAAATTTTGTGCAACTTCTTCAGCGGTATTAAATAGTTCAGTAAAAATTATTTCTAAATCCTTTGTTTATTAAATATATCCAATAAGTGATTAATATGTTTCTGTACAGCTAGCATATCAACAGAAATACCCTGCAAAATATTTGTTACGAATTCCAGAAGTGCCGAATATTTAGATATTATTTTAAGGGAAACAATAAAATAGCTCTCAACAGTAGCACTTGATAGTTGCTATGCTCCTAATCTAGTAGCACGATTAACTTCAGCTATGGTATTGGTAATATTTTTATTTATAATTTGTACTGCGGATGTATCTTTTAAATTGTGTGCGCGCGAAGCTTATATACGCTAACTTCATGATGAAGATTTGAACGTTAGGAAACAGAACGAAAGAAGAAAACAACAAGGCGATGTAAGGACATTAGGATGCGACATAAGTAGCCGTGGCAAAAAAATTAAAAATGGTAACTTTCCTTTTAAAATTCTTAAAATTAGAGAAAAGCCAGGGGGGCAAGTGCCCCCTCTTGCCCCCCCCCCCCCCTATGGGCGCCCATGTTGGAGAATAGAATTTTTGAAACGTATACGTTTAGACACTATACGTTCATGAACGCATACGAATGCGAACGAATGATTTGGAGAATTGAGGCCCAGGCCTTAACACACGTATTTTTTAAGAAATTTTTAAAAAATCTTGACGAAAACAATATCTAACGCACACCAGGCACACACATTCAACATTTTTTTTTTCGCACGCGTCAAAATTTAGATCATTAGCGAGTTTTCTAATTGACAAGTGCAAAAAAAGTCTTATAAAATGAGTTCTTTATACTATTTTTTTATATTTTGCGCCTTCTACAATTAACATTTACTTACTCAATTTGCGATTATATTTGTAACCATTTGTACATTTTCATGTAAATAATCTTCCCTAAATAAAAAATCTGATGTGGCCAGCACATTACCTTCCGTCAGTTCTATGTATTTTGTACAAATTTCATACGGAAAGTTCCTACAATACCTTCCTTACCTAAAGGTGACGGAAGGTAAAAATAATAATAATAATTTCGACATTACATTATTAAAATGAATTGTCAATTAACTAAAAATAAATTAGGTAAAAATGGGTTAAAGAAACGCCATCTAGTACCAACCGTCTAAAACAAAAAATTGCGTTTCGAAATGAAGGTCATTACGATACGCAATTGCGTATCGTAATGACTTCATTATGAACGCAAAATATAAAAAAAAATGTTATAAAACGTAGGATAAGAAGGAAAATAAGACATAATTTTGCAAATATACATTAATTGAAACAGTATTATTGTATGAAAGCGTGAGTACCTACTTAAACATGGAAATATATGTAGTTCATCTAACCTAATTTCTTTCGAAAAAATGCCAAAATCTCTATAAATATAGCTTTCCGCACACAATTTTTATTTAGTGTTTTTAATGGTTTACCAAGTATATATAATCATTAATATAAAATTCTTGAATTCCGGATAAACTGCAATTTAGCCCTGAATTTTAACGAAACCTATAGCTATCTTTCTTTCACCAGTCTCTACAGTAGGCTGTGCGAGAAAGAAAGCAATAGTTGTGATGTGACGTAAATATATAAGATACTTAAAATCTGAAATATATCAGAAACTAAAAAATCATTTAAAACTTTCTTTATTTTATATGCATCATAATCGCTCTTTAAAACACGCAAAAGCGTGCGTAAATCGACCATTGCAACACGCTAAATTTTTGAGTTACCAAGGTAACGAAAAATGACAATAAATATGAGTAACAACTAATATAATGTTGGTGCCTTTACCTTCATTGACTATTCTTCAAAATGGGCCAGTACAACATTTTCCGATACTTTACCTATTTTTTTTTCTTCCCGCACTATTCGTGAATTGAAAATAACACAGTATTGATCTTTTGATCGTACGAGCAATAGATTATTAATTGCAACATTGGTAATCTCATTCATTTTTTCTGGAATTTGAATATCGCTCTCTGAATACATCGGAGCTCGCACAGATATAATCAAAATGACATGAAAATGACTTTTGCGTGTAAAAAAATTTATCAACAACGTATTGACCAAAAAGATACAACCATAACAACTGTCACTTTTCCTTAGTTAATATTAATATTCTCCACTTTCTTTATACTGACCATTTCAAATTTAAATTGAAAAATTGCGCGGTCCACTTGGCGCATGGCATGCCAATTGTATAATGTAGTATAAATATATAATGTAGTAATTATATGAGAACTGTATTATTGACGGAGACAGAATTGAAATAGGATTTGACAGGTTTTTGTTTTTAGTTGTTAATTTTGTGTATTTTTCTATGGAAATAAATGTCTTTTCTATTATAAACTTTGTGTATCAAGTCAATAAAGGAACTTCTTTGTCATTTATCTAACAATAACTGACGACGAAGAGCAGAAAATAGTATAAGAAGCGTGAAAGTAATTTTAGAAAATGGAATTGTAAAGAAATTATTGCCAGCTAAATTCAAGGACCCAAGATTATGAGCTTTAAAAATTATAGAAATGAAGAATGTGATCTGTAATCTGTGTATAAATTACCTTAGTATTTAATGTATAATGTTTCGTTTCTTTAAATGAATCAGGCCTACTAAGAAAAGATAATTTATTACTAAATTGAATAAAATTTTATTTATGAAACGTGTTTATTATTTATATTATTTACTTAATTTTAAATTGATTATATTTTTATGGTTGAAAAAAATTAAAATATAGTAATCACCAAATTTCAAAGTTAATGTATAGCCACCTATATTTTCATAGGCGAAATACGAATATGTAGCGACCTATAATAGATGATTCGTACGTTCAGAACACTCTTCATCCTGTGCCTATTCGTCCCACATTATAACTGGTAGCATTGTGTGTTCGGGAAACTTCGGGTCTGGTGGTGGGGATAACTTTATAACTTGTAGCATTTGTGAGGCATAGCATTTGTGGGGCGTAGCACTTCGGAGGTATAGGATTATAACGACTGACATGAACCGGCTCTATGCTGCTCGATGGTAACAGACATGCGCAGTTGCGTGTGTACTTGCGCATTGATCTTCGCAGGAATAGAATCTGACAGATTCTAACCTTTTGAGTTTTCTGTTTTCATTACAAAAAAAAAAAATACAGAACAGTAGACTGTCAATGAGATTGATCAATTAGTAACTTAAGTTCGCTCCTAAGATCTCTATGATCAGAGCAGGGTATCGTTGAGGGTACAGTAATGTCAATAATATTGACAATTTATGTTACTATACACGTATAAATGCAACATACTAGATTCTTTTTTATTAATTACTTGACATCTTGACAATAAACGACGAATGTCAAAATACTACTGACATTTATTGAAAGAAGCCGCGGTAATTTTAAAAATGACATTTCACTTATTACCCACTCTGTGCAGCAGTGTGACCACTCACGAGAAAAAACGGTTTATGGTAGTGGATGCGCGTGGATCGATGGATATTGATCGTTGCAATGTGACCTTTACTTAATACAAGTCCACATATTAAATTATATACAACAAAAAAGTATAAATAAATAAATGAAACCGATATTCATTGCTGCCGTGAAAAGGCGCCACAAATATTAGGGTAAAAGCGATATAGTAATTGGCACCTTAAGAGTTTATATTTACTTTCAAATATGATATTTTATATTGCAGATAGTTATAACTTTTGTGCTGTTTGAAAATTGGAAATAATTTTAGTCAACTTGAAAATTCAGTTTTGTTAGTACATTTCATATAATAAATAAAATTACAAATTTTTAAATAGTCGATTTATACTGGATAGTTTTTATCTTACGTATACATTGTAAGTTAACGGTTTAGTAGTTAATGAATTTATGTATTATACTAATATCTATGCAGAAAATATGCTTTTATTTCATTATTTGTAGATGTAACATGAATTCCTGTATTATGTCTATTTTGTAATGTTTAAATTTTTTTGGAAATTTAAGCCAAGCTTCCAACCTAATCTGCGAGTTTTTAATAGTATTTTAATTTTTATATTTACATAAATTCATGTTCCAGGAACATAAGATTATAAATTAATATGTCTCTTGTTTTATGAATTTTCAAATAGTATTTGTTCAGACTTTCTCCGGCATCTAGCGGTCATTTTGAGTGTTGGAGCTGCGCGCTGCCGTCTCGCGCAGTCACGTCACTTCCTCTCTTTGGTTTTGACTGTTTTTCCTAAAACGCGTTTTTTTATTCGTTGCACGACCAGTGAACTGTACGCGCGCTTATACTTTGTTGCTGTCTGATTGCTTTTTGCACAATAATTCTACAATTATTGCTGCACTTACGTTTATTTCAATTTATATTTACGCATCTAAAGTGTATAACTAGTGCAATATTATTTATAATTTCGCTACGCGTGTGTGTTATTTTTTCTAGGGCATTCTCACATGTGATATTCATCACACTAACAGGAATATATCCTTTTTTATTTATTTCAGCCTGTATTTAGCTTTTACAGCACATATAAATATTTTCTACGTATCCAGGTCATCTTAAATAGCACCAGGTATACTTGGCACTTTTGACTGCTTTTTAACTGCATTCTCCTGCTGCACTTCACACACACATTTAGTACACAAGTATCAGGTATTCTGTACACGTTTATAACCATCTTTTACGCAGTAAGTACTTGTCATTATTATTTAAAATACTATCTTACAAGTGAGTTATTCTTAACTTTGTGCTAGAGTGCAATATATTCCACTCTACATTTATATATTATTTTTAAATTGCAGTTCACTCTATTCTGCATTTTTTGCACCTAGTTACATTCGTAATACATTCTTTAAGTTATATTTGACAGTATTTAGTGTACTTTTAGTGCAAGTGAATTTGACACACATTTATACTCGTTTTCATTCATCATAAATTCTCTTTAGAAACGCTTATATAACTCCGCTTTATTTGTTATTATTTTAGCATCATTTCTGGTACAATTATAGGACACGTTTGTTTATATTATTCACTGTATTTATATTTATTTTCGACTTACAAGTCAACTCTGAATAATATTTAATTATTTTCACTTGAGTTTAAGATTTACTTATTTGTGGGTTAAGTTTAAGTTAATTTAAGCCCACTTATTCTCTTATAGTTTTCAATTGTTGTTGGTACTTTCTTATTTATTATTAGGGTATTGTTTAGTGATTCAGCAACTCATACTTCAGTTTTGGTTCATATCGCTTACAGTGAAATCAAGTTTATATGCTAGTTACACACTACTTTATATTTATGTATTTATTTATCATTTAGCACCACAGTCGCTACTCCTACAATATACTACGCTATTACATAAAAGTTAGTTCAGATACTCATCTAGTTTTCGATTTATTGGGATTTTGCTTCTTTTTCTGTGCTGTTAGGAATAAGAGTTTATTTTTTAGCTTTGCTATCGTACTTGACATTTTGGACCTCTGTATCCTTATCCTATTTCTCCATAAAGAGCTACTGTCTTGTGTGTGCCCTGTTGATCGCTCCAGCAGGCGAAGATTGTTTTACATTATTCCCTTCCTCCTCGTATTTATTTTCTCTTTGCTTTACCACTCCATTAATTCTAAACAGTCATCATCACACACTATACGTTCGCACTCGCTTTCTCATGTAGAAATCGCCGCCGCACCGCATTGCTACTGTCCAACACAACTGACACGTCATTGAGCCAGCGCAATTCTACAATTCACCATCTCCAGCAGGCGCATCAGAAGTTTTCATCACCAGCTATTGGGGATCAGGACTCTCACACATAATTGGTCCTTCTAGTTATTATTTGAGAGTCGAACTCATTAGGCCCCAGCTTCCTATTTGCACTGCGTCTTAACAGTATTCATAGCTTCGCTCGTAATTTTGGAAGCACTTTTAAAAAAATATTTTGAAAAAATGCCGAAGAACTGAAGTCGAGAGTCTTGTCGAGACTTCAACACTTTCTCGACAAGACTCGATACTGGTCTCGTCTCGTCTTGACTTTTTAGTCGAGACCAAAATGATGGTCTTGTCTCGACAAGACCAAGACGAGACGAGACAAAACCAAGACTGGTCTTAGCAACACTAATTTAAAGAATTAGAAAAAAACGAATAACGTAACTATCAGCAGATTTATACAAGAAAATTTGACTAATATATTTTTGTCACATGCTGTACCATTTGATAAAATCGTATTGGTGC
This sequence comes from Harpalus rubripes, assembly GCA_963082715.1. NCBI lineage: Eukaryota > Metazoa > Arthropoda > Insecta > Coleoptera > Carabidae > Harpalus > Harpalus rubripes. The sequence continues at coordinate 34,170,243 of OY720458.1, forward strand.
TAACTGATGCTGGTACATACATGGTAAAGGCTGGAATACATTTAAAAATATTTTATCCTAATTTAATACATTGTACTTGCGTCGCTCACGGAATAAATAGAGTCGCCGAAGAAATACGAAATCAATTTCCGTTAGTAAACGATTTAATTAATAATATGAAAAAAGTTTTTACTAAAGCTCCTATAAGAGTTCAAATACAGAGAGAAATTCTAACAGATGTTCCACTTCCCCCTAAACCTGTAATTACACGATGGGGCACATGCCTTGACGCGGCTTAGTTTTATTTCAAATATTTACAACAAATTAAAGAAATAATGTCAAAATTTAATGATGATTCCTCTGCGGCAATAAAGAGTGCAAAATTGCGTATTAAAAAACGTGTTTTATAAGACATGTTTTTTTTTGCACGCGTCAAATTTTTTTCTAATTGACAAGTGCGAAAGAAAGTCTTATGAAATGAGTTCTTTATACTATTTTTTATATTTTGCGCCTTCTACAATTAACATTTACTTACTCAATTTGTGATTATATTTGTAACCATTTGTACATCTTTATGTAAATAATCTTCCCTAAATAAAAAAATAATAATAATTTCGATATATTATTAAAATGAAATGTCAATTAACTAAAAATAAATTAGGTAAAAATGTGTTAAAGGAACGTCGTCTACTACCAACCGTCTAAAACAAAAAATTGCGTATCGAAATGAAGGTCATTACGATACGCAATTGCGACTTTATTATGAACGCAAAATATAAAAAATATATTAAATGATCCACAAATAGGCCATAACTTAAGTTTTATTAATAACAATTATAAATTAATTATTGACACAATGACAAAATTAGAAAAACAGGGAGTACCTTTAAATGAATCAGTTAAATTTGTAGCACAATTAAAGTTAACTGTTAATGATGCACAGGGGCTTATTGCTCAATCAGTATCAAAAAAAATTAGAGGAAGTTCTCAAAAAAACTTTTGGATGGGGAAGAAAGAAAAGAATGCTAACCGGCGGATTTAAACCCACGATCTTAACATTTGTAATGTTATGTGTTACCAACTACACCACGGCTGGGCTACAAATCCGCCAGTCTATACAATCTTTTCTTAAGTTATATTCTCATAGACTGTGTATGAGACCCGCATCACATGTTAGGTGTGGGGTATATCTAAACTACAACTACGTTTAAACACCTGTGAATTGTCAAACATACGCACAACCTTATCAGGAATGTATTGCAATTAGTAGATTAAGATAAATGTATATTTTATTTGATTTTTTAAATCTAGGAAAGAAAGAAAAGAATGCTAGCCGGCGGGATTTGAACCCACGATCTTAACATTTGTACTGTTATGTGTTACCTACTACACCACGGCTGGGCTACAAATCCGCCAGTCTATACAATCATTTCTTAAGTTATATTCTCATAGACTGTGTATGAGACCCGCATCACATGTTAGGTGTGGGATATATCTAAACTACCACTACGTTTAAACACCTGTGAATTGTCAAACATTCGCACAACATTATCAGGAATTTAAAAAATCAAATAAAATGTACATTCATCTTAATCTACTAATTACAATACATTCCTGGAAAGGTTGTGCGAATGTTTGACAATTTACAGGTGTTTAAATGTAGTGGTAATTTAGATATACCCCACACCTAACATGTGATGCGGGTCTTATACACAGTCTGTGAGAATATAACTTAAGAAAAGATTGTATAGACTGGCGGATTTGTAGCCCAGCCGTGGTGTAGTTAATAACACATAACGGTACACATGTTAAGATCGTGGGTTCAAATCCCGCCGGCTAGCATTCTTTACTTTCTTTCCTAGATTTAAAAAATCAAATAAAATATACATTCATCTTAATCTGCTAATTGCAATACATTCCTAATAAGGTTGTGCGAACGTTTGACAATTCACAGGTGTTTAAACGTAGTGGTAGTTTAGATATACCCCACACCTAACATGTGATGCGGGCCTCATACACAGTCTATAAGAATATAACTTAAGAAAAGATTGTACATACTGGCGGATTTGTAGCCCAGCCGTGGTGTAGTTGGTAACACATAACGGTACAAATGTTAAGATAGTGGGTTCAAATCCCGCCGGCTAGCATTCTTTTCTTTCTTTCCTAGATTTAAAAAATTAAATAAAATATACATTCATCTTAATCTACTAATTGCAATACATTCCTGATAAGGTTGTGCGAATGTTTGACAATTGACAGGTGTTTAAACGTAGTGGTAGTTTAGATATACCCCGCAACTAACATGTGATGCGGGTCTCATACACAGTCTATGAGAATGTAACTTAGGAAAAGATTGTATAGACTTGCGGATTTGTAGCCCAGCCGTGGTGTAGTTGGCAACACATAACACTACAAATGTTAAGATCGTGGGTTCAAATCCCGCCGGCTAGCATTCTTTTCTTTTTTTCCTAGATTTAAAAAATCAAATAAATTATACATTTATCTTAATCTACTAATTGCAATACATTCCTGATAAGGTTGTGCGAATGTTTGACAATTCACAGGTGTTTAAACGTAGTGGTAGTTTAGATATACCCCACACCTAACATGTGATGCGGGTCTCATACACAGTCAATGAGAATATAACTTAAGAAAAGATTGTATAGACTGGCGGATTTGTAGCCCAGCCGTGGTGTAGTTGGTAACACATAACAGTACAAATGTTAAGATCGTGGGTTCAAATCCCGCCGGCTAGCATTCTTTTTTTTCTTTCCTAGATTTCAAAAAATCAAAAAAATATACATTTATCTTAATCTACTAATTGCAATACATACCTGATAAGGTTGTGCGAATGTTTGACAACTCACAGGTGTTTAAACGTAGTGGTAGTTTAGATATACCCCACACCTAACATGTGATGCGGGTCTCATACACAGTCTTTGAGAATATAACTTAAGAACAGATTGTATAGACTAGCGGATTTGTAGCTTAGCTGTGGTGTAGTTGGTACCACATAACGGTACACATGTTAATATCGTGGGTTCAAATCCCGCCGGGTAGCATTCTTTTCTTTCTTTCCTTGATTTAAAAAATCAAATGAAATATTCATTCATCTTAATCTACTAATTGCATTACATTCCTGATAAGGTTGTGCGAATGTTTGAAAATTCACAGGTGTTTAAACGTAGTGGTAGTTTAGATATACCACACACCTAACATGTGATGCGGGCCTCATACACAGTCTATGAGATTATAACTTAAGAAAAGAGTGTATAGACTGGATTATTTGTAGCCCAGCCGTGGTGTAGTTGGTAACACATAACGGTACAAATGTTAAGATCGTGGGTTCAAATCCTGCCGGGTAGCATTCTTTTCTTTCTTTCCTTGATTTATGCGGGTCTCATACACATTCTATGAGAATATAACTTAAGGAAAGATTGTATAGACTGGCGGATTTGTAGCCCAGCCGTGGTGTAGTTGGTAACACATAACAGTACAAATGTTAAGATCGTGGGTTCAAATCCCGCCGGATACCTTTCTTTTGTTTTTCTTTCTTTCCTAGATTTAAAAAATCAAATAAAATATACATTCATTTTAATCTACTAATTGCAATACATTCCTGATAAGGTTGTGCGAATGTTTGACAATTCACAGGTGTTTAAACGTATGTGGTAGTTTAGATATACCTCTCACCAAACATGTGATGCGGGTCTCATACACAGTCTATGAGAATATAACTTAGGAAAAGATTGTATAGACTGGCGGATTTGTAGGCCAGCCGTGGTGTAGTTGGTAACACATAACAGTACAAATGTTAAGATCGTGGGTTCAAATCCCGCCGGCTAGCATTCTTTTCTTTTTTTCCTGGATTTAAAACATCAATATAAAATATACATTCATTTTAATCTACTAATTGCAATACATTCCTGATAAGCTTGTGCGAATGTTTCACAATTCACAGGTGTTTAAACGTAGTGATAGTTTAGATGTACCCCACAAATAACATCTGATGCGGGTCTCATACACAGTCTATGAGAATATAACTTAAGAAAAGATTGTATAGACTGGCGGATTTGTAGCTTAGCCGTGGTGTAGTTGTTAACGCATAACAGTACAAATGTTAAGATCGTGGGTTCAAATCCCGCCGGCTAGCATTCTTTTCTTTCTTTCCCAGATTTAAAAAATCAAATAAAATATACATTTATCTTAATCTACTAATTGCATTACATTCCTGATAAGGTTGTGCGAATGTTTGACAATTCACAGGTGTTTAAACGTAGTGGTAGTTTAGATATACCCCACACCTAACATGTGATGCGGGCCTCATACACAGTCTATGAGAATATAACTTAAGAAAAGATTGTATAGACTGGCGGATTTGTAGCCCAGCCGTGGTGTAGTTGGTAACACATAACGGTACAAATGTTAAGATCGTGGGTTCAAATCCCGCCGGGTATTATTCTTTTCTTTCTTTCCTTGATTTAAAAAATAAAATGAAATATACATTCATTGTGGGATCCTGATGATGAACCTCAAGGATATATATCTCGAAGGACCACCCGTAAATATACGGGAATAAAAAATGTTGTACGTTGAGTTAAATTTAATTGATTTTATTATATGAAGAAGATGAAATATATACAATATTTACAACACATGAACTTTATTAAAATTGTGAGCGACTCTTTATTTCGTTAACTTCTAATCTCGACTATTGTTTGAACACGACTACTTACAGTAAAATTTACATCTTCGTCTTTGGCTTTGGCCGTTAGAGTTCATAAAAACATTTTGGTGGGATGTACAAATGACCAGCTAAGTACTGGACATCCCGGCCGCCGTTGAAGCTTCCGGTTCAACTAACAAATACATGATACATAACAAATACATGATACATAAAAATTATAAATTAATATACAACTGTTTACATTTCGCTCATAATAATTAAAATTGATATTTGTAATCAATTTGTTATATTACGCATTCAATTTTCAATTATACTAACATTTTCTAAAATTTAAGCGTTAACAAAAAAATGTAATTCGTAATTCTGACAATATCAAAATTTTAATTAACATTTTATTTCGCCTATTGAGCTTAATTCTGAACATTGTTAGTGAAGTCAATCATAAATTGTCAGTTAACAAATAGAGTTTACATAAATAAGAAAATATCTGTCGCTCATGCAACTTAGTCTAAATTCTAATTATCTATTTTAACTGGCACTACACATATATTTCGCACGGCACGTTTCACAACACCATTTTGCGTACGTACACTAACCACACGGGTGACACCATCGACGCCCGGATGCAGCTCTACGACACGGGCGTACTTCCATGTCAGTGGTGGAGTGTTGACTTCCTTGAGGATGACCAAGGTCCCGGGTTGTATGTTGGACGTGTCCGTAGTGTTGCCTCTAGGTCTGGGTTGTAACTGGGTCAGGTATTCAGATACCCAACGATTCCAAAAATGCTGACGAATTTGTTCGACGTATTGCCAGCGGGATAAGCGATTTTGTGAAATATGTGTAATGCACGGGTCAGGAGTTGATGTCAACGCACGGCCAATTAAAAAATGACCAGGAGTTAAAGCTGACAGGTCGTTCGGGTCATTAGTGAGAGGCAGCAGAGGTCGTGAGTTTAGGCAAGCCTCAATGCATGCTAAAAGTGTGTACACTTCCTCGAACGTGAGCATCGCATTACCCATTACACGTCGCAGATGATATTTAACCTTTTTTACTCCCGATTCCACTAGTTCAGCGAAATGAGGAGAACGCGCGGGTATAAAGTGCCACTTTATACTTTTTAATGCCAATTGATTCACAACGTCAGATTTAAACTGTTGCGATTCAAATATTTCTGCAAGTGCCTTTAATTCTTTGTTAGCGCCTACGAAATTGGTCGCATTGTCTGAATAAATATTGTTTATTAAACCGCGCCGAGAAATAAACCTTTTTAATGCATTTAAAAAATTGTCTGTGTCAAATTGCCAACTAATTCCAAATGAATTGCTTTTGTAGCAAAGCATATAAATACACAAATGTAAGCTTTTATATTTCGCTTACCTCGACCAATCCCTTCCTTTATTAAAATTGGACCGGCATAATCTACCCCGCAATTGACGAAAGGAAACTCATATTCGCATCTGGATGCAGGTAGATCACCCATGATGGGATGTAAATCTTGCGGTTTAACTCGAAAACAAGGTATGCATGTATGTAGGACTTTGCGTACCTGATTTTGTCCTGATAGCGGCCAATAATTTTCGCGGATTGCTGCTAATGTACCCGCATTACCAGCATGTAAATGATTTTCATGAATTTGTTTAATAATAATATCAGTAACATGATGCTTCGGTAAGACAATTGGGTACTTTTTATCAAATGGGATGACCGCGTTACGTAAGCGTCCACCTACTCTGATTAACGAATCATTGTCCAGAAATGGGTTTAAAGTTTTTAACTTACTTTTATTATTTATTTCATTATGTGATAGTAAATCCTTGATTTCTGTAGAAAAAGTTAAATTTTGTACTATTTTGAGGATAATTTTAGTTGCATTTTCAATTTCATTTGTACTTAATTCACTATTTAAACAATTGTTTTTGTTTCGCGTATTGTTTATAAATCGAAGACTCGCTGTAATTTTCAAAATTTGAATATTTATTTAACCAATCACAATCGTTTACATATGTTGTGTTAACACTTAGACGTATTTCTGGAACATCAACACCGTTCGCTCAAGTCTGTACCCCAATTAATAATATCATTTTTTAACCATGCAGGCCCATGGAACCAATGATTATCGTTAATTAATTGACTTGGTAGTCTACCCCGTGTTATTATATCTGCAGGATTGTCCCTAGACTTTACATGATGCCAATTTATTAGGTTAGATAATGATTGGATTTGGGACACCCTATTTGCAACAAATGTTTTTAAATTGTTAGGTGATGTAGCTAGCCACGCTAACACAGTTGTTGAATCTGTCCAGTATTTTATTTGATTTATATTAATTTTTAATGAATCCTGAGTGACCTTCATCAATTTTGATAATAACAAGGCACCACACAATTCCAAACGAGGAATTGTTTGCATCTTCAGTGGCGCAACACGAGATTTTGCACAGAGGAGATGAACTGATACATTCCCGGTTTTACTGACTGCACGAATGTAAATGCAAGCACCATATGCATTTTCAGATGCATCAGAGAATCCGTGAAGCTCTATAGATTCTGAAGGGAATAGATCAATTACTTTACGCGGAATTAATATATCGTTGACTTCATTGATTTCGTTGATGATTTCCGTCCATTCGGCGTTAAGATTCGGGGGTATTGGTTCATCCCAGTTATATTTTACTTGCCATAATTTTTGAATTATTAATTTTACTTTTATTATAATTGGACATAGAAGACCTAGTGGATCGAAAATTTGTGAATTTCTTGACAAAATTGTACGTTTAGTGTTAATATTATCTGATTTACTAATATAACTGTTTACAATATAATTTAATTGATCTTTTTTATAATTCCACCATAAACCTAGCAATTTTGTTTTTCCGTCTTTTTCGAGATTGATCATATGTGATACATTTTCGCAATTATTAATTGATGATAATAAATTTGATTCATTAGATGTCCATTTTCTAAGTTCAAAACCACCGCGTTTTAATAGTGATTAAAGATCAGATTGTAAATTTAGAGCATCTTCCATAGTATTGGTTCCGGTCAAAAGATCGTCCATATAAAAATCTGATTTTAAAATTTGTGATGCAATAGGGAAATCTTGTTTTTCATCTTCAGCTAATTGCATTAAACATTGTACTGCTAAATATGGTGCACTTGTTGTGCCATAAGTGATTGTATTTAACTGATAAACCGATATGGGATCATCTCGATTATATCTCCAAACTATTCACTGATAAATTCTGTCTTCATCAGCTACTAAAATTTGCCTGTACATCTGTTTAATGTCAGCTGATAAAACACATTGATATATACGAAATCTAATTAAAATGGAAAACAAATCTTCTTTCAATTTTGGACCAGTCATAAGGGTGTCATTAAGACTTATACCGGAAGTTGTTTTAGCGGATTCGTCAAAAACTACACGAACCTTAGAGGTGGTACTTAATTCTTTGATTACGCAATGATGCGGTAAATAGTTTTGATTAGAATCTGATGTATCAGAAATTGTGGAAGTGATTTGTTTCATATGATCTAGTTCTTCATATTCTTTCATAAATGAATTATAATGAATTTTTAATTGTGAGTCACGCGAAAGTTTCCCTTCTAAATAATTTAATCGCTTTATGGCTAAATGTTTAGTTTCCCAATTTAGAAATATTATTTTTGAAAGGTAAGTGAACGATAAATCGGCCATCGAGATTTCGATTATGAGTGCTTTTAAAATGTTCTACACAATCGAGTTCCTCTTGTGAATAGGGACTTATTTTATTACTAGGACATTCCTCTAAACTCCAAAATTTTTCCATTTGATCTTCTAAGGTGTTTAAGAAACATGTAGCACGATTTTGTACGTTATTACTATTACCGATTACATTACCTCCGATAATCCACCCTAGCGTAGTTTCTTGCAGATGTGGATTTTGCTGTGTTCCCGGAATTTGCCCTGCGCATAACAAAGACCAAAAAATACCCGCTCCTAATAAGATGTCGATTTTATTCGGAGTATTAAATTGGGGATCTGCTAATGGCAAAGTTATAGGAATTTGTAATTCTTTTGTAGAAAAATGCAATATTGGTAATTCATCGGTAATTTTGGGCAAAACTAAACATTTTAAATTATATTGATTTTTATTATGTAATGATTTTAATACAATATTAACTGATTGTTTTGCAATACTGGCTGATTCATTGACACCATTTATTGAAATGTTTATATTTGAAGAGGGAAGTTTTAGTTTTTGAAATGCATTTTCGGAAATAAAATTTGATTGAGAACCTACGTCTAAGAGTGCTCTACAATTAATCCATTTGCCTGCATTATTTTTAACTAAAACTTGTGCGGTACATAATAAGACTTGATTACTAGTGTTAACATTGTTATGTGCATGTGCACTAACTGCTGTAATAATAGAATCTGTTTTATGTAACAACGTATTATGACTTAGATTACATTTTCTGCAAGAATAATTATATTTACAATTTTCTATTTTGTGATTATTTCTAAAACAATTTATGCATAATTTAAGTTCGTCTACTTTATTAATTCTTTCGATTACGGTTAATTCTATAAATTGTTTACATTTAAATAGCGGGTGATTGTTACTGCATAAAGGACATTGCGGCTTTGCATTACTAGCTGAGAGACAATTACTAGAACGAAATTTAAAATTTTGATTGTTATATTTAGTGGCATTTGATTGATTTGTTTTAATTTGATGATTATATTGTTTGTTTGACGCGTTGAGAGAGGCCAGAAGTGCACATTTCGTTTCAACAAATTGTTTTAATTTACTAAATGTCGGTACTTCTGAATTTAAAGTACTCTCCCATTCTTTTTTGGTTTGATAATCAAATTTCTAAACTACAATTGGTATTAGAAGCCCGTCCCAACTATCTACAGGTTTTTCTAGAGCTTTTAAAGCTGCTGTATTAATTGCAACGTCATCTACTAATTGTCTCATAGCAGTGTGAGTTGCCTTTTGTATAATTGGTGTATTTAAGATGGCACAAACATGTTCTTGGACAATGAGTCGCTTGTTTTCGTATCGCTTTTTAAGAGCCTCCCATGCAATTTCATAATTTGAATTCGACGCTGATATTGATTCTATAGATTTAAATGCGTCACCCCGCAAACACGAGCGTAAATAGTGAAATTTTTCAACATTTGAATATGAACTACTTTAATGTATAAGTACTTTAAACGTGTCATAAAATGTCATCCAATCTGTGTAAAGACCTTCGAACGTTGGAAGGTTTAATCGAGGTAGACGAACATTGCTCACTACTTGTGTATTTGAACTTGTAGCATCGATTGCTTGACTTGTCAATGGATGAGTACAAAGTTTTTGATCGTTTTTATCTATTAACGTTAAAATGGCAGATTCAACATCAAAGTATTTATTTTCAAATTCTTCGCGTTCCTTAGTGTGTTTATTTATATTAATTATATCTTTCAATTCTAGATCAATTTGAATGTTGTCGAAATCAGAAAATGTTGTTTTAATCGAGACAGACGTGCTTTCAATTGATTTATATTATCTTTATTTCTATCAAATTTTTCCACCGCGGTGTTAATTCTAGTAAGTGCGGCTTTAATCAATCCACGCTTTTCAATTAATAGTTTTATTTCTTCTTGAGACATTTTAAATGATTTTTTTTAAAAAATACGAGTGCTCTCATTCGACAAAGAATACAACTAATAGCAAAGCATGAGCCTACCTGTACACCGATGCTGCACTGATCACTGCTGGTTTGGTTGCTGCTACTGCTGTTGCTTCTAATTGTTGCTTTGATGATTGTTGGTTTGATGATTGTTGCTGATGTATATCATCCGGTTCGAAGGACCAGAAATATGTGGGATCCTGATGAAGAACCCCAAGGATATATATCTCGAAGGACAACCCGTAAATATACGGGAATAAAAAATGTTGTACGTTGAGTTAAATTTAATTGAATTTATTATATGAAGAAGATGAAATATATACAATATTTACAACACATGAACTTTATTAAAATTGTGAGCGACTCTTTATTTCGTTAACGTCTAATCTCGACTATTGTTTGAACACGACTACTTACAGTAAAATTTACATCTTTGTCTTTGGCTTTGGCCGTTAGAGTTCATAAAAACATTTTGGTGGGATGTACAAATGACCAGCTAAGTACTGGACATTCATCTTAATCTACTAATTGCAATACATTCCTGATAAGGATGTGCAAATGTTTGGCAAATCACAGGTGTTTAAACGTAGTGGTAGTTTAGATATACCCCACACTTAACATGTGATGCGGGCCTCATACACAGTCTATGAGATTATAACTTAAGAAAAGATTATATAGACTGGCGGTTTTGTAGCCCAGCCGTGGTGTAGTTGGTAACATATAAAAGTACAAATGTTAAGATCGTGGGTTCAAATCCCGCCGGCTAGCATTCTTTCCTTATTCCTACATTTAAAAAATCAAATAAAATATACATTCATCTTAATCTACTAATTGCAATACATTCCTGATAAGGTTGTGCGAATGTTTGATAATTCACAGGTGTTTAAACGTAGTGGCAGTTTAGATATACACCACAACTAACATGTGATGCGGGTCTCATGCACAGTCTATGAGAATATATCTTAAGAAAAGATTGTATAGACTGGCGGATTTGTAGCCCAGCCGTGGTGCAGTTGGTAACACATAACGGTACAAATGTTAAGATCGTGGGTTCAAATCCCGCCGGGTAGCAGTCTTTTCTTTCTTTCCTTGATTTAAAAAATCAAATGAAATATACATTCATCTTAATCTACTAATTGCATTACATTCCTGATAAGATTGTGCGAATGTTTGACAATTCACAGGTGTTTAAACGTAGTGGTAGTTCAGATATACCCCACACCTAACATGTGATGCAGGCCTCATACACAGTCTATGAGAATATAACTTAAGAAAAGATTGTATAGACTGGCGGATTTGAAGCCCAGCCGTGGTGTAGTTGGTAACACATAACGGTACAAATGTTAAGATCGTGGGTTCAAATCCCGCCGGGTAGCATTCTTTTCTTTCTTTCCTTGATTTAAAAAATCAAATGAAATATACATTCATCTTAATCTACTAATTGCAATACATTTCTGATAAGGTTGTGCGAATGTTTGATAATTCACAGGTGTTTAAACGTAGTGGTAGTTTAGATATAACCCACACATAACATGTGATGCGTGTCCCATACATAGTCTATGAGAATATAACTTAAGAAACGATTATATAGACTGGCGGATTTGTAGCTTAGCCGTGGTGTAGTTGGTAACACATAACAGTACAAATGTTAGGATCGTGGGTTCAAATCCCGCCGGCTAGCATTCTTCTCTTTCTTTCCCAGATTTCAAAAAATCAAGTAAAATATAAATTCATCTTAATCTACTAATTGCAATACATTCCTGATAAGATTGTGCAAATGTTTGACAATTCACAGGTGTTTAAACGTAGTGGTAGTTTAGATATACCCCTCAACTAACATGTGATGCGGGTCTCATACAAAGTCTATGAGAATATAACTTAGGAAAAGATTGTATATACTTGCGGATTTGTAGCCCAGCCGTGGTGTAGTTGGTAACACATAACAGTACAAATGTTAGGATCGTGGGTTCAAATCCCGCCGGCTAGCATTCTTTTCTTTCTTTTCTAGATTTAAAAAATCAAATAAAATATACATTCATCTTAATCTACTAATTGCAATATTTTTCTGATAAGGTTGTGCGAATGTTTGACAATTCACAGGTGTTTAAACGTAGTGGTAGTTTAGATATACACCACACCTAACATGTGATGCGGGTCTCATGCACAGTCTATGAGTATATAACTTAAGAAAAGATTGTATAGACTGGCGGATTTGTAGCTCAGCCGTGGTGTAGTTGGTAACACATAACAGTACAAATGCTAAGATCGTGGGTTCAAATCCCGCCGGATAGCATTCTTTTTTTTATTTCTTTCCTAGGTTTAAAAAGTAAAATAAAATATACATTCATCTTAATCTACTAATTGCAATAAATTCCTGATAAGGTTGTGCAAATGTTTGACAATTCACAGGTGTTTAAACGTAGTGGTAGTTTAGATATGCCCCTCAACTAACATGTGATGCGGGTCTCATACACAGTCTATGAGAATATAACTTAGGAAAAGATTGTATAGACTTGCGGATTTGTAGCCCAGTCGTGGTGTAGTTGGTAACACATAACAGTACAAATGTTAAGATCGTGGGTTCAAATCCCGCCGGCTAGCATTCTTTTCTTTCTTTCCTAGATTTAAAAAATCAAATAAAATATACATTCATCTTAATCTACTAATTGCAATATTTTTCTGATAAGGTTGTGCGAATGTTTGACAATTCACAGGCGTTTAAACGTAGTGGTAGTTTAGATATACACCACACCTAATATGTGATGCGGGTCTCATACACATTCTATGAGAATATAACTTAAGAAAAGATTGTATAGACTGGCGGATTTGTAGCCCAGCCGTGGTGTAGTCGGTAACAAATAACAGTACAAATGTTAAGATCGTGGGTTTACATCCCGCCGGATAGCATTCTTTTGATTTTCTTTCTTTCCTAGATTTAAAAAATCAAATAAAATATACATTCATCTTAATCTACTTATTGCAATACAATCCTGATAAGGTTGTGCGAATGTTTGACAATTCACAGGTGTTTAAACGTAGTGGTAGTTTAGATATACCCCGCACTTAACATGTGATGCGGGTCTCATACATAATCTATGAGAATATAACTTAAGAAAAGATTCTATAGACTGGCGGATTTGTTGCCCAGCCGTGGTGTAGTTGGTTACACAAAACAGTACAATTGTTAAGATCGTGGGTTCAAATCCCGCCGGCTAGCATTCTTTTCTTTCTTTCCTAGATTTAAAAAAACAAATAAAATATACATTCATCTCAATCTACTAATTGCAATACATTCCTGATAAGGTTGTGCGAATGTTTGACAATTCACAGGTGTTTAAACGTAGTGATAATTTAAATATACCCCACAACTAACATGTGATGCGGGTCTCATACACAGTCTATGAGAATATAACTTAAGAAAAGATTGTATAGACTGGCGGATTTGTAGCCCAGCCGTGGTGTAGTTGGTAACACAAAACAGTACAAATGTTAAGATCGTGGCTTCAAATCCCGCGGGCTAGCATTCTTTTCTTTCTTTCCTAGATTTAAAAAATCAAATAAAATACACATTCATCTTAATCTACTAATTGCAATACATTCCTGATAAGGTTGTGCAAATGTTTGACAATTCAAAGGTGTTTAAACGTAGTGGTAGTTTAGATATGCCCCTCAACTAACATGTGATGCGGGTCTCATACACAGTCTATGAGAATATAACTTAGGAAAAGACTGTATAGACTTGCGGATTTGTAGCCCAGTCGTGGTGTAGTTGGTAACACATAACTGTACAAATGTTAAGATCGTGGGTTCAAATCCCGCCGGCTAGCATTCTTTTCTTTCTTTCCTAGATTTAAAAAATCAAATAAAATATACATTCATCTTAATCTACTAATTGCAACATTTTTCTGATAAGGTTGTGCGAATGTTTGACAATTCACAGGCGTTTAAACGTAGTGGTAGTTTAGATATACACCACACCTAATATGTGATGCGGGTCTCATACACATTCTATGAGAATATAACTTAAGAAAAGATTGTATAGACTGGCGGATTTGTAGCCCAGCCGTGGTGTAGTTGGTAACACATAACAGTACAAATGTTAAGATCGTGGGTTTAAATCCCGCCGGATAGCATTCTTTTGATTTTCTTTCTTTCCTAGATTTAAAAAATCAAATAAAATATACATTCATCTTAATCTACTTATTGCAATACAATCCTGATAAGGTTGTGCGAATGTTTGACAATTCACAGGTGTTTAAACGTAGTGGTAGTTTAGATATACCCCACACTTAACATGTGATGCGGGTCTCATACATAATCTATGAGAATATAACTTAAGAAAAGATTCTATAGACTGGCGGATTTGTTGCCCAGCCGTGGTGTAGTTGGTTACACAAAACAGTACAATTGTTAAGATCGTGGGTTCAAATCCCGCCGGCTAGCATTCTTTTCTTTCTTTCCTAGATTTAAAAAAACAAATAAAATATACATTCATCTCAATCTACTAATTGCAATACATTCCTGATAAGGTTGTGCGAATGTTTGACAATTCACAGGTGTTTAAACGTAGTGATAATTTAAATATACCCCACAACTAACATGTGATGCGGGTCTCATACACAGTCTATGAGAATATAACTTAAGAAAAGATTGTATAGACTGGCGGATTTGTAGCCCAGCCGTGGTGTAGTTGGTAACACATAACGGTACAAATGTTAAGATCGTGGCTTCAAATCCCGCGGGCTAGCATTCTTTTCTTTCTTTCCTAGATTTAAAAAATCAAATAAAATACACATTCATCTTAATCTACTAATTGCAATACATTCCTGATAAAGTTGTGCGAATGTTTGACAATTCACAGGTGTTTAAACGTAGTGGTAGTTTAGATATACCCCTCACCTAACAAGTGATGCGGGTCTCATACACAGTCTATGAGAATATAATTTAAGAAAAGATTGTATAGAATGGCGGATTTGTAGCCCAGCCGTGGTGTAGTTGGCAACACACATAACAGTACAAACGTTAAGAACGTGGGTTCAAATCCCGACGGCTAGCAGTCTTTTCTTTCTTTCCTAGATTTAAAAAATCAAATAAAATATACATTCATCTTAATCTACTAATTGCAATACATTCCTGATAAGGTTGTGCGAATGTTTGACAATGCACAGGTGTTTAAACGTAGTGGTTGTTTAGATATACCCCACATCTAACATGTGATGCGGGTTTCATACACATTCTATGAGAATATAACTTAAGAAAAGATTGTATAGACTGGCGGATTTGTAATTCAGCCGTGGTGTAGTTGGTAACACATAACAGTAAAAATGTTATGATCGTGGGTTCAAAACCCGCCGGATAGCATTCTTTTTTTCTTTCTTTCCGAGATTTGAAAAATCAAATATAATATACATTCATCTTAATCTATTAATTGCAGTACATTCCTGATAAGGTTGTGCGAATGTTTGACAATTCACAGGTGTTTAAACGTAGTGATAATTTAAATAAACCCCACAACTAACATGTGATGCGGGACTCATACACAGTCTATGAGAATATAACTTAAGAAAAGTTTGTATAGACTGGCGGATTTGTAGCCCAGCCGTGGTGTAGTTGGTAACACATAACAGTACAAATGTTAAGATCGTGGGTTCAAATCCCGCCGGCTAACATTCTTTTCCTTCTGTCCTAGATTTAAAAAATCAAATAAAATACACATTCATCTTAATCTACTAATTGCAATGCATTCCTGATAAGGTTGTGCGAATGTTTGATAATTCACAGGTGTTTAAACGTAGTGGTAGTTTAGATATACCCCTCACTTAACAAGTGATGCGGGTCTCATACACAGTCTATGAGAATATAACTTAAGAAAAGATTGTATAGAATGGCGGATTTGTAGCCCAGCCGTGGTGTAGTTGGCAACACACATAACAGTACAAACGTTAAGAACGTGGGTTCAAATCCCGTCGGCTAGCAGTCTTTTCTTTCTTTCCTAGATTTAAAAAATCAAATAAAATATACATTCATCTTAATCTACTAATTGCATTACATTCCTGATAAGGTTGTGCGAATGTTTGACAATGCACAGGTTTTTAAACGTAGTGGTTGTTTAGATATACCCCACATCTAACATGTGATGCGGGTCTCCTACACATTCTATGAGAATATAACTTAAGAAAAGATTGTATAGACTGGCGGATTTGTAATTCAGCCGTGGTGTAGTTGGTAACACATAACAGTAAAAATGTTAAGATCGTGGGTTCAAAACCCGCTGGATAGCATTCTTTTTTTCTTTCTTTCCGAGATTTGAAAAATCAAATAAAATATACATTCATCTTAATCTACTAATTGCATTACATTCCTGATAAGGTTGTGCGAATGTTTGACAATTCACAGGTGTTTAAACGTAGTGATAATTTAAATAAACCCCACAACTAACATGTGATGCGGGACTCATACACAGTCTATGAGAATATAACTTAAGAAAAGATTGTATAGACTGGCGGATTTGTAGCCCAGCCGTGGTGTAGTGGGTAACACATAACAGTACAAATGTTAAGATCGTGGGTTTAAATCCCGTCGGCTAGCATTCTTTTCCATCTGTCCTAGATTTAAAAAATCAAATAAAATAAACATTCATCTTAATCTACTAATTGCAATACATTCTTGATAAGGTTGTGGGAATGTTTGACAATTCACAGGTGATTAAACGTAGTGGTAGTTTAGATATACCCCACACTTAATATGTGATGCGGGTCTCATACACAGTCTATGAGAATATAACTTAAGAAAAGATTGTATAGACTGGCGGATTTGTAGCCCAGCCGTGGTGTAGTTGGTTACACATAACAGTACAAATGTTAAGATCGTGGGATCAAATCCCGCCGGCTAGCATTCTTTTCTTTCTTTCCTAGATATAAAAAAACAAATAAATTATACATTCATCTCAATCTACTAATTGCAATACATTCCTGATGAGGTTGTGCGAATGTTTGACAATTCACAGGTGTTTAAACGTAGTGGTAGTTTAGATATACCCCACACCTAACATGTGATGCGGGTCTCATGCACAGTCTATGAGAACATAACTTAAGAAAAGATTTTATAGACTGGCGGATTTGTAGTCCAGCCGTGGTGTAGTTGGTAACACATAACAGTACAAATGTTAAGATCGTGGGTTCAAAACGCGCCGGATAGCATTCTTTTTTTCTTTCTTTCCGAGATTTAAAAAATCAAATAAAATATACATTCATCTTAATCTACTAATTGCAATACATTCCTGATAAGCTTGTGCGAATGTTTAACAATTCCCAGGTGTTTAAACGTAGTGATAGTTTAGATGTACCCCACAACTTACATGTGATGCGGGTCTCATACACAGTCTATGAGAATATAACTTAAGAAAAGATTGTATAGACTGGCGGATTTGTAGCCCAGCCGTAGTGTAGTTGGTAACGCATAACAGTACAAATGTTAAGATCGTGGGTTCAAATCCCGCCGGCTAGCATTCTTTTCTTTCTTTCCTAGATTTAAAAAATCTAATAAAATATACATTCATCTTAATCTACTAATTGCAATACCTTCCTGATAAGGTTGTGCGAATATTTGACAATTCACAGGTGTTTAAACGTAGTGGTAGTTTAGATATACCCCACACCTAACATATGATGCGGGTCTCATAAACAGTCTATGAGAATATAACTTAAGAAAAGATTGTATAGACTGGCGGATTTGTAGCCCAGCCGTGGTGCAGTTGGTAACACATAACAGTACAAATGTTAAGATCGTGGGTTCAAATCCCGCCGGCTAGCATTCTTTTCTTTCTTTCCTAGATTTAAAAAATCAAATAAAATATACATTCATCTTAATCTACTAATTGCAGTACATTCCTGATAAGGTTGTGCGAATGTTTGACAATTCACAGGTGTTTAAACGTAGTGGTAGTTTAGAAATACCCCACACCTAACATGTGATGCGGGTCTCATACACAGTCTATGAGAATATAACTTAAGAAAAGATTATATAGACTGGCGGATTTGTAGCCCAGCCGTGGTGTAGTTGGTAACATATAACAGTACAAATGTTAAGATCGTGGTTTCAAAACGCGCCGGATAGCATTCTTTTTTTCTTTTTTTCTTTCTTTCCGAGATTTAAAAAATCAAATAAAATATACATTCATCTTAATCTACTAATTGCAATACATTCCTGATAAGCTTGTGCGAATGTTTGACAATTCATAGGTGTTTAAACGTAGTGATAGTTTAGATGTACCCCACAACTAACATATGATACGGGTCTCATAAACAGTCTATGAGAATATAACTTAAGAAAAGATTGTATAGACTGGCGGATTTGTAGCCCAGCCGTGGTGCAGTTGGTAACACATAACAGTACAAATGTTAAGATCGTGGGTTCAAATCCCGCCGGCTAGCATTCTTTTCTTTCTTTCCTAGATTTAAAAAATCAAATAAAATATACATTCATCTTAATCTACTAATTGCAATACATTCCTGATAAGGTTGTGCGAATGTTTGACAATTCACAGGTGTTTAAACGTAGTGGTAGTTTAGAAATACCCCACACCTAACATGTGATGCGGGTCTCATACACAGTCTATGAGAATATAACTTAAGAAAAGATCATATAGACTGGCGGATTTGTAGCCCAGCCGTGGTGTAGTTGGTAACACATAACAGTACAAATGTTAAGATCGTGGGTTCAAATCCCGCCGGCTAACATTCTATTCCTTCTTTCCTAGATTTAAAAAATGAAATAAAATATACATTCATCTTAATCTACTAATTGCAATACATTCCTGATAAGGTTGTGCGAATGTTTGACAATTCACAGGTGTTTAAACGTAGTGGTAGTTTAGATATACCCCACACCTAACATATGATGCGGGTCTTATACACAGTCTATGAGAATATAACTTAAGAAAAGATTGTATAGACTGGCGGATTTGTAGCCCAGCCGTGGTGTAGCTGGTAACACATAACCGTACATATGTTAAGATCGTGGGTTCAAATCCCGCCGGCTAGCATTCTATCTTTCCTAGATTTAAAAAATCAAATAAAATATACATTCATCTTAATCTACTAATTTTGGATGGGGATTTTTCAGACGAGCTAAGAATTGACCATCAAATATAGTCATTATTAAAATATGCCCCCATTACATCTGTCGACGTAGAATGCAGCTTTTCTATATATAAACACATGCTTAATGACAGAAGGCAATCATTTAAAATGGGTAAATTGGAAAAACATTTAATTATTAATGTAAATGAATTTATATTCCGTAGTTCGTAGTAATAGATTGTAAATATCTGTAAATAATTAATATTAAGCATGTCATTATAACTGTATTTATAGGCAAATAAATTTGTTAAAAACATTATTTTGTTTATATTTTACATAATAAAAATAATTCTATACTGTATTTAAACTTTACGAGATATTACAACTGATATGTAGATGAGTGAGTATTTTTTTGCTATATTTTTTGTATTCTTGTACTGCATATTTAGCATATGTTTTTCATATATTGGACACCTAACTGCATATTTTCCAATAAAAGCCTGCATATATATGCGCATATTCTTCCTATTTCCCTTGCAAATAAATCCGAGCTTTATAAATGAAGTAGAATTAAATAAAGAAGGAATAAAGAAAATAAAATAGATAAGAATATGACATTAAATAGTGTCCACTGGAACAGAAATTCTACTGCAAATAGAGAAGATTTAGACACGAACTTTGACCTCCAACATTTAGAAGACGATGCAAAAAGGAAAATACTTCACCTTTTAAATGCATATTCCAACATATTCATGTGGAAAAACTCAAAATTAGGGTGTACCCACAACATTAAACATAAAATAATATTAGAAGAAAATGTACAGCCTATAGCAAAAGCGCTCTACAGAGTACAGCACGCGCAAAAAGAACTGCTCACGAAAAAATTACATTCCATGTCAGAAGCTCGAGTCACTGAACCATCTCACTCACCATGGCCTGCCCCTGAAGTTATTTATCTTAAGAAAGCTGAGAACGGAGAAAAGAAAATCAAAGTTTGTGTGGGTTTTAGAAGGTTAAATGCCATAATAAAGAAAAACTATTTTCCAGTTCCTAATATGCAAGAAACTTTAAATAAGTTAAGTCATGCAAATCTTTTCTCCATACTTGATGTAGCCTCAGGGTACTGGCAAGTTCAAATGGAAGAAAAAGATAAGGAAAAAACTGCATTTACAACCAACGGACAACACTATCAGTTTACGAAGATGCCATTTGTGTTATCAAAGGCGTCAAGTACTTTCCTACGACTGATAAATACTGTTTTAATAGGACTTACTGGATAACGATGTCTTGTATACTTAGACGACGTAATAGTCTTTAATGGACAAGGTATAGACGATCATATCGAACGGCTTATTTTATAGAATAAGACATGCCAATCTAAAATTAGAACCATTAAAATGTAAATTTCTACTACCTGAAACCAAATATCTCGGACACATCATTTACGAAATAGGAATTTTACCAGACCCGGATAAAATATCTGTAATCCAAAACTACCCAAAATATATTTTTTATGAAAATAGAGCTTTTCTTAATTTAATTGGATTTTACAGACGATTCATTAAAAATTTGGCCGATATATCAGAATCTATGACCAACTTAACAAAATAAAGATGAAATATTTGCTTGGACATTAGTCTGTGAGAACTCTTTTCAACAAATGAAAACAGCTCTATGTTTAAAGTCAGTACTTATACATCCGCAATTTAAAAAAGATTTCATTCTATCAACAGACGCTAGCAGGGCAGCAAGTAGCCTTATATTAAGTCAAAAAATAAGAGGTTTTAAGAAACTAATCGCATTTGCAACTCGACAGTTAAACAAACATGAAATGAAATACACAACTACAGAATTAAAATGTTTAGCAGTTACTTGGGGTATAAAATATTATAGGTGTTATTTGTATTTATGGTAATAACAGATCACAAACCACTGAAATGGTTAATGTTACTCAAAGACCTCCAATTCCGATTAGCGTGATGGGCATTATTACTTAGCGAGCACAAATATGAAGTCAAACATAGACCAAGAAAAAACCATATCAACGCCTACGTTTTGTCCAGAATTCGTGTGAACTCAGTAGAGAACACAATGAATAACGACTAAAGCTATGTTCCTATCTGGGACCGACATACTATACTACGTAAACAAAACGAGGACAATGACATACAAAAGTTAAAAAATTGTGTGGATAATTTACGGACGGAGAAAATCTATTATTTAAAGAAAAAGAGTATAGTGATCGACATCATAAATTGGTAGTTCCCAAATCAATGATTTTTAAAGTGATGCATGATTATCATAGTTTACCCTATGCTGAACACCAAGGAGTTGAGAAAACATCTAAACGAATAGAAGAAAGATTTTATTGGAGAAACATGACAATCGACATCAAAGACTATTGTGATAAATGTCATTCCTGCAACGAACGAAAAACATCCCCTCATCGAAAATCTGCTCCACTACAAGAATTTCAAGAAGCAAATGGACCATTTTAAAGAAATTTAATGGACATTGTTGGACCACTGACTACAACGTACAACAGAAACAAATATATTTTGACTTTCCAAGACCACTTTACCAAATACCCTGAAACGTTTGCTATTCCCAATGACAAAGCAGACACAGTTGCTAAAATATTCGCTCAACAAATTGTTGCTAGACATGGATCACCAAGGCAATTGTTAACTGACCGTGGCACAAATTTTATGCCTAAAATGTTCAAAGAAGTACTAAAAATATTTGGCACTGAAAAAATTCAAACGACGGCATATCACCTTGAAACAAATGGTGTTATTGAGCAAAGTAATCGTGTTTTTAAAGATATTCTATCACATTTTATTGACAGAGACCAAACTAACTGGGACGAATGGCTGCCCTATGTGCTTATGGCATATAGAACTATACGACTATGATGAAAATTATAGCTCAGAATTACGCGAAAGATTAAATATTGCATTTGAGCAAGTTACTCAAAAATTAAAGCAATCTACAGACGCTAGAAATAAACAATTTAATAATAATACTCGTATGACAGAATATGATATTGGAGACGTAGCATATTTACATAACGCAATTCAAAGCGTAAAACTTTCACGCAAACTTGCAAAACCGTGGACAGGACCGTACTTTGTTGTAGCTAAAACTAGCCCAGTAAATTATGACATCAAATCAAACAAAAACGACAAAATTATTAATGAGTACATGTAAATCGAATTAAACCTTTTAAAGCGGATATAGATAAACCACATCCAGAATTAAATAAAAAAATTGTAAGTAAATTCTCAACCAGCAGTAATTGACATTACTGATGCGCAAAGAAATTTTTATCATGCAACATTGTTAAACCAAGAAAACAGTGAAACTGTATATGTCCCAAAGCAGCCTGGAACACCGACCACTCTTCCGTATCAACCAAATTAAAATTTATATGTTGTAGCAATCACGTGTGCCATTCTATTGACCCTCTTGCCAGTGACAACGTCCCTAATAGCCTACGACTGCCAAGGTCCAGCCACTAATATCACCACAATATCGATAAGAGACTTAGTGAGTGGCCAGATCCAGTAAAAAGATATAAGGAAGACAGAGTACAACTGCAAGTTATCCAGAAAAATGATTTCTACAACATCGAAGTCCGAACCTATCTAGTAGAGGTTACTAGAGTAATACATCACTGCGGCATGCATAGTCACACGTTAGCGGTTTATCATAGAATAATGATCTATATCAATCTTGTGGGAGCTGACGAATGCCAATTAATGCATCGCATAAAAACTTACATTGGGTTCAATAAACAATTTATAGACAAACTAGTAAGTAACGGAACAATATCAGCGTCAGTAAACCTAGCAGGAACAACGATTATGGACGGTAAATGTAGCAGTAAAACTTGCACCGGGAATGATATAACATACCAAAATATCGTAGTTCAAGCAGCGATCAAAATTATACTAACAAATTATATAGCCTCTGTAAAATTAGAGGTAAATGATATAAGTTTAAAAGGCGGTGTGCTTTGTTTATTTACTAATGGATATTGTAAGGATTTGTAAATTGTTGAAACTATTTGGGACAGAACCACACAGATAAATTATCGAAATTCAAAATTTTTTGTTATTTTTAATGGTGCCGCGACCATTGTTCAAAATTCAATAACAAAATTTGGAACAAATAATAGATATGACGTAATAGAGCAAGCTGACAATATTTTTGCAGTTAAATTAATAGAGAGAACGACGGTATGTAACCGTGAATTATAGATGACAGAACATCTTCATTCAAGTACAATTGACATTCAAAACTCTGGAAATATAGAGGTTACTAGAGTAATACATCACTACGACATGCATAGTCACACGTCAGCGGTTCATCATAGAATACTGACCTACATCATTCTTGTGGGAGCTGACGAATGTCAATTAATGCATCGCACAAAAACTAACATTGGGTTCAATAAACAAATTATAGACAAACTAGAAAGTAACGGAACAATATCAGCGTCAGTTAACCTAGCAGGAACAACGATTATGGACGGTAAATGTAGCAGTGGAACTTACACCGAGAATGATATAACATACGAGAATGTCGTAGTTCAAGCAGCGATCAAAATTACACTAACAAATTATATAGCTTCAGTAAAATTAGAGGTAAATAATATATGTTTAAAAGACGGTGTGCTTGTTTATTTACTGATGGATATTGTATGGATTTGGAAATTATTGAAACTGTTTGAGACTAACCACACAGATAAATTGTAAAATTTTTCTGTTATTTATAATGGTACTGCAACCATTGTTCAAAATTCAATAAAAATTTTTGGAACAAATAAAATATATGTCGTAATAGAGCAAGCTGACAGTATTATTGCAGTCAAATTAATAGAGACAACGACGATATGTTACCGTGAATTATAGATGACAGAACATCTTCAGTCAAGTACAATTGGCATTCAAAACTCTGGAAATATAGACCTCTTTACTTACATAAATTCAAAATTCTTATATGTTGAACAGTCGTATAAACGAGAAATGAAAGATATGTATTCAAACATAATTTATAGACAATGTTTGTTGGAAAGGGACATTTTAAGAAACAGATTGTTATTAGCCCCTTATCACCAAATTCAGTGACTATGCTATTGAAAATAAAATTAGGCTACATTGGTAGGGTAATGGGAGAGGTGATACATATAATACAATGTACATTTCGTGTGGTAAATTATAGACGCGTGTCACAATGTTTCAATAGGGGACTCTGAAGAATTATTTGAAACTCCTGTAATACATCTTACAAAATTAAGCAGAGGTGGTGGACTGTAACTCTTTAACACCAGCTTTATTTTATGTATACAAAAATGGATCGGATTTAGTTACGAAGTAGTTCAGGGTATAACACCCGATATATTAAAAGTTCATCAAGAACCGCTTTTCAATTTTAGATCATTATATGATTGTGGAAGTTCCGGCACTTATACAAAAAATTAAATAAAAACGACACAAAATTCTTTTATGTTCCGTATTGAAAGACAAGCAGTAAGTACTATAGTAACGAAAAAAATAATCGGGCAAAACACAGCGGAATAAGGAACTTCTACATTAAGCTTTTTCTCAAAATCAGATATAACAAATTTGGCAAAATCGACAATACTGGAATTATGGGGTTGGTTTTCAGATTTAGGCGTTTTCTTCTCAGGGTTCATTGGAATTTCTGTAACAATAAAAATTATAAAATACAGAATAATAAATGCATATAATTTATACAATTAAGAACTTAAAACAGTTCATGTACTATCAACGGAAAAATATGAAATCATTGAGACAGCTCCAGTAACATTTGCCCCGATGCAACATTGGCTAGATGATTAGATTAATATTATAGTATATTAAAGATAAAAATTAAAGTAATAAAATGGGAATTTAAGTAATTAGTATTTAGAAATGTGTACTTAATTGTGTTTGTTTGTTTATATGAAATAAAATTACATGTCATGCGCAGTATACTCACTATTACACCAGTGCAAATTACAAGGAGAGGGCGTCAACATCAGCACATTCCACGGCATCTATTCCCGAATCAACCAAAGACAAGCAGATGAGCAAACCCGTCTTTAACACTGCTGATCCATACAGGTCAAGAAATGTAAAATACGACCCCCCACCCATCTCTTACACTGTGACCCACACTGTAAAGTTTTAACGTAGCTGCAACTACCTTTATGGAATGAAACTATATGCAACCCCAAGGTAGAACAATCCTTCCTTTTAAAAGGTCGATGCACCAATATCTGTTTAGGGTAGTAAAACCTACCTTACTCCCAGGTAGACACGATACGACCCTTCATATAGTGGGATGCAAATGCCCGCAGTAGTTTATAGAAATAGTATAAAGTGATTTGAAATTTCTGTACCCAAATCCTAGATCCTAAAATTGGTATCGTTTGAACTACTCGATTTAGCAAGGCCTCAGTTAAATTTGTAGTGTTGGGGTCGAAACCACCCCACGTTACACAAACATACACCATGTGTTTATTGATCACTGTAGTAAATCTATGAGCATTCGCTGGTCAATATTTTTATGCCTCACTGTAAAGTTTTGGGGTAGAAACAGGGAAGATGAATTTCCAATTGAGTTGTTGAATCTTCCTTAAAGTTGATTTAGGATAGGAAGGTCGAAACATGGTAAGAAAAAGGTAAGAAATTTTGGTAGGATAGATTCAATTCGCTTACAGGCATCTGTGTTGCACTGTAGGTATATTAAGTAGGTGCTACTTGTTATGTATACGTCTGCCATCTATAAGGCATCAGGCAGACTCGGGGTTGCTAGTGATTTCATGTAAGTGTTGGCAACAAGGGCTAATCGGAAATGGGGCAGCCTGGGTTTATTATTATTATTATTATTATTATTATTGAAGGCCTCGTGTTTAATAAAATATATGTATTGTTGTAACTTTAATAAGTGTTTTAATTTAAAATAAATCAGTACATAACATGGTGTCAGGTGTAAATACCACGAATTAAATAAGTGATAAATAGTGTTGTTGCAAGGTGAAATAAAAATTTAAAAGATAAGAAAGAGGTTAGAATGGAATTTAAACCACCTAAACAATTAAATTTAGAGGGTGATGTCGCTCAGAATTGAAAGGTATTCCTTCAGAAATTTAAAATTTTTCTAGAAGCCAATGAGTACAAAGAAAAAAATGACGCAGTGAAGATTGCAATGTTTTTAACCTGCATTGGTGATGATGCCCTTCATTTGTACAACACATTTAAATTAACTGCAGCACAAAAAAGCAAGTATACGGAAGTTATTTCAGCATTTGAAACATATTGCACCCAAGAGGGAGAACATTTTGACCATTTCCAAACGGAATTGAAAAAATTGGCTCAAATATGTGAATTTGGAGATTAAAGCGATTCCTTAGTGAGGGACAGAATAATAATTGGCATAACAGACCTCAGTCTACAAGAAAGACTACTTAGAGAAGAAAATTTAACTCTAACCAAAACAATAGATGTATGTAGAGCATTTGAAGCCAGCAAGCAGGAAGCTAGGTCATTACAACAAAGAGTAGAAGCAGTAGAAGTCAGTTACGTCAAACAAGAAAAGAAAATTCACGTCAAATCAAATAAAGTAGCTAAAAAAGTATTCAGGTGCACAAGATGCAGTACTGAACATGGTGTTAACAACTGTCCTGCATATGGAAAAATTTGTAATAACTGCGGTAAGAAAAATCATTTTAAAATTGCATGCAAATTTAAAGAAAAATCAAAGAAAATTAAAGAATTGAATGAAACAGATGATAGTAAAAAAGATTTATTATCCATTGAAAAAATCAGTGAAGTTAATAAGATAAATGAAAAGAAAATTAGCTAGAGTCATATGTTACTAATTAATAATAGTGAAGTCACATTTAAATTAGACACGGGAGCAGACGTCAATGTTTTACCATATAATTATTACAAAAAATTGTGTAAAGATGTACAACTGCAACCAGTGCAATCAAAAATAATTGCATATGGAGGATATAATGTAAAAACGAAAGGGTTCATTGAATTAGTGTGCATTCCAGAAAACAGAGAGGAAGTTAAATTAAAATTTGTCATAATTGATACTGAATCAAAACCAATATTGAGTTTGAACACATGTGTGCAGTTAAATTTAATTAACAGAATTTATGAAACAGGGATTGCTGATGAAGGTCCAATAAATAATGAAAATGAAAAGGATACGTTCTTAAGAAATAACAAAGATGTCTTCACAGGACTAGGGAAATTATCGTTTAAATATAAAACTAGAATAAGAGAAGATGCTGTTCCAGTTGTGAAGCCTGCCAGAAGAGTACCTGAGAAAATTAAATCGAAATTAAAAGAAACATTAAATAAAATGGAAAATTTAAAAATAATTTCCAAGGTAACAAAACCTACGGATTGGGTGAATGATTTAGTAATTGTGGAAAAGAAGGATTCAAGTTTAAGATTGTGTCTAAGCCCTCTCGAATTAAATAAATACGTTAAGAGGGAGATATTCCAAATACCAACATTAGAAGAACTAACATCAAATCTGGGTGGTAAGAAAATATTTACTGTATTAGATATGAAAGATGGGTTCTACCAGATTTGTCTAGACTCAGCTTCAAGTCTCTTATGTACATTCAATACTCCATTCGGGAGATTTAAATTCAATCGTCTTCCATTTGGATTGTCATCTAGCCCAGAAATATTCCAAAGGGAAAATATGAAAATATTTGGAGACATTGAAGGTGTTCAAATATACTTCGATGACATAATTATAGCAGCAAGCACGGAAGAAGAACATAAAATAATTTTAAACAAAGTAATTAAAAGAGCTCGTGAGTGTCAAGTGAAATTTAACAAAAATAAAATTCAATTTAAAATAAATCAAGTGAAATACCTAGGTTTCGTATTCTCTAAAGAAGGAATAAAACCAGATAATAAACATGTAAAAGCAATACAAGTGTTAAATGAACCAACAAATAAAAAGATTCTTCTAAAGTTTTTAGGGGTAATAACT
Organism: Harpalus rubripes; assembly: GCA_963082715.1. Classification (NCBI taxonomy): domain Eukaryota; kingdom Metazoa; phylum Arthropoda; class Insecta; order Coleoptera; family Carabidae; genus Harpalus; species Harpalus rubripes. The sequence continues at coordinate 34,198,688 of OY720458.1, forward strand.
TATCTAAATAAATTTATACCTAATATGAGTGAAATAACAGCACCGTTGCGCAATCTCTTAAAGAAAGAAGTGTCCTGGAATTGGACTAGTGAACATCAAAATTCGTTCGAAAGACTTAAACTGTTGGTCAGCAACGCCCCAACGTTGAAATATTTCGATCCATCTGAAGAAATAACCATACAATCCGATGCAAGTAAAGATGGTTTGGGAGCGTGCTTACTTCAAAAGTGACAGCCAGTGTCGTTCGTGTCGAGAAATCTCACAGGTGCCGAGCAGCGGTACAGCATGATGGAAAAAGAACTTTTAGGGATCTGTTTTGCAGTGCAGAAATATCATTATTTCATATATGGACATGAGATAACTGTAGAAACTGACCACAAACCGATTGTAAGTATTATGAAAAGAGACATTCACAGGTCAACTAATAGAATTCAAAGACTCTTATTAAAACTAATAAAATATAATTTAAATGTTAAATATGTTCCTGGAAAACATATGTACATTTCTGATTATTTATCTAGAAATTATGTAAAAGATATTGTAACCGCTGATCCTGATATGACAGATGTTGTTCATTCAGTATCACTGGAAGAATTATTACCAATCTCTCCTCAAAAATTAAAGTTGCTTGAAAAACAAACATTAAATGATACAATTTTGAGGAGAATTGTGAAGTATATACACGATGGATGGCCAAATCCAAATTTACTTGATTCAAATCAAAAACATTTCTTTAAGTTGAGAAATGATTTATATTAGAATAAAGTTTTATTTTACAAAGAAAAAGTAGTCATTCCATCGTCTATGTACTTAGATATGTTAACTCAAATCCATGGTAATGCTCATTTAGAAATAGTAAAAAGTAAAAAGCGAGCAAGACGCTTACTTTACTGACCGAATATGAATGAAATGATTGAAAAATTTATTAAAAAATGTAAACCGTGTGAGATTCATCAAAAGTCAAATTCAAAGCAACCAATTATTTCACACGAATTACCAAAATTACCATTTGAAAAAGTTTCAATAGACATTGCAGGATACGGTAACAAAAACTATTTAATTGTAGTAGATTTTCTTTCTAAGTGGCTTGATATAATATATATTAAAAATAAGACAATTGACAACATTATAAATAAATTAAAATTCGTTTTTTCCAATCACGGTATACCACAAGTGATAGTATGTGATAATAATCCATTTAATAGCTATAAATTCGAAAACTTCGCCGATGATTATAATTTTAAAATCACATTTATTAGTCCATATCACCATCAAAGCAATGGATTGTGCAAAAAAGCTGTGGGTATAGCCAAAAGTTTTATCAAAAAATCCCAAAATTTAAATGATATTTACAGTGCTTTACTGGATTATAGATCAACACCAATCACAGGTACAGACTATACTCCAGCAGAAATTTTAATTACCTACAACGACAAAAATATTGGAGCCAAAACTTGTTTATAAATCAGCATATCAACAATTCATTAAAAAACAACAGGAAACTAAACAGTACTATGATAGACATACAAAATCAAGACAAAATTTCAAAGAGGGGGATAATGTAGTAGTACAAAATCCTTTAACAAAACTGTGGCAACCAGGTACTGTAATAAGAAACAATGAATAGTATTCACATAAGAAAATCAGAAAATGCTCCAGTAATAAAAAGCGAATTTGATGATACCACATTGCACCATAATAATTCTGATAACTTAAATTTAAAAGAAACAGAGGGTTCAATTGTAGACAAAACTAGTGACTCAAACACTAACCAACCGATTACAATAATTAATGATAATAGTAGCAATGGTATGAGAACTCGGTCAGGAAGGGTTATAAAACGTCCTACTCGTTATTTGCAATAAAACATATAAATGTTTAGTTAAGAAGGGAGATGTTATGTATACGTCTGCCATCTATAAGGCATCAGACAGACTCGGGGTTGCTAGTGATTTCATGTAAGTGTTGGCAACAAGGGGTAAGCGGAAATGGGGCAGCCTGGGTTTATTATTATTATTGATGGCCTCGTGTTTAATAAAATATATGTATTGTTGTAACTTTAATAAGTGTTTTAATTTAAAATAAATCAGTACATAAATACCTTTGTAACATGTTTAGACCTTTAGGGTTGATTCTAGCTGAATATTCTACTTTCAATTTGAGGTACAGTTCCTATCATAAAAAATATGGACTTGACATTAATTAGCACGTAACAATGTCATACATGTGAAATGACAAAGGAATAATAGGAAAACGACGGCAGAAATAATATAAAATATTCAGTTTTACTGAAATTTGCAAACTTATTGAACTTACATTGTTAATACAAATAAAATTTGTTTATTAATCTTATTATATTTTTTATAATTCCGTGCATACATACATCGTTTTCTACGTTACTTACTAGTAAGTGATTTGTAACGAACTATTGAATATGCATAGCATATTACAAGATAGATAAATAAATGTGTGAAATGCAAAACATAACAGATTACAATTGATTTATAGCATTATTTACCCGTGTTCATAAAATTATAAGAAAAACTAAAATATTCAATGAAACATAACTGACGATGTGTAGACTTATATAGTTGTTATATAAACAAATGCAAAACGATATTAGTTATTTGTAAGATTTCGTAATTCGCATTTCTTAGAAATTGTTTGTTAGTCCATCTAGCAATTGAAGGCCCTACGGGTTTTTCCCAAGGCCAGCATAACGGTGCCGCATTTCTAGGGATTGGAAGGAGAACACAGAGGGGTGAGAAATTTATGTGTCATTCTGTCATTTGTTATTCTCTTGTCGACAGTCGCAATGAGGATACTTGAAACTCAGGTAAAACACATTATGTTGTATTTTTTATTACAAAAACTAATATTCTTCTATTTTTTTAGCTCCTTCTTGGTTTAGTGCGGTACAAAATAACATACATATAGATTTGTTATCACCGTATTTTCTACAAAAAATGAAGAAGATGTGCCGATTGTAAAGAAACGCTCATCTTGACAACCATGTTCGACGTATAAAAATTGGAACTTTAAAGGTAATTTTTTTTATTTTGTTACATTTTCTTTTTATTTACATACTTTCAAAGATAATATATTTATATTTCGCGGTACATACCTATACCAAATGTTAATTTTATTTTTGTTAAATTATCATTTAATATGATTATTTTCCTGTTAATAGAATAATATTATTATTAAATTACAAGAAAATAAACATTGAAAAACTGAAAAACTAGCAATTATTTTGAATAAAACGTTCTTTTGTTTGCAAATATTTATTAGACACAACAATATTAATTTAGTTTTATTTGCTACAAGAGGATCCAAAGAAAGTGAAGATATTCCTCGAGGACCTGCAAAAATTGGAGCAATAGCCAGTGAACGTGACATTTTTTTGAATACATAATTCATTTATAAATAAAATAAATATATCATCAAGGTATATTACCCATTGCTGGATGTGCTAATCTGCTTTGTTCACAGATATCGTTAATGATACTGACATATTTGTATCGTGTAGGCATTTACCAGGAGTCACCTCAAAGATAAAACATTATGTAACTTACAATATACTTTATCTTAATTTATTTATGTATATTTTGTTTAAGCAAATAAATCTTTTATTATATATAATGTATTATTTTTCCTGAATCCCAATAATAAATAATATACTTTTCAAGGAATTTGCAATGACCTCATGTAGGGGTTCATATAAATTACTCTAAAGTATTTTTAACAACCTTACAGGCATTTACTAGTAACTTGTGATACAGAAATTTCAAATCACTTTATAGTATTTTTATAAACTACTGCGGGCATTTGCATCCCACTATATGAAGAGTCGTATCGTGTCTACCTGGGGGTTGCATATAGTTTCAACCCATAAAGGTAGTTACAGCTACGTTAAAACTTTACAATGCTGAGTGTCTGATCGCAAATCTGGGGAACCGGGTTCGATCCCAACCGACGCCAAATATTTCGAATTTTAAATGGCACTAAATTGACCCCTGTGGTGCACTCTCCACGCAAGCAATAAGTGCCCGTGAGGTGACGCCTGGTAAACGCCCGTACGGTACAAATATGTCATCATCATTACCCACGTTTGCGTACAAAGCAGATTGGCACACACAGCAATGGGTAATATGCCGTGATGATAAATTTATATTTATTTATAAAATAATTAATAATGGCAGTGCACAGAAATTGTGCAACACAAACGCTCATGAGGATGCTAATTTGATGTACATATTATTTTATCAAGGGTACGTACGACCTGATGCTACAGCACATGTCGATGTGGAGAACATATAAAAGAATTTCTCGACATGGTGTAAGCAAATTCATTATAAATAAGATATTATGATGTAGGTAAAATATAGGTTCTTGCCGAAGTTGCTGGTTTTAGATTTGAATAAAACATACGGGGCACGAAAACTCCACTCAATTCTACCAACTTCACAAGTACCTACGTCTCCGCACGCCCATGAAATTTTTATGAGTTCAATGTAAAAATGTATTTTTGCGTAAAATTGTTTGTATTCCATATTTTGTGTTGAATAATAAACAGGAATTTATGAAGCTGTACATATAATGAACGGCATGGAAATGTCATGTAAATAACAGAGTAATACGCAAAGAGAGAGAGAGAAAAAGCCTACTTTATGCTGTTTGTGTAACACAAAATTGTAGCAATGCTTTTGTCTTGCAATGAAAAAATAGTTACTTTTTATTTAAACCTATTAGCAGTTCTTTGTGCTAATTGATAATCCGAATAAATATAAAAGAATTTAGCCATATAATCATACACAATTATTTGTAGAAGTGTTAAGTACTTCATATTAATCACGTTCGCTCGTAAGGAACTGTTAATTTTTCATTGGAAATGAAATATTGTGCCAAAGTATTGTAAAAGTTCATTTATTGCCTTCAGATCTAGATATAGGTCTCATCGCAATAAAATAAAAACTGAACTGTTATCACATGACTTTTCATTGTTCATCTGTTGTATTTAGCCCTCTTGGGAACTTTAGTTTTAATTGTCTTCAGATATTTTCCGAAATTCAATAAAGGTTCTTTTTTTGTGCCACTGTGGCACGTTTGCCCCGATGGATATATATGTCTGAGAGAGAGAACTTTATAAGAGAATTCCGTTAGTATAATGGATATTGCATAAGTTAAATGAAATTAGACAAATAATTGTTAAAAAAATAATATACCAGATCTAGAAATGTTGTCCACAAATATGTAGTATAAATTCTCAACAAATATTATACACGATATGTAAAATAGTACAGAAAAAAATTAACTCATTAGTATTAAGCTATCAATTGTTTATTAGAAAATATATTTTTTTGAATATACATTTGCCAGGTATGATTTGTGCAAGAAAAATAACAATACCCTAATGATAATAATATTAATAACAAGGCTTTATTTAGTTCAGAGTCTCTCAACGTGTGTGGTACCGCCCAACAGTGGGCGATTTCTGATTTTTGATTGGCGGCAGAAGTTATTAGTAATTATCTGACAATTTTAAAATTGAAGGAAGAGAAGATCTTCGTTTTTTTAAGTAAACTGATACATAATTTAATTTTTTTCTACTACCGATATCGTAAGTAGGCACTTAGGACGTGTCCGGAAAATTTATCATCGGTAAATTGATCCCGGAAAATTTATCGCGAAAAATTCATCGCGGGGAAAATTGATCGCCGGTAAATTGATCGCCCGGAAAATACATCGCCGGTAAATTAATCGCCGCAAAATTGATCGCGAGGTAAATTGATCGCCGGAATATTGATCGCCGGAGAATTGATCGCGAGGAAAGTTGATCGCCAGTAAATTTATCGCGTGGAAAATTGATCGCGGGGAATATTCATCGCCGGTAAATTGATCGCCGAGGAAAATTGATCGCTAAAATATTTATGCATACAAAAAATATTGTTTATAACAAAACAATGGAGTAACATATTTTATTTTAAAAATTTAATTTTACCCTTTATAAGATATACTCGTATTAATAATTTAGTTTAAAATTACTTACCTATTAAAATATTTTACCATATCACTAGATCTGTTTTAGACAAATTATAAATTTTATTTACACAGAAACAAAAAAATATATTAAAAAGAGAATATAAAACTACCTATCATGTATGAGCAATGTTAGTAATTTGGTGTTATACTCTATTTATTTTGACTATAGAGTGGTGGGAAGATAAGTGCAGTTTGATATTTTATTGTAATATCGGGATATTATCCAATCAAACAACAGGATCAAACTGCACCTATCTTTCCACCACTCTATAGTTAAAACGGATAGAGCATAGGTATTGTGTAACTACTATAGTCTGTTCGCCGGAACGAGAGAATTGGAACTAACCCGGGATCCGAACCAAGTCATTCTTATTGATAAAGATTAAAGATTTTATTTACTCGAAAATGTTTACGTGACAAAAAATAACAAGCAAATCTGAAAGTATGATATAAATATTTATATTGTTATACTCCTAATTATAACATTAAATATCGCTGTCAAAATAAAAATAAAATAAAAAACGAAAGAAAATGAAACTATACATATATCTAGATACCACATTTTGAACATATATTGTCAAAAAATTAAATAAAATACATACATATATTAAAAACTTTTAAATTATACATTTACTAATATTACAAACATAAAATAAAACTTTTTCCTTTGCTAACAAAAATAAAAGTTCACATATTTAAAAATTCAAGTAGGTTTAAAAACCAAAATTATGAGCAATACCACGTAAATAGTCTGAAATATCACGATTATTATAATCATTTACAATACGTTGTATTCGCACTGCAGTATTTCGGTAGTGTTTTTTTTTTTGTTGTTGTTTGTTTTCACCAGCAACATATTGTTCCATTTTTCCTTCACTAACACTTTGTTCATCTTTTATCGTTTTAATAAATTTCCAAATTGTGGGATGACAAGCGCCAATAAATCCATTAAATGCCCGATGCCATCCTTCACATGAATTACTCGTTTTTGGTCCAGCTTCTAACGTCGCGTTATAGCAGTTCCAAAGGACATGATTAAACCGAGGTGGACGGCGATTTTCACGTCGATATGGACGACCAATCCTATTATCCTCAATATAATTACCCTGAAGAAGGATAATTATTCGTATCGCAAAAAATTTCAAAAGCATTTACTACTTCCGAACATGGTACGAAGACGATAGCAGGAAGCATTCGCATTTCCAAAGAAAATTCTGCATCTTGTTTGTACAGTTTTTGTAGTCTATTTGATTGTATACTTCTATATACACATTGGCAGAAGTGGAAAAAACACCCTTTTTGTTGACTTGCCGGAAAAGTAGATTTAAAGGCATTAATTGCAGCCAGTTCAAAATCAGTCATTATAGTTGTCGGTTGTAAATTAAATTTCATATTTTTATTTACAATAATAATTTCTTATATGTTTCCTCATTTTTTTTGGTTAAAAGAGCATAAACAACTGGAATTGCAAGATTATATGCAATGCCATGCATACTGTATAATTGTCCAAATAATAGTGGTACTGATTTGAATGTACCATCTGCTTACCAAATATTTGACTGTGACAAAAAGTCCAAGTTTCATTCGGTGGTAAATATCATAATTCTATTTGAATTATCTTTATTGTCGTACATAAGAAACGGCTTATTTTTATTTGTTACTTTATATGCTGGTGGGATGTGCAAGTCTTTTATCGTTACAGGATTTGGGGGGAAATGTCCTGCGCGGCTCCTTGTGTTACGTATGTTTCGTTTGAGAGTTTCTGTCGGCGGCATTTTACCAACAGCTTGAGATAACGTAACATACGAATCTGCAACAATTCGTTGTGTCCCATTTTGTGCAGTACGCGCCCTATTCTTCGCATCATTGATGTTGTGAACTGCTTCTACACGTGCTGCATCACCAGCATGATTATGTTCACCTACTCGTTTTATAATATCTTCTTCTGAAATGTGTATTCGAGCACGGCATATTTGTATTGATCGCACTTCCAATATATTGTTTCTTCGCACTGTTTATCTTTAATAAATAAGGAGCCACTGTCACACAATTTTAGTTTATTTTTTTCACTTTGCACGTACTGAAGTGACATTTCAGTCTCTTTATGTCACAAATACTTGAAATTATTAAAATATAAATAATGGCAATTCTTGCTGTATCATCAATGAACACAAACTAGTTACTCGTAATTTAGGCTTGTGAAAAGTAAAGACAACGGGTGAAAAGTACACCTCGCACCATTTCAATTTTCCTGGAATGAAGGAACGGGGGTATAAATGGATAAGAGCTACTGCTCAAGAAATTTAGAATTTAAACCATTTTTGCCCGAATTTTTTTAAAATTTACATAACCCTATGCTAATTAAGAATAAGTACAAAAAATTTAAATTCCGTCTTTTTATAAAAATCAAACAATTTTGAGAAAGTCAATAATTTCGTTAACAATGGTAATATCTCGGAGTTTAAGTCAGACCCCACACTTAATTTTCAGTTAAAGTTAAAATTCAGGTTTTTACTAAAGAATTGTGAAACCTTTTTCAATAAGGAAAATAGTTTCAAATTTATCAGTTCCAACCCCTCAGCTCCAGTAATATATGGCTTACCTAAATTACATAAAGACAATATACTTATAAGACCAGTTGTTTCATACGTAGATGCATCTATATACAAACTGTGTAAATTCGTAAACAATCTAATCCCTAGTTTACAAACTTTTAAACCAATTCACAGTGTAAGAAACGCATTACTTTAATTAATAAAATTTAAAATAGGGATAGCCCTACAACTCTAAATTAGTGTCATTTGATGTTTCAAGTATTTTCACATCAATTCCAGTAAATAAACTATTATAAATAATTAAAGAAAAAAATAGACAATAATATTGATTAACAAGTAAGAGATGAATTTTTAAAATTGTTGAAATTATAATTGTCTTTTTCAAATTATTTTAATTTTAATGATAAATTTTATAATTAAAATGAAGGTTTAACTATGGGCTTCCCTTTTCCCTTTATCATCAATTTTGGCTGTAAAATACATGGATTATTTGGAAACAAAAATTTTTAATTAAAAATTCCGTAATTAATAAAATTTTGTTATGGTTTCGCTACGTCAATGACGTAATTTGTTTGTATGCAGGTACTAAAAGACAACTACATTCTTTGTTCAACTCTATTAATATTTTTGAAAATAACATTCAATTTACTATGGAAATAGAATATGAAAAATCACAAAATTCTACAAATTTAAATATCTCATTTTAATAATAAATTTAATTTCAAAATCTATCGGAAAAATAAAATACATAATCATTCCAGATCACCCAATCATCCGCATAATACTAAAATGTCCGCTTTCCACAGTATGATAGACAGATTTTTGAAATTACCCGTAAATGAAATTGATTATAATTCAGAGCATAATATTATTATGTCAAATGCCCTTAACAACAATTACTCGCCTAATTTAATTCATAATCTTATTTCTAAGAAAAAGTTTAGGTTGCTTTTAAAACAATTCTATACCGATCTATATCAAACCAAGAAATTGCTTACACAAAATTTAATATACAGTGCGAAATCTATCATAACAATAAATTGAAAACAATACTAGTCAATAATAAAATTTTATCCGAGAAGAATCATCAAAAGTCCGGTATCTATAAAATAAACTGCAATAATTGTGACTATATTTATATTTGCCAAACAGCATGTAATTTCAACATTATATTCGATGAACACATGGGTAGTTTTAAAAAGAAGACAATTAATTCAAATATAGACCAACATTTATTAAAAAATAAACTTACATCTTATAGGGACAATTTAAGTATTCTGCATTGCGGAAGGGAAAATCCAAGATTAACTTTCATAGAATCCTTCGAAACCAAGAAAGCTATTCACAATGGCTATAACCTTATGAATGAACAGTTAGACCTGTGTCTATCTCCGATTCTGGATTGTTTAATCTCAGCGTCGGAATTCCCTGGAATTATTTAATCTTTGAAGGTACTAGGTTTAACCTATGTACTTGTGTAAGAATTGTGTATTTTAAAATTCATTCATGTAATTTTTCTGATGATGAGTCTTCAATTTTTTCTTACCTATATAAAAATATTTAAACACAGTAGTGATTTTTTTAAAGAATTTGATATATCGGATCAAGCACAACTTTTATTTAAGACGATTTTTAATATGATATACAGGAGCCCTTGGCACCATATTTACAAAAGTCAACAGTGGAAATATTTTTACATTTTTCATCATATTTTCAAGAACAATATATAATTGTATATTATTCAATGAGTGTGATATTACTCACGAGAATGAAGTTTGCAACGCGAGCCTAAGGCGAGTGTTGTAAATCATTCGAATGAGCGATAGCCATTATATGCGAGTAAAATACTATACTTTATCTACGACTCTCCAATAGGAAATTTCACTTTTCTGTCTGGATAAGTTTAATAAAAACTGTTTAAATTTGAAATTTTGACATTGGAAATACAATGAACAATGTAGTGAGTCAAAGTATACTCGATAATATTGCAATGTATTGTAATGAATGATTGTGATTAGTTCACGGCTCGCGAGCAATAAGTCAAAAATCACTGCACGTCGTAGATAAACTTAATTAATTTACTTTTGATGTCTGTACCTAATGTAGAACTAATAGGATTATCTAAAAGTTTTTATACCTACACAGAAAGTAACGCATTTGTTATACCTACGTAAAAAATCAGAATTCCGTACCGGTTTGGATTCAGTTCGATATATATATATATATATATATATATATATATATATATATATATATATATATATATACAGAGTGTCCCATTTAAGGTACGAATGCATTGGGATCTCGAGAACCGTAAAAGCTACGAGGTTGGTTAAATTAGACAAAAGTTGCCCCATTAGGAGACCATTTTAACGGTATTTTGTTATTTGCGAAAAAATCCATAGGTCACTAGATATAGGCGAAAATGTAAAATTTGCAGTTTTTTATTTTTGCAAATAACTTTCAAGTGTGAAATTATACTAGATTTTGGTTTGCACATCTTTAGGGCACTTTTTTATGTTCTTTCGACTGGCGATGCTCATTTTTTTTTTATCAATGTTGGTTTTCGAGGATTGATGTCAAAGTTTTAATTTTTATATGGACGCCATATTGGAAAGTTACGCCATTGAAAAGAGATTTTTTTTCGCTTTACAATGATGTAAAATAGTAATAATTTATTTTTATAATTAACAGAGAAATTAACAAAAAATGTTATTAATACTAAAATTTAATTGAAAAAAGTAAATCGAAGGCTGCTGTTCAAGAAAATAACTATTTAATAAACAAATAATGTTAAAAATACAAAAATAATTTACAAAAACTTTACAATAAATTTTCTATTAACCCACCATTTCGTTCTACGCACTTCTGCGCCCTACGTTCTGTTCCTTCTATAACTTTTCTGAGCATTCTTGGCCTACTTTGATTTATAATTCTTACTGTGGCATTTCTTAATTCATTTTCATTCTGATATTCCCGAATAAAAAGTTTATTTTTTAAGTATCCCCATAAAAAAATCTAAAGGTGTTAAATCTGGAGATCTAGCAGGCCACTTGATTTCGCTGTTGGTCCCTATCCATTGTCCTCCAAATCTAATATTTAAATATTGTACTGTAAATTTTAGTATTAATAACAATTTTTGTTAATTTCTCTGTTAATTATAAAAATAAATTATTACTATTTTATATCATTGTAAAGCTAAAAAAATTCTCTTTTCAATGGCGTAACTTTCCAATATGGCGTCCATATAAAAATTAAAACTTTGACATCAATCCTCGAAAACCAACATTGATAAAAAAAATTGAGCATCGCCAGTCGAAAGAACATAAAAAAGTGCCCTAAAGATGTGCAAACCAAAATCTAGTATAATTTCACACTTGAAAGTTATTTGCAAAAATAAAAAACTGCAAATTTTACATTTTCGCCTATATCTAGTGACCTATGGATTTTTTCGCAAATAACAAAATACCGTTAAAATGGTCTCATAATGGGGCAACTTTTGTCTAATTTAACCAACCTCGTAGCTTTTACGGTTCTCGAGATCCCAATGCATTCGTACCTTAAATGGGACACTCTGTATATATATATATATATATATATATATATATATATATATATATATATATATATATATATATATATATATATATATATATATATATATAAAATATAATATAATATAATGAATAACCGTCATTTTGAATTTTATTTTAACAACACTTTTAAGTGTATCTCATTTTTTATATCTTTTGTAATTACGGAGTTATTTAACATTTTTTTAAATCAAAATTTTCAGTATTTCTTTTAAATAACTTTCAAACTGACATAAATTTTAAATTTCTACAACGGAATCTGAATCAGCACTCAAAACTGCCCATTTAACCTCGTAGCTCTTATAGTTTCCGAGATGGTTATTGGTAACCCACTTTAATTTAGGGATACCTTGTATATTTGAGAGTGTCAGTTCTATGGGCACTATTGTTATTATAGGTACCGTTGACTCACAACATAACTCAAAATCAAACAATTTAAATAAGCCATATTGTGATTGAAAACTAAAAATATAATAAAGTGTAATCTACAATTATTTGCTAATTCATGCGGTTACAGTTTCGGAACAATTTTTAGAACCCTTCCGGTTGGTATAATAATATTTAAATATCATTACTTTCAATTAACTTACAAATAAAAAAAATAATATCGTTCAAAAATATTTTTCAAGTAAATGGCGGGAGGTATTGTGTTGACCACACCAGATTTTTACGTGAGGTATAGGGATCGAGCTGAAAATCGCATATCAAGATTTTGGTAAATGAGAACGTTTTAAGGTCCCTAGAATCCAATTTTAACATTTTCACGATAATGTATGTGTGTATATGTGTGTGGATGCTTCACTCTAACTCAAATACTATCATTCAGAAAATTTTGAAATCTTGTATTTCGAACTTTTTCTGTATTGGGAAGAGTCCATTAGATTTCGGTGAAAATCAGATAACCGGAAATGGCACTTTACTAGAAGCTCAAAATAGTTTTTCTTCGAAAAATACCTTTAAATGTTATTTTTCAAGATTAATGTTATTGTAAAAATTAAAGATTATTTAATTTTCTATAGATTTGCACTAATACTTTTTCTATATATTTTGTGGATAAATTTATAAAATTATTTATAATTTATATCCCAGAGTCTACGCTTTAAACAAACAAAATGCGGTTATTCAAATGTCTGTAACTGACAGATAAATGTCACTATCAAAGAACTAATCATTTCAAAATAATATTAGTAACGTTTTAAAAAGGAAAGAGTAAATAGAACAATAGAAAACAAATTCAATACAGTTTCCAGCATAAGTAAATATGTAGATATGTATGTACATTAATAAAAATTAACGATTCACTAAAATATTTAAGCTAATCCTTATTTTTGGATTAGTGAATTCTATTCTACCCCAGTATTTAAAATTTAATCTTCATTTTATTATAGTTCCGGTGACTCAATGGTTAGAGCAACGCCTCATGTCATGAGTGCCCTAGGGGCTCTGGGTTTGAATCTTACTAAGGCATGGATGTGTGTGAATGTGAACCCACTCTGTAATTGGGATTTAATTCTGTTGGGGGGTTTAAAAAAGGTAGTTACCTGGATTAGATTAGACTATATTTTAAGAAATAAACTGTCAAAATTAGAGTAAAATTCGTTTATCCAAAAATTCTACAAGGCAGAGAAATACTATATTATTAGTACCCAAACACAGAACACAAGCATTTGAGCAAACAACTGATTATGTTAGTATAAAAATATATAATGCTTTACCAGCTAACTTAATAAAAACAATCAATAGAACCCTAAAAAGTATCCTAATACAAAAAAGAATATTATAATATTGTTGATTTCTATTCGGACTGTGCAAATAACCGATTGTATCTTTGACAACTGTAAAATGTAAACAATACTCCATCGCTGTATTAGTGAGTGTATTTACAAGTAAGATGTTGCGCTGCGCTGTGTCACACAAGCGTACGTTTTTTGTTTTCTATGTGATTTGTGTTTTACCTACGTTTTATTGTAATTTTCGCACTTTGCCATTATCTATTATTTCATGAAAGGTTTACCTCAAGGTGTATCTCAAATCAGTGTACATATTTATTCTTTTGTTTATAAAATCTATATTTTTCAATTTGTTATTATTTATTCTTATGGTCTGTTTCACCACTGTACCTTAAACTAACAAAGTGCATCCACATGATATAATATGTCAAATTTTTATAATGTATTGCTGTGCTTATATTTTTATGCTTTGCTGGTGAAACTGGTCATACAAAAATTTATTTACATGTGTATTTATTAATGTAAATATAGATTAATTTATCATGTATTATTTCATCGTAATTGATTTTGTACTGTAATTTGTATGGCTTGGTTAGGTGGAAGAACAGCCTCGGCTGAACCTCGCCTATTGATTAATTATCAATAAAGTCTCTATTATTATTATTATTATTATTATTATTATTATTATTATTATTATTATTATTATTATTATTATTATTATTATGATTATTATTATTATTATTATTATTATTATTACTATTACTATTACTATTACTATTACTATTACTATTACTATTACTATTACTATTACTATTACTATTACTATTACTATTACTATTACTATTACTATTACTATTACTATTACTATTACTATTACTATTACTATTACTATTATTATTACTATTACTATTACTATTACTATTACTATTACTATTACTATTACTATTACTATTATTATTACTATTACTATTACTATTACTATTACTATTACTATTACTATTACTATTACTATTACTATTACTATTACTATTACTATTACTATTACTATTACTATTATTATTACTATTACTATTACTATTACTATTACTATTACTATTACTATTACTATTACTATTACTATTACTATTACTATTACTATTACTATTACTATTACTATTACTATTACTATTACTATTACTATTACTATTACTATTACTATTACTATTACTATTACTATTACTATTACTATTACTATTACTATTACTATTACTATTACTATTACTATTACTATTACTATTACTATTACTATTACTATTACTATTACTATTACTATTACTATTACTATTACTATTACTATTACTATTACTATTACTATTACTATTACTATTACTATTACTATTAATATTACTATTACTATTACTATTACTATTACTATTACTATTACTATTACTATTACTATTACTATTACTATTACTATTACTATTACTATTACTATTACTATTACTATTACTATTACTATTACTATTACTATTACTATTACTATTACTATTACTATTACTATTACTATTACTATTACTATTACTATTACTATTACTATTACTATTACTATTACTATTACTATTACTATTACTATTACTATTACTATTACTATTACTATTACTATTACTATTACTATTACTATTACTATTACTATTACTATTACTATTACTATTACTATTACTATTACTATTACTATTACTATTACTATTACTATTACTATTACTATTACTATTACTATTACTATTACTATTACTATTACTATTACTATTACTATTACTATTACTATTACTATTACTATTACTATTACTATTACTATTACTATTACTATTACTATTACTATTACTATTACTATTACTATTACTATTACTATTACTATTACTATTACTATTACTATTACTATTACTATTACTATTACTATTACTATTACTATTACTATTACTATTACTATTACTATTACTATTACTATTACTATTACTATTACTATTACTATTACTATTACTATTACTATTACTATTACTATTACTATTACTATTACTATTACTATTACTATTACTATTACTATTACTATTACTATTACTATTACTATTACTATTACTATTACTATTACTATTACTATTACTATTACTATTACTATTACTATTACTATTACTATTACTATTACTATTACTATTACTATTACTATTACTATTACTATTACTATTACTATTACTATTACTATTACTATTACTATTACTATTACTATTACTATTACTATTACTATTACTATTACTATTACTATTACTATTACTATTACTATTACTATTACTATTACTATTACTATTACTATTACTATTACTATTACTATTACTATTACTATTACTATTACTATTACTATTACTATTACTATTACTATTACTATTACTATTACTATTACTATTACTATTACTATTACTATTACTATTACTATTACTATTACTATTACTATTACTATTACTATTACTATTACTATTACTATTACTATTACTATTACTATTACTATTACTATTACTATTACTATTACTATTACTATTACTATTACTATTACTATTACTATTACTATTACTATTACTATTACTATTACTATTACTATTACTATTACTATTACTATTACTATTACTATTACTATTACTATTACTATTACTATTACTATTACTATTACTATTACTATTACTATTACTATTACTATTACTATTACTATTACTATTACTATTACTATTACTATTACTATTACTATTACTATTACTATTACTATTACTATTACTATTACTATTACTATTACTATTACTATTACTATTACTATTACTATTACTATTACTATTACTATTACTATTACTATTACTATTACTATTACTATTACTATTACTATTACTATTACTATTACTATTACTATTACTATTACTATTACTATTACTATTACTATTACTATTATTACTATTACTATTACTATTACTATTACTATTACTATTACTATTACTATTACTATTACTATTACTATTACTATTACTATTACTATTACTATTACTATTACTATTACTATTACTATTACTATTACTATTACTATTACTATTACTATTACTATTACTATTACTATTACTATTACTATTACTATTACTATTACTATTACTATTACTATTACTATTACTATTACTATTACTATTACTATTACTATTACTATTACTATTACTATTACTATTACTATTACTATTACTATTACTATTACTATTACTATTACTATTACTATTACTATTACTATTACTATTACTATTACTATTACTATTACTATTACTATTACTATTACTATTACTATTACTATTACTATTACTATTACTATTACTATTACTATTACTATTACTATTACTATTACTATTACTATTACTATTACTATTACTATTACTATTACTATTACTATTACTATTACTATTACTATTACTATTACTATTACTATTACTATTACTATTACTATTACTATTACTATTACTATTACTATTACTATTACTATTACTATTACTATTACTATTACTATTACTATTACTATTACTATTACTATTACTATTACTATTACTATTACTATTACTATTACTATTACTATTACTATTACTATTACTATTACTATTACTATTACTATTACTATTACTATTACTATTACTATTACTATTACTATTACTATTACTATTACTATTACTATTACTATTACTATTACTATTACTATTACTATTACTATTACTATTACTATTACTATTACTATTACTATTACTATTACTATTACTATTACTATTACTATTACTATTACTATTACTATTACTATTACTATTACTATTACTATTACTATTACTATTACTATTACTATTACTATTACTATTACTATTACTATTACTATTACTATTACTATTACTATTACTATTACTATTACTATTACTATTACTATTACTATTACTATTACTATTACTATTACTATTACTATTACTATTACTATTACTATTACTATTACTATTACTATTACTATTACTATTACTATTACTATTACTATTACTATTACTATTACTATTACTATTACTATTACTATTACTATTACTATTACTATTACTATTACTATTACTATTACTATTACTATTACTATTACTATTACTATTACTATTACTATTACTATTACTATTACTATTACTATTACTATTACTATTACTATTACTATTACTATTACTATTACTATTACTATTACTATTACTATTACTATTACTATTACTATTACTATTACTATTACTATTACTATTACTATTACTATTACTATTACTATTACTATTACTATTACTATTACTATTACTATTACTATTACTATTACTATTACTATTACTATTACTATTACTATTACTATTACTATTACTATTACTATTACTATTACTATTACTATTACTATTACTATTACTATTACTATTACTATTACTATTACTATTACTATTACTATTACTATTACTATTACTATTACTATTACTATTACTATTACTATTACTATTACTATTACTATTACTATTACTATTACTATTACTATTACTATTACTATTACTATTACTATTACTATTACTATTACTATTACTATTACTATTACTATTACTATTACTATTACTATTACTATTACTATTACTATTACTATTACTATTACTATTACTATTACTATTACTATTACTATTACTATTACTATTACTATTACTATTACTATTACTATTACTATTACTATTACTATTACTATTACTATTACTATTACTATTACTATTACTATTACTATTACTATTACTATTACTATTACTATTACTATTACTATTACTATTACTATTACTATTACTATTACTATTACTATTACTATTACTATTACTATTACTATTACTATTACTATTACTATTACTATTACTATTACTATTACTATTACTATTACTATTACTATTACTATTACTATTACTATTACTATTACTATTACTATTACTATTACTATTACTATTACTATTACTATTACTATTACTATTACTATTACTATTACTATTACTATTACTATTACTATTACTATTACTATTACTATTACTATTACTATTACTATTACTATTACTATTACTATTACTATTACTATTACTATTACTATTACTATTACTATTACTATTACTATTACTATTACTATTACTATTACTATTACTATTACTATTACTATTACTATTACTATTACTATTACTATTACTATTACTATTACTATTACTATTACTATTACTATTACTATTACTATTACTATTACTATTACTATTACTATTACTATTACTATTACTATTACTATTACTATTACTATTACTATTACTATTACTATTACTATTACTATTACTATTACTATTACTATTACTATTACTATTACTATTACTATTACTATTACTATTACTATTACTATTACTATTACTATTACTATTACTATTACTATTACTATTACTATTACTATTACTATTACTATTACTATTACTATTACTATTACTATTACTATTACTATTACTATTACTATTACTATTACTATTACTATTACTATTACTATTACTATTACTATTACTATTACTATTACTATTACTATTACTATTACTATTACTATTACTATTACTATTACTATTACTATTACTATTACTATTACTATTACTATTACTATTACTATTACTATTACTATTACTATTACTATTACTATTACTATTACTATTACTATTACTATTACTATTACTATTACTATTACTATTACTATTACTATTACTATTACTATTACTATTACTATTACTATTACTATTACTATTACTATTACTATTACTATTACTATTACTATTACTATTACTATTACTATTACTATTACTATTACTATTACTATTACTATTACTATTACTATTACTATTACTATTACTATTACTATTACTATTACTATTACTATTACTATTACTATTACTATTACTATTACTATTACTATTACTATTACTATTACTATTACTATTACTATTACTATTACTATTACTATTACTATTACTATTACTATTACTATTACTATTACTATTACTATTACTATTACTATTACTATTACTATTACTATTACTATTACTATTACTATTACTATTACTATTACTATTACTATTACTATTACTATTACTATTACTATTACTATTACTATTACTATTACTATTACTATTACTATTACTATTACTATTACTATTACTATTACTATTACTATTACTATTACTATTACTATTACTATTACTATTACTATTACTATTACTATTACTATTACTATTACTATTACTATTACTATTACTATTACTATTACTATTACTATTACTATTACTATTACTATTACTATTACTATTACTATTACTATTACTATTACTATTACTATTACTATTACTATTACTATTACTATTACTATTACTATTACTATTACTATTACTATTACTATTACTATTACTATTACTAATAGTTGGCGACACTGCTGTGAATGAAAAACTGCTTATTTATAAGTGATTAAAGTATTTAAAAGTATTATAATATATTAATAAAACAAACAGTAATTATTACTATCTCTGACTGCCGATAAAGTGTTTAGAGTATTAATAAAATATATTCCACCACAAAATAAACTGCGATTATAAATTTGTTGAAACGTGGTGTAACCATAACCTCAAAATGCCAAACGAAAACAACACCGCAACTCTCAACGATATTTTAGCACAACTTAAAAAACTAGATAAACTGGATGCAATCTACAATGATCTCCAAAGCATAAAAGATGACTGCAAGGTACTTAAACAGAAAACCGAAGCCCTAGAATCTGAATGCCACGAACTAAAGCAAGTAAATGATCGTATGAAGAAAACCATCAAAGATTTGCAACTGCAAAACAAAAAGCGAAATTTAGTCTTTTCAGGCATTGAAGAGAAGGAAAAAACAAATCAGGAGATAGAAGAAAGCATAATGACAACTTTACATAGTTATCTAAACGTAGAACTGAAAGAAGGCGCCATCGAAGAAATAATCAGACTGGGACCAAAAACAGCCAAAAACCGTAAGATTTTAGTTATTTTCTCCTCGAAAAAACTAAAAGACAATATATTTTATAACCGAAGGCAGCTGAAAGGCAGCAATATATATGTAAACTTAGACTTAACAATTGAAAAACTCCAACAAAGATCCCAACTACTAAAACTAAAGAAAAAGTACAAAGATGACGGCGTAGACGTGAAGATTGTTCGCAATGAAATTGTTATAATAGGATCGAAAACTCAAGATGAAGATAGAAAAAGAAACAGGAATAATTCATCCGACGACAGCCTTGCTTCGCCCTCCGGTACAAACTCCGGACCCGAAAAAGGACCCAAAGCACCAAAGCATTCCTTTCGAAGCTAGAAGTAGAGGTACAACCCATAGAGATCCATCAACTAGCCCCACTGTAAACAACATTAACATAAATAAGATAAGTAGTAATGCGCATAATACAAACATAAACTTTGTTACTTTTAATATTAATGGTTTAAACAATCTGTACAAATTAGAACAGTTTGAGGAAAACATAATCACAGCAGGCGACGTGATATGTTTCTCTGAAACGTGGTATTACCTAGACAAACCAATTCTACCAAAATATCTTGAAAACTATACCCAAATTTTTTATTCAAATGCTATTAAAGAAAAACAAGTTGGCAGAGCCTCAGGAGGACTGCTGGTTCTAGTTAATAAAAGTTTAAAGGCTACTTTCATAGAAAAATCTGAATATTGGATAATAATTAATGTAATGTATAAAACATTTAAATGTATAATATGTAATGTGTACTTTAAACCTTCCTTAAATAATATATGTTTTGATATGTTTTATGAAACTGTCGCCCAAATAATGGACCAATATCCTGACCATGCAATGCTGATCGTTGGAGACTTCAACTCAAAAATAGGATTGTTAAATCAAATTGAAGAAGGATGTATCAACAACAATAATGTGCTGGAGTCCCGAGAGATAACATGTACGCAACTGGACGAAAAAGGACGGAAACTGGTAAACAATATGGAAGCACTCGGCCTCATAGTACTTAATGGAAGAGTTCTGGGCGATATTCCTGCAAAACCTACTTACACTTGCCATAATGGGTCCAGCACAATCGACCTTTTCTGGAGCAACCTTATATTCGCAGAAACGGTAAGCAAATTAACATTTACTCCCACTCTTTCATCCTCAGGACATAGTATTGGCCTCCTTACTACTAAACTAATAACTTCAAGTCATGAAAGTAGACCTGCCCCAGCCAATGTTGCTAATACAAAATACCTCGTACAATTTAAATTTAACGAAGAAAAAACTTTACCATATAGTTACACAATGGAAAAGCTGACCCATATATATTTATCGGATTCGAACCCGAATAACCTTTATACCAATTTAATTAGTGCAATAAAAGAGGCAGCCACGCAAGTAGGAATGATGGAAATAAAGTATACAAATAATAAAATACAACTAAAGAAAAATCCATGGTTTACCCAAAATTGTGCTAAACTAAGAAAACTTGCCCTACACTCTCTAAGAAACTATAAAAATAATCCATCATCCGAAAATTTAAAAATCTACATTTCAGATAAGAGTCATTACAAAAAAGAAATAAATACATGCAAACAAGAATACGAAAAAGAAATCACAATCAAAATTTCACAAGTCAAAAACAACAAAGAATTCTGGGATGTAGTTAGAAACTCATCATATAAAGAGATGCGCACTAATAAGATCAATGGCGATACATGGAAGAATTATTTTTTAGAACTATACCCTGAATTAAATCAACCAAAAATTTACTACATAGACTGCTTACATCCGTCACTTGATACAAATATTAGTATGGATGAACTTTTATCCAGTATCAGTAAATGCAAAAACAATAAAGCCCCAGGCACGGACGGGCTAAGCTATGAATTCTTCAAAAAATTACCGAACAACTGGTTACATTACATTTTAGATATGTTTAACAAAATCATGGAGAAAGAAGAAGTTCCTGAAACGTGGTCTTCAGTCCGAATGAGTATGATTTTCAAAAAAGGGGATGAAACAATACCCTCCAACTATAGAGGTATTGCACTGATAAATTCTATATCAAAAGTTTTTACCCAAATTTTAACCAGCAGACTTCAAAAATGGACAGAAGATAACCAAATCTTAAAAGAAAATCAGGCTGGCTTCAGAAGTGGACGAGGAACCACAGATAACCTATATTCACTGACAGGTATAATCCATCTCCATATGCGCCTTAAAAAGAGTTGTGTATTTGCCATTTTCGTCGACTTCGCTAAGGCGTTCGACACAATTAATCATAATTTGCTGTGGAGCAAACTATATAA
>OY720458.1:34222212-34229712 GCA_963082715.1 Harpalus rubripes
AAAACGCCATGTATACAGTGCCAAAACGATTTTGAGTTATCTCAAACCAAAACTAAAATTCACGGTCACGGGGTTGACTTGGAAACTAGTTTCAAAACTACTCATGTAAACACTTAAAATTAATAAAGTTTCTGTCCCTTTTAGTTACTTGGTATTACTAACCCACAGATAAACTGACAGTTGTGCAGTTTTAGTGCGTAGTGGTGCAAAGTAGAAAAAATAATTGGAATAATGGCAAAACAAAAAATTTGGAGTGAAAAGGATCTGTCGCTTACATCGGTCAAATGTGCATGCGCCAAAACAGTTTTCTAATCAACCTGTAAACCTGTTTTGAAAATTACATGTAAACAGTTTCGTGTAATTTTGACTGAAAACTGAAACGTAGTAAATTTTAATTAAAACACAAAGATGCTTGATTTCAATAAGATTAAAGAAAAAATTGATCACAATAAATAAACTACATATTCGATTATTTCAAAGATGACATAAAGTTGTACATACATATAAAGGTTTTCGGAGTAAAAATATTATCATAATCATAGAAGATGATTGTGATTTGATATAACTTGTATTTAAATAATATGTTGTGCCGTGAATTTTTTTCTGAAAAAATACGAAATATATATATATATATATATATATATATATATATATATATATATATATATATATACATATATACATATATATATATATATATATATATATATATATATATATATATACATATATATACATATATATATATATATATATATATATATATATATATATATATATATATATATATATACATATAAACATTAATACAATAAATTTTATATTTATGACAGGTACTTAAATAGTACTCAATTTGTATACAAAAATTAATTTGAAAACTGCATTATTTTAATATGCGTGGGCTAACTTCACGCTCAGAAAAAGTAAAGTGTTATAACTTTTGTAATATAAACAATAACAAAATTATTTATACATTTTTGAGAGGTAGCTAAATAGTACTAAATCCCTATATAAAAATAAAATTTGAAAACGCTTTATTTTAATATGAGTGGTGCCAACTTCACGCTCGAAAAAAAGTAAAACGTAATAACTTATTTAATATAAACAATAGCATAATACTATCATGAGTACTAATTAGTTCTATATGAGTACGAAAATTTAGTAAAAAAAAATTCTTAAAAAACCATAACTTTGGTGCTAGCGTGAAGTTGGCACCAATAATATTTAACTTGCAATAACTTATTTATCATAAACATTTAGAAAACAAAATTATAGTTACTTAAAGCTACCAATTGGGTACTAAATTTTCGTATAATTTTTGTTTGAAAATTTCAACCTTGTGGTGCAAGCGTGAAGTTGGCACCAAAATAATTAAACAATGAATAACTCCTACGCAGAGTAAAAAACAAAACTTGTTTTGTGAGTACTAATTGGTACAAATTGGGTACTAAATCGTAGTATCAATTAAAAAATTAGTACCCTATACCTTGGTGCCAACTTCACGCACCTGAAGAAAAGCTGCAAATAATTCAATGCTATTATTTTGATAATACAAGCATTATGCATTTATTTGCAATTTTGTGTCAATTTAATGGCTGTCACTACAAATGAGCAATATTTATAAAATTTCTAATTTGATATAACAGCTTAATAAACATGAAAAATAAAATCTGATTAGTAATTTATATGAAGTATTTTATTTTCTTTGAAACATTTTTGTCTAAAATTAAAAGGTAATAATAATAATAATAATAATAATAATAATAATAATAATAATAATAATAATAATAATAATGATAATAATAATAATAATAATAATAATATTAATAATAATAATAATAATAATAATAATAATAATAATATTAATATTAATATTAATAATAATAATAATAATAATAATAATAACAATAATAACAATAATAACAATAATAACAATAATAACAATAATAACAATAATAATAATAATAATAATAATAATAAAAATAACAATATCAATAACAATAACAATAACAATAACAATACCAATAATAATAATAATAATAATAATAATAATAATAATAATAATAATAATAATAATAATAATAATAATAATAATAATAACAATAACAATAACAATAATAATAATAAAATTAATAATAATAATAATAATAATAATAATAATAATAACATTAACAATAATAATAATAATAATAACAATAATAATAATAACAATAATAATAACAACAATAATAATAATAACAATAAAAATAATAACAATAATAATAATAACAATAATAATAATGATAATAATAATAATAACAATAATAATAACAATAATAATTATAATAATTATAATAATAATAATAATAATAACAATAATAATAAAAATTATAATAACGGGAGCGAAGAATTAGAAACAATGTAGAAGAAATTAGAAAAGATATAGGCGTTTTAACACAACAACAAAAAAATAATCCTAGCACTAAAGTAAACTGGAAGGCTAAATCAATTATTGAGAAATATAAAAATGAAAAATACGCAACACTACCGGAAATATTAGATTATTTAAAACAACTTCTCTCAGTAAAATCAAACATGTTGAGAAGGTACAAATAGAGCCACCTTCGTAGAACTCAAAACCAACTATTTCAGACCAGTCAAAAAAACTTTTATAAGTATATAGAAAACAGACAAGCAGAAGCCCATCAAGAACAAAACGTATCCCCAACTGAACAACAAATAAAGGAATTTTGGGAAAACATATGGACAAGCGACGTAAGGCACAACACCAACAACAAATGGGTCAAAGAAGAACGTAAACTAAGAAATAAAGTTGACATAATGCCATACGACTACATAGACACTCAAGATATCGGAGAAGCTACAAAAAAACTCTCCAATTGGAAAGCTGCTGGGCCAGACAAAATACATAATTTCTGGCTAAAAAATTCACGAAAGCACATAAACACCTTGCTAGAGCTTTTACAGAAATAATAGAAGACCCAAACAGCGTACCCAGATTCTTAACAAAAGGAATAACGTACCTTCTACCAAAAACACGCACATCAAGTGAAAACCCAGCCTCCTACAGACCAATCACCTGCCTTACAACAACATACAACCTCTTAACATCCATCATCACAACTAAAATATATAAACATCTAGAAAAAAATAAAATCATAGCACAAGAACAAAAAGGATGCCGTAAAGAAACTCAAGGCTGTAAAGAGCAAATAACAATCGACTCAATAATAACAGAGGAAGCGAAGAAAAAAAAAATGTCTATATCGCTTATATAGACTACAGAAAAGCCTTCGACAGCATTCCGCATTCCTGGCTCACTGAAATACTAGACGTATACAAAATAAATCCAAGGCTTGTTAAATTACTAGAAACCCTAATGCATAGATGGGAAACAACCCTACATGTACAAACAACAAAAGGAAACCACACCAACATAGGACCGATAAAAATAAACAGGGGCATATTTCAAGGAGATTCCTTGAGTGCATTATGGTTCTGTTTAGCTTTGAACCCACTTTCTACCCTGCTAAAAAATAGTAAGTGTGGATACACACTTCACGGAGGACAAAACACTTTTTTCCACCTAATGTATATGGACGATATAAAATTAATAGCGGAGTCTGAGGTACAACTTAAAAAACTAATACAAATAACCGATAAGTTTAGCCAAGATATAAAAATGGAGTTCGGAATTGATAAATGCAGAATAAATGGGATGAAAAAAGGAAGATGGCAACAAACAGAAGCATATAATATCATAAGCAAACCAGGAGATAAAATAGAAACCATGGGCCAAAATGAAGAATACAAATATTTAGGCGTACAACAGAACACAATAACAGCTCACAAGAACATGAAAGAAACCCTAACATCGAAAATGACTCAAAGAGCTAAAACTATTCTAAAAAAGCAAACTAACTGCTAAAAATAAAATAACTGCTATTAACACGTATGCTGCCCCTATAATAACTTATAGCTTCGGAATTATCAAATGGACTCAAACTGACTTCGAAAATTTAAACCGAAATATGA
Source organism: Harpalus rubripes (assembly GCA_963082715.1). Classification (NCBI taxonomy): domain Eukaryota; kingdom Metazoa; phylum Arthropoda; class Insecta; order Coleoptera; family Carabidae; genus Harpalus; species Harpalus rubripes. The sequence continues at coordinate 34,226,248 of OY720458.1, forward strand.
GAGTGCTATTTACCAAATATCGAAACCATCACCCACGCAGCTCTATAGAACGCTTCCATCTACCACGATCCATTGGGGGAAGAGGTGTGATAGATTTCACCAATGCCCATTTCCAACAAGTGCATAAACTCAGGGAATATTTCCACATTAAAGCTGTAGATAATCCTACTTATCAGGAACTACAACAGGCTGACAATCATTACACACCCCTTCAACTCAATAACATAAATTTCACACCATTAACACAGTTGACAAAAGACAATGAAAAAATTGAAAAATAGAAAGCCAAAGAGCGACACGGTACATACATAGCACATATCAGCAATGAGGATATAGATTTCCAAGCAACTCAATCCTGGTTAATGACAGGAAATTTATTCTCTGAAACAGAAGGCTTCGTGATGTCAATACAGGACAAAGTAACTGCTACAAGAAACTATAAAAAGCATATTATGAAACAGCCACATATTAAAGATACCTGCCGCATATGCAACACAAAAGAAGAAACAATACAACACCTAATAACAGGCTGTAAAAAGTTAACACACAACGAATACACAGATAGACATAATAACGTAGCAAAACTCGTACACCAACAACTAGCCCAAAGAATTGATCCATCAAGGCCCATAATCCTGTACTATAATTATGTACCAGACAGAGTCATAGATAATGAGCAAGCAAAACTGTACTGGGATCGTGAAATCTTGACAGATCACTTTGTAAGACACAACAGGCCAGACATCCTATACGAAGACAAAAAAAACGGGAAATTATACCTCATAGACATAGCTGTACCTTATGTTTCAAACATCAAGACAACATACAACGACAAAATTACAAAATACCTAGAGTTATCCCGTGAAATAAAGGAAATATGGAACATAGAACGCGTAGAAATAGTACCGATCATAATAGGCACAACAGGAGAAATACCACACACGATCCACAATTCATTACAAAGTTTGAACTTACCTCCTAAACTGTTCCAGAAAATGCAAAAATCCGTCATTCTCGATACCTGCAAACTCGTCTGCAAAGTCCTGAATGCAGACTGATACCTACTAACTGTAGTATACTTGGATTTATTATTATTATTTATATTTAGTTTCATAGTAGGTTACTCAAAATACCATAGTTACAACAATGTATTAAAACAAATAATATATAATCAGTTTCTGAAAAATAAACACGTAAAAACTAAAGTGTCATAATTATTATTTAAACCTACATATATAACATTTTTATGGCGACGAGTAGTAAATTGGTAGAATAATAGTTCTGTTAATAATTTACGGAATATATATAAATCAATTACAATGGCGATGTCAGTAAATATTACTCAGGTAAATATCTACAAGCTGGGAGACGACTGGGAAATATTTAGTGAAAGGTTGGAACAGTTTATAAAAGCAAACAAAGTTGAAGATGACCGTAAAGTATCCGTACTGTTAACATCGGTCGATGAAGATGTTTATAAAATCCTGAAAAACATATGTCACCCAGATAAACCAAGTCTAAAAAGTTATAGTGATCTAATAAAACTGCTTACAAATCAATTTAAAATAAAAGTGTCAACGTATCGTAGTAGAATACAATTTGATAGGCTGCGACAAAAAGAAGAGAGCGTCAATGAATGGTACGTCAAAGTTAAGAAAACTGCGGCAGAATGTGAGTTTGGGGGGATCTTAGAAAAACGAGTATTGGACAAGTTCGTCACCGGTATGAAGCAAGGACCAATTTTGGACCGACTCTGTGAGGAGGACGTTTCCAAAAGTTGGAAAGACATGCTGGCGATCGCTCAAGCAAAAGAAGCGACTTTGAGAGAGTCCATAGCTTCCCAAGAAATTCATCGAATTCAGAAGTACCAGCCCAAATGTAAACACCCGGTCTACCCTAAACAAGAGAGATTGAAGAAAGAAAATATTCAAGAATCAAAGAAAGGTAACGATAAAGTTAATAAAAATTTATGTTACTATTGCAATGAAAGTAATCATGATTTTAAAACATGTCAATTTAGAAAATATACCTGTAAAAAGTGTAAAAAGAAAGGTCATATTGCTAAAGCCTGTAAGTCAACAGTAGATAAAAATAATTGTTTGACAGAGGAATCTGACAAAATAGAAATTGACAATACAGACTTTTTCAATGTTGACATATTTAATATTAATAATAATGTCAATTATGTATCACCTTTTTCTATAAAAACTGTTGTCAACAATATACCATTGTTGTTGGAGGTAGATACTGGAGCAGGTTTATCATGTTTACCGTACACTATTTTCAAGACAAATTTTTCTAATGTTACCATTAAACCGACGTCTGTACTTATTAAAGTATACCATGGTGTAATAGTAAAGCCGAAAGGTCAGGTTGAGTTAGATGTTTCAATTAATAATATTAGCAAGAAATGTAAATTTTTAATCATAGAAGGAGCAACAAAATGTTTATTAGGTCGCGATATTTGGAATAAATTTGGATTAACTTTAAATAAAAACGAAGTATTTTTAGACAATAGTAGAGTAAATAAAATCAACACTGTCGATCATATAAAGGTAGAGAACACTAAACTACAAAAATTATTAGATAATTTTTCCGATTTATTCAAAGATGAACTAGGTACATACAAGTACGAGAAAATTAAGTTAGAAATTAATGATGACGTTATTCCTATTTTCAAGAAACCTCCTCCAATACCATTTGCATTTAAAGAAAAAGTAATTGAAGAATTAAGTAGATTAGAAAAAGAAGGTGTAATAGAAAAAGTATCAAACGCTAAATGGGGTACACCACTAGTACCTATTACTAAAGCAAACGGAATTGACATTAGACTTTGTGCAAATTATAAAGTAACAATAAATAAATATTTAAAAGATGTAAATCATCCGTTACCTAGAATAGAAAATTTATTTGCAGCTTTACAAATAGGCAAACAATTTAGAAAATTAGATTTTAAAAACGCTTACAATCAGTTAGTTGTAGATGATGATACCTCAGATTTGTTAGCATGGAGCACTACATTCGGTATTTATAAAATAAATAGATTACCTTTTAGTACAAAACCGGCGTGTTCAATTTTTCAGTGCATAATTGAAAAAGTATTGTAAGGCTGTCAAGGAACTGTCAATTATTTAGATGACATTGTGGTGACAGGTCGAAATGAAACTGAACATTTGAATAATTTATATGAAGTATTAAGTAGGCTAAAAACAGCTGGATTTAGATTAAATTTAAATAAATGTCAATTTTTTCAAGACAAAATAAACTATTTAGGACATATAATTTCAGCCAAAGGATTAGAGAAAGATAATAAAAAAATAGAAGCTATATTGAAAACTCCGATACCAAAAGATAAATCTGAAATACGTGCTTTTGTCGGGATGGTAAACTATTATTCTAAATTTATACCTAATTTATCTAAAAAATTAAAATCATTATATGACTTATTGCAAAAGGATATTCCTT
>OY720458.1:34234712-34279712 GCA_963082715.1 Harpalus rubripes
GAAACTTTCTCTCTTTTAGTACCTTATTAGTCACATCCATCCACTTACACACTGGACGGCCACGCAATGAAACACCCTCAATTTCACCTAGATATATACGCTTTACAAGACGTTCATTCTTCATTCTCTCCACATGACCAAATCATCTCAACTGGCTCATTCCTACTCTCTTAACATCATTCTTCCTAACCCTACATTCTTCATACACCAAATTATTCCTCATGCGATCCCGTCTTACATATCCACATACTCCACGTAAATACCTCATTTCCACGGCAGTCACTCTCTTTTTATGCTTTCCCGTCTATGCCCAACATTCGCTTCCATACATCAAAGCAGGCACTAGCACTCCATTATACAGACTTAAACGAGCTTCTCTAGATACGTTTACGTTTCGAGCAAACGTACCTAGAGCACCCATTACCTTACACCCCGCACTCGCTCTATTTCAATTTCTCTATCAATTCGACCATCCCTTGACATCATGCTACCCAAATATACAAACTCATTCACTTGCTCCAGTTTCACTCCATCCACCAACACATTGCACACAGTCACCAATTTACTCCTTTCAAATACTAACACCTTGGATTTATCAACATTCAACTCCAGATTCATATTTCTTCCAATTACATGTATTCTCTTTATCATTCTTCTGAGTTGCTCTTCATTTTCACCTAAAACAACTACATCATCCGCATACGCTAACGCAGGCACAATACTTTCACCAATTTGTACACCATCCATTCCACTCAATGCTCTCCGCAACAACACATCCATATACAAGTTAAACAACCACGGAGACATACCCCAGCCTTGTTTCACACCAACATTTATATACTTTTGAAGAATACTATCATACGCCTTTTTTAGATCAAGAAAGCCCACAGAACACCTTCTTGTTCTTGGCAAGTGACTTCTCAACAATCGTACGAAGAGCAAACAATTGATCGACACATCCCCTCTCAGGCAAAAAGACACCCTGAACGTCACTAATTTTTGAAATTGTTAAGGTTTACACCTTATGAATTAAAATCTTACCAAAAAGTTTCCCGACTACACTCAACAAACTTATCGAGCGAAAATTCGTACATTTACTTGAACTGCCTTTGCCTTTGAATAATGGACAAATAACAGCTTTTTTCCAATCATCAGGAACCACGCTACGTTTCAAACAAGATCTAAATAAATAAATTAACCATTCAAATACTTTCTCTCCTCCATATTTCAACATCTCATTTGTAATCCCATCCAAACCCGCAGCCTTACCATTCTTTACACGCCCCAATGCATCACATACATCACTTTCATCTATATCATAATCATCTTCATTGTCATTTTCACTACCAGTTTCACTACAATCGTCCCTCTCAATCTCACCTCCACACAAACCTTTAAAATACTCGCACCATCTATTCTTTACATCTGATTCATCCCACAATAACTCTCCATTCGCACGTCTCACAGCTTTCACAACTCGACCACTTCCACTCCGCAGTCTCTTCACACTCAACCAAAACAGTCGCTTATTCGTACTAAAATCATTTGTCAATCTTTCACTCAATAAGTCATCAAATCGCTTTTTACTTTCTCTCACCACTTGCTTCACCCATTTATTCTTCCTTCTATACTCTAACAAACATTCTTCTCGCAAGCGCCCAGGCGAATCCTGAACATTTAAAAACTTCAAATATGCTCTCTTTTTCTCAGCAATCGCTTCTTTCACCTGATCATTCCACCATGCATTTTTCGGACAAGAGCCTAATCTGCTTTCACCACAAACTTCTTTTGCACATTTGAGGAGCGAATCCTTAAATTTCATCCAAACTTCATTTATATTACAATCAAATTTAGACTCACATTCGGGCAAGGATTCATTCAATCTTCCAACATACTGCATTCTAACATCTTCATTCAAGAGAGCAAAGGATTTTACACGAAACATTTTCCCAGAACATTTCACCTTCTTTCGCCAAAATTTATTCAACCGCATTCGCGATACAACCAAATAATGATCATTCGTACCCAGTTCAGCGCCTCGTTTCACACGCGTATCTACTAAGTCAAGCACACTACGTTTATTCTGAACCACATTTTCGTAGGTGTATATGTGAGCTAGCTTATGTTTAAAAGTGCAATTCGAAATGAAGAGATATCTCTCCAAACAAAATGAAACAATTCTCTCACCATTGTCGTTCACTCGACAATCACCAAAACGTCCCAATACATTCTCAGATTCACTTCGTTTAACACCCACCCACCCATTCAGATCACCACACACTGTGATACCCGGATTACACAAATCAATTACACTATTTACCGAATTCCAAAACTGATCTTTTTCAAGGTCATTTTCGGAGTCCGTTGGACCTTAAGCGGACACAACGAAGATTCGTGTATAGCCTACCTTGAATCTCATTCAAGAAACTCGCGAAGAAGTACAGCCATAACTTCGTACAAACGGCTTCATTCTTTCACTTACAAGTATACCTACACCATGCTTTGCACGCTCATTCTCACGAACGCCCGACCACAAACAAAATATGCCTTCTACTTCTTCCTCATAACACCCTCTCCTCATTGTCTCACACACAAAACATCTGCACTGTATATTCGCATTGCATTCATCAACTCATTCTCTTTCCCATTCACACTACTGACATTCCACGTCCCCAACTTACACTCATCATACATTCTCCATTTACTCTTCATTTTTATTTAAATAGATAGTATAGAAAAGAAAGGTAAAAACCGGTTTTTTCGGTAAAGGAAGAAGTCAAAGCAGCTTACCAAGCTCGTCCTTGACTGAAGAATAACAGATTAGAATAGAAAGCCTTAAAGTAACCTTACATTACCATACGTTTCTCCTTTTTATTATTTATCAAATTTAGAATCTTTTATGATATTGCATATTTAAATTTATATCTGTCAAACTGTCGTAAAAATAAAATAAAATATAACGTTACCACGTAACTAATAAATAATTTTTTGTAAAATACAAAATTATAATATATAATATTTAAACCTAATATCTAACGCAAATAAAATATAATACTTATCTGAACAACTCTGCCGAAACTGATAACGGGATGACCAATGTAAGTCTTAAATAAGGCTTCGTTTAATCAAAAAGGGCCGACAAAACCAGAGCTGACGGGAACCAGTAAATCTTGTTTCACAGCACACTTAAATAATATGAATAATATAATTAATAATAATAATAACAATAATAATAATAACAATATTAATAATAATAATAATGATATTAATGATAATAATATTAATAATAATAATTATAATAATAATAATAAGAATATGAATAATATAAATAATAATAATAACAATAATAATAATAATAATCATAATAATAATAACAACTATAATAATATTAATAATAACAATAATAATAATAATAATAACAGTAACAATAATTTCAAAGAGAAGTAGAAAATGATGACGCCCCTTAACAACTCATTGATCCAAGAGTCTCCCAATGGCCCAAGGACAATGATAGCGGTGACTCCAACCTTCTTTTATTTACCTCTTAATGTAATGTTACCTACTCTCGCCTTCACAGGCCGATATTGTAACATAATTATGTACTTATTTATAGTGAAAATAAAGATAATAATAATAACAAAAATAATAATAATAATATTAAGAATAATAATAATAATAATAATAATAATAACATAAATAATATATATAATAATAAAAACAATAATAATAGTAATAATAATAAAAATAATAATAAAAACAATAATAATATTAACAATAATAATAACAATATTATTAACAATATTAATAACAATAATAATTATAATAATAATGATAATAATGATAATAATAATAATAATATTAATAATAATAATAATAATAGTATAATAGTAGGGGAGTTAGACCGGTTCTGGAACAGATAACGATCTAAGATTGACGTCACAGGTAAGAGATTTTAAAGATATGGATTGATGACGTCATATGACGTCATAGATAAGAGTGACGTTAGTGATAAGCCATAACCTAGGTTAGTGAGTCATAACCTAGGTTAATGAACCATAACCTAGGTTAAGATTGACGTCACAGATAAGAGATTTAAAAGATAAGGATTGTATGACGTCATAGACAAAATGGCGTCTAAGATTGACGTCACAGATAAGAGATTTAGCAAGCAAGCAAGCAAGCAAGCATATTAAGAGTTGATGAAGACGTCTTGAAACATCTTGAGGGTTTGATAAGAAACATTTTAAGATTCGATAAGAACGTGTTGAAACACTGTGACGTCCTTATATGGCAAGTAAGGTGTCTTTTCCCACTAAATTAAACACGTAGAATACAATGGCGGCATTATTTTTACGATTTATTTAATATTTATAAATATTAATTTTATATTATTACAAAAAAGATAATACATCCTGGTAGAGATAAAAGTTTTTCTTACAAAGTAATTTAATGATGTTATATGATGCAGGTATATGGCAAGTAAGGTGTCTTTTCCCACTAAATTAAACACGTAGAATACAATGGCGATACTATTTTTATGATTTATTTAATATTTATAAATATTAATTTTATAATATTACAAAAAAGATAACACATCCTGTTGTGAAGTGCATACGAACTTATCATAAAGCTATTTCCGCATTTGTTTTGATTAAATTTTTTCACTGCTAATAAAAACCCCATAGGCGTAGACATTTAGTTTCATATTAGAATTAAAATATGTGTGATAGAGAACGCATAGCTGCCCGGTAATCGCTCCAGGACGTATCCGACCACAAAATCCATTCATTGTCTACGGCTATGTTTATGTGAACTTTTTTATATTGTTAGAATAATGTAATGCTGACAGCATAACTTAATATTTTTACTTATTTATTAATATTTTGGGGTAAAGGAGTTAATTTTTATGTAGTTATTTTTACAAATAAATAATACTTACTGTTTTTTAATAATAAATAATAGGCGCGTTGCCTATTTTTACTTATTTGTTATATAATGCAGATATGTGTTAATGTTAATATTTATAAATATTAATTTTATATTATTGCAAAAAAGATAACACATTTTGTTAGAGATAAATTTTTTGTTATATAATAATTACAATTATAATAAAGTAAATAAATATTACATTATTTTTATGTGTAATTTGTGTGTTTTTAGGTAAATAATTAATAAAATAAAATGTATTATTATATTATAATTTACATTTGTTATATAATAATTACAATTATAATAAAGTACATAAATATTACATTATTTTTTTAATAGTTACAATTAGAACATGTTATAGGAGAATACCAATATTATAATTGATCTAAACATTTATAACAATAGTTATTATCTTCGTTACACAAAAAATCATACATTTCATTATTATTTTTAATAAAATGACTTTCTTTTATATTTGTATAGTACAAATAATTTGATTGTAAAAAATTAATTGCTATTAATGTACTATAAAACAACAAATTTTCATTACTACTAAATGATATTTGTGAACAATTTTCACAAATACGTGTTAAGTTCCAGTGATTTTCATTTAGCGGTAACATCCAATTTCTATATTTTATAATTATATGGTTTTCATTGTTGAAATTTAAATTTTGAATATAGTTAAGTATAGCATTATTTTCTGATGATGATGAAATTTCCCACCCCAATTCGATTTCTTCATTTAAATTTGCTGCTAAATCTTCTTCATTTAATAAGTTTGCTTGTAAGTTTAAAAATTCAAATTGTTTACTAATATTATTACCAGTATATATAAAACTAGCATCAGGACTCATTTTAAATTTTAATTTATCTTTAATGTAAATATATATAATACTTAAAAACAATTCATATATTGTATTTACAATTCTTATAATTGTAATTTTAAATTTAATCTTATTTAAATGTACGATTATAATTTAAATTTAAACCATATTTAAATTGAGTCAGAAAAACAAACATCAATTACATCCCCTTTTTTTTCTACGTAAAAGTATAACGCTGTTAATTCTTTTAATTTTTCATCATTCAGTGTGTTAAACACTGTGGGGAAAAAAACTTGAAAATCATTTGTTGATACTATAAGCCTTGATCCATACTTCGTAGTTATAATTTTTGCATTCGTAATTTTAAATTTAATGTTTTCTTCTAGCTCTTTGATGTGTATTGTTGGCAATTGGCAATTAGAACACCCCAACTGGTTGAAGAAGCTCAAATTAGAAGACATTTTTTTCTAAATAAAAAATATAAGTTCTTAATTGTTAATAAAATTAAAAAATAAAAAATACTTACAGTTTTTAGTGCTGTTTTCAGATATGAACTGCTTTTAACAAATACAAACTTTTAAATGATCCATAAAAAGTTGTGTATGTATTTATATAAAAAATATGTCACAAATAGTGATAACAAAATAGAATGCTTTTTCTGTTTTATTGAGATTAGATACTTAATTTTTTTGTAAACATTTTTATTGATAAAACTATAATGTTGGACACATGTGCAGATAACAATATCACATTAACATCCTAAACAGATATTAACATCCGTTTTATTACGATTAGATATTTAAAATTGTTGCAAACATCCTGTTTTTATTGATAAAAGAATATTGCTGAACACACGTGCAGATAACAATATCACATTTACTTCATTTACAAATTCGTGGAAAAAAATTATCACCAACATTTTTTATTAGTATTATATTTGTCGAATAATAGATAAAGCAGGAAGCAGATATTAATATTTTTGTGAGATAAACAATTATTTTTGATATCGTAGTGCTTATATATAAATGCAAACACATTTTTTAAGCATAACGTTTCGTGCTATTCATAAACTAATCAAATTTATAATATACATAAAAAATGGTTCTTTGGGAAGCTACTACATCTTCGTTTAAAAATCGAGTATATTGTGGTAAAATTAATAATAATGAAAATATTATTGAACCAAATGTTTTTTTAAACCAATGTATGTTTATACTATTGGAGAAAGTGGGTGAATTTATTTATAAGTTTAAATCACCAGTGAAAATTAATTGTGAATTATGTTGTCAATATGTATTAGAAAAAAATGATAATTTACAAACATTTGAAATATATCATAATTCAAAAATGAAACCAATTACAATAAGTGACGACTTTACTGAATGGTTTAATGTAAACGTAATGGACCCTATATTAAACAATATGTCTGAGTTCCAGGAAAGAGATAGTGGAAAGTCGCTAAATAAAATATTATATTTGCAGGTGAGTTAAAACAAATAAATATTTTTTCAATTATTAAATTATTTTTATTTATAGGTAAACATTAATAAGTTTGATGCAACAAATTTTGGGGGGTCGTCGTATATTAATCTTCCTGAAAATATTAAAAACAGAAAGGCAATTATAAACGTTAAAAATGACGATGAAAAGTGTTTCATATGGTCGCTTCTGGCAGCCATGTATCCCGCAGATGAGAATCCTCATAGACCATCAAAATATCCACAAAATCATGAAGAAATTTTTAATCTTGTAAATATTAGATTTCCTACACCATTATGTGATATACCTAAATTTGAAAAAAATAATAATATATCCATAAATGTATATGGATTGGAATATAATGCAGAAATTAAAAAGCATGTGGTTGTTGGACCACTACATTACACAAAAAACAAATTAGAACGACACATTAATTTACTTTTTCTAACCAATGAAGACCGATCACACTATTGTTGGATTAAATCACTATCTCGTCTATTGTCAACACAAATTTCAAAAAATGACCATAAAAAATATATTTGCGATCGATGTTTACAATATTTTAGTTCCGATAATTTATTACAAACACATGTAAAAGATTGTGCATTAATGGATGCAGTTAAAATAGAAATACTAGCAGAAAATGAAATATTCATTTCTTTTAAAAATTATTCAAGGAAAGAACGTCATCCATTTGTGGTATATGCAGATTTTGAGTGTTTAACAGTACCGATTGCAACATGTGAACCAAGCCCACATACATCATATACAAACGCATATCAACAACATATACCATGTGCTGTTGCATATTATTTAAAATGTTCCCATAATGATTCACTATCTTTTTATGAATCATATCGTAGACCAGAAGCATCAAGATGGTTTATTGCTCGAATGAAAGAGTTAATAAATTTAATAAAAACAATTTATGAAAACATTGTTCCCATTATTATGACAGAAGATGATTGGAATAACTTTAATAATACAATAATTTGTCACATTTGTGAAAAAAAAAAAAATATGGATGATAAGGTGAAAGACCATTGTCATCTTTCAGGTATGCTTATATTTTATTATAAATTTATTATAAAGTTATTTATATTTATATATTTAATAGGTAAATATAGAGGAGCAGCTCATAATAGTTGTAATTTAAATTTTAAAAACCCAAAATACATTCCCATTTTTTTTCACAATTTAAGTGGTTATGATAGCCATTTATTAATTAAAGAATTTGGATTTTTTGAGGAAAATATATCTATTATCCCAAACAACAATGAAAAGTGTATTTCATTTTCTATAAGAATGAACGGAATGGAGCTCCGATTCTTGGACTCATTATTGTAAGTTTTAAATTAATATATAGATAAATATTTGTATTGGAATAATTTTTCTTTTTAGATTCATGAATAGCTCACTAGAAAAATTAGTGAGTTATATAGACAAAAACGAGTTTAAAATTATGAATAAATTTTATGTAAACAAAACCAAAAGAGATTTGTTAATAAGAAAGGGAGTATTTCCATATGATTATTTAAAATCATTTGAGTGTATGGAAGAAATTAAATTACCTCCAAAAAATGCATTTTTTTCTAAATTAAAAAATGAACATATTAGTAATGAAGATTATGCTCATGCACAAAATGTTTGGAATATTTTTGATTTAGAAACTTTTGGAGATTATGTGGAATTATATCTTCAAACAGATGTTTTGCTTTTGGTAGACATATTTGAAAATTTTAGAAATGTCTCTCTTAATGCATATAAACTCGATCCGGTGCATTATTTCACAACTCCAGGTAAAACAAAAAAAATATTTTAACTAATTAAAAAATAAATGTTTGTTTTTAGGATATGCATGGGATGCGATGTTAAAATTAACTAAAGTAAATTTAGAATTATTGACAGACATTGATATGATTCTTTTTTTCGAGCGAGGAGTACGTGGAGGGATATGTCAATGCAGTAATCGATATGCTTCTGCGAACAATCATTACATGCCATCATACGATCCAAAAAAACCGAATAGAAAATCATACAATCCAGAAGAACGAGACAGTTATATAATGTATTATGATGCATGTAATCTATATGGTTGGGCAATGACCCAATGTTTACCATATGGAGATTTTAATTGGTTAACACATGAAGATATTTTAAAACTAGATATAATGAGTATAGATGAATATAGTTTTATTGGATATCTTTTAGAAGTTGATTTAGAATATCCCCCGCATTTACATGATTCTCATAAAGATTTTCCATTATGTTCAGAACACCGTACACCACCAAATTCAAAATTTAAAAAATTAATGACAACTTTATACAATAAAGAAAGATATGTATTACATTATCGTAATTTACAACAAGCTATACTATTCGGATTAAAATTAATTAAAATTCATAGAGTTTTAAAATTCAAGCAATCTTTGTGGCTAAAAAATTATATTGATATAAATACAGAATTTCGAAAAAATGCAAAAAATGATTTTGAAAAAGATAGATTTAAATTAAATAACAATGCCGTTTTTGGCAAAACCATGGAGAACATACGTAATCGAAAAGATATAAAACTTATAACAAAATGGGATGGAAGAGGTGGTGCCAGAAAATTAATATCTAAACCAAATTTTAAAAAAGTTACAATTTTTAATGAAAATTTAGTTTCTATTGAATTAAATAAAAATAATATTACTTTTAATAAATCCATATATGTAGGAATGGCAATTCTTGATATTAGCAAATTACTTATGTATGATTTTCACTACAATTATGTTAAAAATAAATTTGAAAAATCCAAATTATTGTATCAAGATACAGGTTCACTGATTTATCAATTTTTTCAAGACCCATATATTAAAATTAAAGAAGATATTCACCGTTTTGATACTTCGGATTACTTAATTAATAATCGATATAAAATACAACAAGCGAATAAAAAAGTTGTGGGTTTGTTTAAAGATGAAAATGCGGGAAAATTAATGATTTAATTTGCTGGTCTTAAAGCAAAAATGTATTCGTTTGCTTTAGAAGATGAAAAATCTTATTCTATGGCTAAAGGGGTATCAAAACAAATTACAAAAAACCTAAATATAGAACATTATAAAAGAGCACTTTTTCAAAAAGAAAAATTATGTAAAACACATAACAATATTATATCAAAGAAACATAATATTTATTCAGTACAAATTAATAAAGTAGTGCTGGATTATAAAGATGATAAGCGCCACATACGGAAAGGAACAACAGATACTTTACCATGTGGCCATTATTCAATCAGTAATAAAATTGTTATAAATAATGATGTTATAGTTATAGATTAATTTTAAATAAAAAATGTTTTATTGTAATGACATAATTTTACATTTAATATATAAATATTGTATAGTAAATATTACAATAAAATTATTATATAACACTTTCTTTGTTTATCCATGAGTTATGTGAGTTATCGAACCCAATCCATTTAACGAACACGTCTGACCCTTTCCTTTTTAAAATTTTTTCCACTAAATAAATATCTGAAAATTTTGTTTTTTGTAATTCATATTCATAAAATCCTCCTGCCACAGGTTGGTTTAGATAATCTTTTAACTTATAAGTTATTGGATTTGTTAATTGTTTTTTTGTAATAGTAAATATTTCAGTCGACCAATTAGGAGTATAACCTTTTTCAAAAATACTTTTCATTTTTGATATTCTAACAAAATCACCAACTTTAAATTTTCCACGTCCACAAATTTTTATATTATTATATACAGTTTTTAATAAAAATTGTTTATTTTTATAATTTACATCTATAGGTCGCATTTTAATAGTTCTATGTTTAGTATTATTATATGTTTTAATTAAATTTGGTAAAATATTAATCCATTTATATGAACCCTGTAAGCTAAATTCTTGCCACATTTTATTTTTTAATGTTCGATTAAATCTTTCGACAATACTTTCTTTCAAATTGCTAAAAGTTGAATAATGATTTATTTTATATTTTAACATTAAATTTTTAAAATTGGTATTATAAATTTTTTTTCCATTATCAGTTTGTAAATTTTTAGGGATTCTTTTTTCTTTAAGTATATTTTCTAATGCTTTTGTAATTACATCACCAGATTTATTTTTTACTGGTTTTGCCCACGCATATTTAGAAAATGTATCTATTACTGTTAACAAATATTTATAATTTTTATTTTTATTCTTATATGGTATCATTTCCACAAGATCAGCTTGCCACAAATCATCGATTCCTTTTGTTATTACTTTACGTCTTGGATAGTTTTTTCGAGCTGGTTTATGGAGTTCTTTTACAACTTGTTGCTTAGTCATTTTATTTCTCAATTTTTCCTTGTAAAGAAGTTATTGCACTTAATAATTCTTGCTCGGTTTTAAAGTTTTTCTTAAATGGTTTAATTTTTTCTTCTAGTATTTTATTTATCATTAATTCTAAACTTTTAGTTTCAATGTTAATGTTCGTTTGCTTTTTCTTTTCCTCTATTATCTTATTTATATCATTTTTTAGTGTTTCCATTTTAGTACTAATTGTTTTTTCAATATTATTTACTAAAGCATCGACATAATATTTATTTGTTGCTTGTGTAGAACTAGTTGGTGTTTGTACATTACCAATTTTTTTCATTTTTGCATCGAAAATATATTCAATTTTACTTTTTTTTAAAAGTATAATATTATTATGTATAAAAGTTTCATTATCATTTATTCTTTCATCTACATATTCTTTAGTAATAATATCAGTAGAAATTTGTGGTTTACCAATATTTATAATTTGTCTTCCATCGAAATTAATTCTACCATCTTCATTAAGCTGTATTATTTCATTATCCCCACCTTTTTTTCTTTTCAATGAATAATGTCCAAATTTGTCAACACTCATATTTTTTAAATTAAATATAAAATTAATGTATTATATTTGCTTCTTTTAATTCTTCAATAATTGAAATTATTTCATTATCATGACCCGTATGTCCACTTTGTTTAGATGCTAATAACAATTGCAATCTACTAACTAATTCATTAGGATCATCCCAATATATATATTCACGTTTATAATTTCAGACGTTTAAAGTTGTAGGTAATAAACCAGTACCTGAAGGAGAATATTTTATCGGTTTTTTTCCTTTTCTTAATGATGATCGTCTACTTATATCATCAACAAAATGTTGTTTTATTATATTAAAATATTTGGGAGAAGCTGTTATTTTAATTAAATTATTTGTTGATTTTTTATGAGCACCTGTTTGCTCTAAAATTTTAAAATATTCATTTTTATCTATATCATCATAATTTACAGGATTTTTTTTTAAAATTAATTCATAAAGACCTTTTGTACCTTTATATTCTTTTCCATTAATTAATATATCATTTTTATCTATTTCTATTTTCTTTTTACCTAACTTAAATTCACCATTCTTAGTTCGTGTCACACCATAATCTTTATCTATATCTTTATCATTCAGTATAAATTTTATAATATATTCTTTGCCCAAATTTCCTAATTTTAATTCTAAATTTTCCATTTCCTCTTGTCCTTGAGGAGTATTAAAAGCCTCTCTTGCTTTTGAAATAGGAGAATTATCTGGGGATGCTTCATAAATATCTTCTATATTTTCATAATTTTCTATTTTAATATTTGAACTTTCCGGACTTTCTAAATCATAATTTAAAACTTTTCTTATTTTTTTTTTTTGTTTTTATTGGGGTTTTATTTTCTTCTTCATTATATTTTTTATGTTTTATTTCATTATTATTTTTTATATTATTTTTATTTGAATTTTTAACTAATTCTTTAAGCGGGTTTGTTATAGGTTTAAAAGTATCTTGTAATACTGCTTCACTAATCATTTTATTATGTTTTAATGCATTAAATTTTTCTTTTAATACTTTACTTACTTTAATTATTTCTTTAATAGTTTCTTTATTACTCATTGCATTGATTTTTTATAACTTGTTTTAAATAGAAGTTAGTTTAAGAAATTTATCCAAACCTTTTCGATATCGACCTTCTTTTTCACTATCTTTATCTATAACTGCAAACCCATACTTATGTCTCCAACAATTTATACAAAATTTTTGAAATTTATTAAACGACATATCTGTATTTACATGATCATTATATATATGTTGTAAATTTGTTTTATCTTGTTTAAATAATATAATAAAATTGGCGTTATCTCTAATTAAATGTTTAGGTAATTTTGCATATGTTTGAGCAAGATAAAATGAATCAACACAATTATGTCTTCCCATTGAAAAAAAATCTCTCATACAATCTTGTTTATCACATATTATATCATCAAAAATTATAACTGAAAATGGTTTTGCTTCAGAAGGTTTTATAACATCGCTGTTTTCGTTATAAGAAAAAAAACCCATACCATTTACTTTTGATATGCATTTTTCTAAAAATTTGTATTTTGGTTGTTGTAATGATTTAGAGTATAAGTAAATATTTTGAAACTTTAACCCATTTGCATGTGTAAGCAAACTAATTAAAGTATTTGTTTTTCCACAATTACTAGGACCAACTATTATACACCTAACACTATTTGGTAATAATTCACCATGTTTTTTTTATTACCTTATTTAATTGTATATTATCAAAGTTGTTGATGTGAAAACGTTGTTTTTGTTTTACAAATTTCATATTGATGACTGGTTTAATATATAAACACACCTCTTTTATATATATATACTTAGTCTTAAAGAAAATTTCAATGATTACGCATGGTGGCGGATTATTAAATAAAGCAATTAACTCATTACCTATAGAATTGCATAAACCTGGTTATCAATATTGCGGCCCAGGAACTAAATTACAAAAAAAAATAAAAAGGGGTGATACAGATGTAAATAAATTAGATGCTGCATGTCGTGAACACGATATTTCATATTTAAAAAATAATAATATACAAGATAGACACATTGCTGATAAAATATTACAGGAAAAAGCTTGGGAAAGAGTAAAATCAAAAGACGCATCATTTGGTGAAAAAGTTGCTGCTTGGACAATAACAAACGCAATGAAAGCAAAAAGAAAACTTGGAATGGGTATTAAGAAAAAGAAAAATGTAAAAAAACAACGCATAATAAAAACACCTAAACATGGTGGGTTTTTACCATTAGTAGCAGCAATTGCGCCGTTCATTTTGAAAGGTTTAGCAGCTGGTGCTGCAAGTTCTGCTGCATCATATGGTGTTAAAAAACTTATGGGTAAAGGTTTATATTTAAAACCATATAAACGTGGTGCTGGTATTAAAAAAAACACAGAAAAAAACAAAAAACTACCGAAAAAAGCATTAAGTAGTGAAGATATAATTTGATATGCTCGCATTTATAATATAAAGTTTTTTCGTGTTTATATGCGAGATAAGTTACCTAAAAAACCATTAAAAAATGAGTGTGCTATTATAAATTTAGACTCTAAACAAGGTTCTGGAACACATTGGGTGGCATACATTAAACAAAACAAGAATGTGAAATATTTGATAGTTTTGGGAATTTACCACCACCAATAGAACTAATAAATTATTTAAAAGAAGCTAATAAAATTACATATAATTATAAACGATATCAAAATTTTAATTCTTACAATTGTGGCCATTTATGTTTAAAATTTTTAAATAAATACACAAAATAATTTTTATTAAATTTAGTTAAATCATGGATTCGATGACGATACACTTGTTAATAATAGCACTGCAATAAGTGTTGATTATTTTCCTCCAATTGATTTAGAAAATAGTGAATATGAATTAGGTCTCATTAATTTTCAAGGATATATGTCAATTCCAAATATAGATGAGACTAATAATAAATTTTATTATCAAGATAAAAATAGTGAAAATAAAGAACTTCAAATAATTACAATACCAACAGGATCATATGAAATTGAAGACATAGAAGCTTTTTTAAAAAAAGAATTATGTGATCCCACTTATATTTCTAGTAACAAATTTTATACTAATAAAATAATAAAAGAAAAAAATAATGAAAATTTTTTTATAAGTTTAAAAGCAAATAATAATACACTAAAATGTGAACTCATAAGTAGTGTTACTATTGATTTTACCAAAAAAAATTGCATTGGATCTTTATTAGGCTTCAAAGAAAAAATATTAGAAAGTGAATCATTATATGAGAGTGATTTACCTGTAAATATAATGAAAGTAACTATAATTTAAATAGAATGTAATATTATAAAAGGATCTTATAAGAATGGATCTCCTGTGCATATTTTATATGAATTTTATCCAGCAGTTGAACCTGGATATAAAATTAATGAAACACCAACAAATGTTATTTACTTACCTGTAAATACGCAGCTAATACGCAACCTTAGTATAAATATTAATGATCAAAAAGGAAAACTTATAAATTTTCAAGAAGAAGAAATAACTATTCGGTTACATCTAAGAAAAAAAAAATGATATAAAAAAGAAGGATAACAAAAATACATTTTAGTATTTTATTGACTAACA
Source organism: Harpalus rubripes (assembly GCA_963082715.1). Lineage (NCBI taxonomy): Eukaryota > Metazoa > Arthropoda > Insecta > Coleoptera > Carabidae > Harpalus > Harpalus rubripes. Next base: position 34,250,443 of record OY720458.1, read on the forward strand.
AAGTGAAATAATTAATTTTTTCTTGTAATGGGTATAGATTATAAAAGAACACAAGAAACAACAAACCAAATCAGTTTTTCATCATCCAAGAAAGTGTTAACACGAGAAAATATTACATTTTTAAAATCACTTGGTTTACGTGTACGTGTAAAAAAAAGAAAAAATGAATAATATATTAAATGTTACATCAAGCGTTGTCTTTAACAATGATATAACTCGAAAAGATGTACATAGTCAACAACCAATTTTAATATCCGCATTTAATAATAGTGATGAAATTAGAATACAAATTAGTAGGTGAGTTAGGCTGTTCCGAGCGCAGATAACGATCTAAGATTGACGTCACAGATAAGAGATTTTAATGATAAGGATTGATGACGTCATAGATAATGAAGTGACGTCACAGATAATGATGACGTCACAGATAAAGATTGATGACGTCATAGATAACGAAGTGACGTCACAGATAAGAGATTTAAAAGATAAGGATTGTATGACGTCATAGACAAAATGGCGTCTAAGATTGACGTCACAGATAAGAGATTTAAAAGATAAGGATTGCATGACGTCATAGACAAAATGGCGTCTAAGATTGACGTCACAGATAAGAGATTTAAAAGATAAGGATTGCATGACGTCATAGACAAAAATGGCGTCTAAGATTGACGTCACAGATAAGAGATTTAAAAGATAAGGATTGCATGACGTCATAGACAAAATGGCGTCTAAGATTGACGTCACAGATAAGAGATTTAGCAAGCAAGCAAGCAAGCAAGCAAGCATATTAAGAGTTGATGAAGACGTCTTGAAACATGACGTAAGCATAGCAAGCAAGCAAGCAAGCAAGCAAGCAAGCAAGCATATTAAGAGTTGATGAAGACGTCTTGAAACATCTTGAGGGTTTGATAAGAAACATTTTAAGATTCGATAAGAACGTGTTGAAACACTGTGACGTCCTTATATGGCAAGTAAGGTGTCTTTTCCCACTAAATTAAACACGTAGAATACAATGGCGATACTATTTTTATGATTTATTTAATATTTATAAATATTAATTTTATAATATTACAAAAAAGATAACACATCCTGTTGTGAAGTGCATACGAACTTATTATCATAAAGCTATTTCCGCATTTGTTTTGATTAAATTTTTTCACTGCTAATAAAAACCCCATAGGCGTAGACATTTAGTTTCATATTAGAATTAAAATATGTGTGATAGAGAACGCATAGCTGCCCGGTAATCGCTCCAGGACGTATCCAACCACAAAATCCATTCATTGACTACGGCTATGTTTATGTGAACTTTTTATATTGTTAGAATAATGTAATGCTGGCAGCATAACTTAATATTTTTACTTATTTATTAATATTTTGGGGTAAAGGAGTTAATTTTTATGTAGTTATTTTTACAAATAAATAATACGTACTGTTTTTTTAATAATAAATAATAGACGCGTTGCCGCTTAGTAACGTGGCCAAGTATAAAACCCACATAACTTCTACGGCTATGTGTATGTGAATTGCATTTATTGTTATAATAATGTAGTGTTGGTTGCATAATTTAATAATTTTACTTATTTGTTATTATTTTCTATGTTGTTATATAATGCAGATATGTGTTAATGTTAATATTTATAAATATTAATTTTATATTACTGCAAAAAATAACACATTTTGTTAGAGATAAATTTTTTGTTATATAATAATTACAATTATAATAAAGTAAATAAATATTACATTATTTTTATGTGTAATTTGTGTGTTTTTAGGTAAATAATTAATAAAATAAAATTATTATATATAATGTATAATGTATTATTATATTATAATTTACATTTGTTATATAATAATTACAATTATAATAAAGTACATAAATATTACATTATTTTTTTAATAGTTACAATTAGAACATGTTATAGGAGAATACCAATAATATAATTGATCTAATTACTAACAATATTTGTTAATGGATTATAATGAATTATTTTATCGTGTATAATTAAACAGTATGCAGTCGTATTTTCAGATACATTTTCATTTGTCTCAAATTCCAATCTTATATCAACATTACCCGATTTCAATGTCTCACTTTGATGCGAACAATCTATGACTACCAGGGGTGCTGTATTAATAAATTCGTAAGGTGTCAATGAAGGCTCACATGGTCATTCAAAGCAAGATAATTAAAATTGAGTGTACATTTCATATAACACAGCCCAATGATTATTCTCAATATTTAAATTATCATATGGATACATATCAGAATTGAAATACAGCTTAATATTACTTAAATTACATTGATCAAATTTACTCATATTCTTATTAATTTTATTCTTGCGATCTGTCTGAAATCCCACGATGATAAAACGCGGTGTTTCCAACTGTGATGTAGTTTTGACAGCCCAAGAGTGACGTTGTGTTTTTTGCAGGAGCGGATATTTATAAAGTTCCCAACTATGAAACACCATCTTCCTAGCTCGTGCTAAGTCGTCTAAGTTGATAAAGCTTTTTGGCCACATATTTTTCTTTAAAAGTGAATAGTCGGTTGCACTCACTTTTATGTACATTAAATCTAAAAAATATGTGCTTACATTATACAATGCTAAAAAAATAAATAAATTATACATAAATTTGTACCTGTTATTTTATTTTTATTGCATAACTGACATTGTTCAATATTTGGAGCTGATCATCAATATGACTTTTATCAGTTGGTAAATTCCAATGTTCCACACGTGATAATTTTTTATAATATTAAAATTATTTTTATATATTAGACGAAGTTTGGAGAAGGAATATTATTGTCAGAACTATTTTATATTTTTATTTCATAATTATTTTGAAATAATAAATATAGATAAAGATTTTTTAACTACATATATTTTTTAATGTTATTTACTATATTAAAAATTAAATACTTTTACATTTCCCGACTTGGTTAACATTTAGGGTGATTTATGCTCTTTGACGTTTAGAAATTAAATACCTCTGTAGAATATTATACAAGAGTTATATTTATTAGAGTTATACTTTTGTTTAATTGGTGAAAAAATAAGTCGCTCCGCTTTTTAATTCTCATTCAACATTACTTTTACTTATCCAGCTATTATGTTTATTATCAAACCCAAGCCATTTAATAAATACCATATCGCCCTTCCTTTTTAAAATTTTTTCAACAAGATATATATTAGGATACTTTACTTTTTGTACTTCATATTCATAAAATCCTCCTTTTATAATTTGCCCCGACTGATCTTTAAGAATATATGTAATAGGATTTGTTAATTGAAGCGAATGTATAGTAAAAATTTCATTAGACCAATTAGGAGTATAACCTTTCACAAAAGCCCCTCTATATTTGCTTACACGTACAAAATCACCCACTTTTAGTTTTGCTTTTCCAACAATTTTAATATTACTGTACACACTATCAAGAAGTAATTTTTCATTCTGTTTACTGACATTAATAGGTTTCATTTTAATAGTTCTGTGTTTTGTATTATTATACTTTTCCGTAAGTTTAGGTAATAAACTTAACCACTTATATGTTCCTTGTAAGCTAAACTCTTTCCACATCATCGATTTTAAGGTACGATTAACTCGCTCAACAACAGATGCTTTTTTTGTACTATAGCTTGAATAATGATTAATATTATATTTATTTATTAAATTTTGAAAATTTTTATTATAAAATTCTTTTCCTAGGTCAGTTTGTAAATTTTGAGGAATTCGATTATTACTAAGCAAAATACTTTTCATAGCTGCTGAAATTTCAGAACCGGTTTTGTTTTTTACCGGCTTAGTCCACAAAAATTTGGAAAATACATCAATTACAACTAAAATGTAACGGTAGCCTTTATTTATTCTAGCATAAGGAATCATTTCAACCAAATCAGCCTGGAATAAGTCATCTATTCCTTTTGTAATTACACGCCTTCTTTGAAAGTGCACTCGTGCTGGTTTATGTATTTCTTCAACAATTTCACGTTTAATTTTCGACATAGTTAACAGGTGTTTCCAGTACAATTTCAATATATAGTTCACTAGTTTTTAAGCTCATAGGACTGGGATATATTATTAATTTATTCCCCTTTACAACATGTTTACCAACTATTATTGAGCTACGGGTTTCGTTATTAATTCGGTAGTTTAGACGCTCTTTTGGATTATTTATATTAATTTGAATAATTTTACCTGTACAAGGTAAAGTGTAAAAAGTTAAATTAGAACTGTTTATTATATTATAAGTATCACCTTCTAGTTTTAATTTTAAATTTATAACAATGGTGGATTTTAAATTATTTTTCACTTTAGACAATTCTATTTGGAAATTATTTTTTAGTATATTTATTTTGTTTATATAATATAATTCTAAACTTTTAATTTGTCTTGAAATAAGAGGTATTATTTTATTAGTATATATTTTAGTTTTATGATGCTCTATATGACGTCCAAACTTATCAAGAGTCATTATTGAACTGTTGCTATTTTATAACTCCAGCTTCTTTTAACTCCTCAATTATGGATATAATTTCATTATTGTGTCCTGTATGACCGGCATCACGTGATGCAATTAAAAGCCGAAATCGATCAACCAATTCATTTACATTATCCCAGTATACATACTCCACTCGTTTTTTAGTTAATTTTTTAAAATAAGTTTCACCTAAAGCGGTACTTGGGTTTTTAGATTTTGAAGTTATATTTTTTAAGGCTAAACTTGCACCTGAGTATGAAATTGGTCTTTTAGGAATTGAAATTATTTTTTTAGAAGCTGGAGTAACTTTCCTCTGACTCTCTAAGTTTGGAGCAATAATGGAAGTATACTTCTGAGATCTGCTCCCTGAAAGTTGCTCGCTATCACTATAATGTCGACGGGCAGCATTCGTTCTTTTCACAATATCAACATAATTTTTACTATCGGTTTCAGTATACCCCAATGGTGTTTTTTTAAATAAGAGCTCATATAAACCAGGTGTTCCGATATATTTTATATTTTGTATAACTAAATCCTTACCCACAATTTTTAACTCAGAATCACCTATAAAAAAATTATCAGTATCCACATCATGACGCACGCCATATTTGAAATCAAATGAATTTTTGTCATCTGTTACCATCTCTTCAACATATTGCCGTGGTAATGGATCATACTGGTCTAAATACTCCCTGAATGAGGGTTCCTGAGTTAAATTAAAAATATCCTCTCTAGTTATTGATGGATGATCTTCAATCATGGGTGATTGATTTTCAATAAATACATCATTATCACCCTCATCCTCGTCCATTGATTGTGCCACTACATTTGTTTTTAAAAATTTGGGGCCTAATAAAGTTTCATTTTTTTCAGATATTTCCTCGTCTTTTACTTCTTCTTTCGGTTCACTTTTAAGTTCTTTTATATTGGTCATTGGTAAATTAACTGCAATATCTTTTAAAGATTTAATTATTGGTTCATATTGTGATTCTAATTCAAATTTTCTATGTAATGCACCAAGCCTAAGGTTTTTAAGCTTTTGCTTAATAATATTCCGAGTACTAATTATATCTTTTGTTAATTCTTCATTCATTTTTTTACCAAAATTAATAAACTAGCTTTAAACAGCTATTTGGGATAATATTTAAAACAAGTGGTGAAACAAAACCAACATCAAACACCAGGTCGAGAATAAATGTATAAGTTAACTAGTTGAAACAGGTAAAACAATTGGTGGAACAGATTTAATGTCACAAAATAGGTTTAAATTAACAGGGCTGTTACTTGTTGAAACAGGAAAAAACAGACCCAGTAGCAAATAACTAGCTGATAACCAGATAAAAAGCAGATCTGATAGCTAGATAAACAACTCAAAAACAGATATGATTAAATTTAATCTGTTGCTGTTTTATTGAACCTGTTCAAATGTTTACCATACGACAGCTAACCAGTAACTGAAGCCTTTTAACTCATGGCACTGTTATTTATTATAATATACTGATCAAAGCCTTTACGATAACGCCCATTACTTAAGTCACTTTCTTTGTCAATAACCATAAATTCGTACTTATTAGACCAGCAAAAAGAACAAAGATCCTTATACTTTTCATATGACATATCTGTATTTACGTGATCAGCATATACATGTTTTAAATTAATATCATCTTGTTTAAATAATATTAATAGATTAACATTATCCCGTGTAAGATGTTTGGGAATTCTGGTGTAAGTCTGACATAAATAAAAACAATCTATAGCCTTATGGCGACCCATGCAAAAGTATTCTCTAATTACATCTTGTTTATCGCAAGCTACATCATCAAATATAAAGACAGAATTGCATTGCGCATTGCATGGCTTTTCAATATCTACATTTTCATTATATGCAAAATAACTTATTCCTTCAATTGGTTCTAGCAATATGTTTAAATACTTATATTTAGGTTGAAATAATGATTTTGAGTATATGTATACATTTGAAAAACATAGACCATTTTCGTGCTCTATAAGTGCAATCATAACATTTGTTTTACCGCATCCGGATGGACCTGCTATAATACACCTTACTATATTCGGTAACAATGTACTATGGCGCGGTTGACTACTAGCACTATCGAAATCATAATTCTTAACCTTAAAGTTATGGATTTGCTTTACAATTTGCATTTTGATATAAATTAAATCACGAACATTACTCAAGCACAGTTCGTCAATGACTACAGAAGAAGTTAGACGTGTGCTGCTTAAATAAACATGCTAAAAGTGCAGAAGAAAAAATATGACGGAAGTTTGCCATTCCGCAATGTAGTCAACAGCTCACAGAAAGCAATGAAGACAAATAGTACTGGTTCTGATTTAAATAAATCTGCAAAAATAGCTTTACGAACGGTTAAGAAAGTAAAACGAAAAATTAAACATCCGAGAGTGGTACCTGTGCCGAAAACCGGAGGATTCCTTCCATTAATTCCATTTTTCGCTGGCTTGAACGCTTTAGGCGCACTTGGGGGTGGTGCTGCAGGTATTGCCAAGGCTGTTAACGACAAAAACGCTGCTACCGAGCAATTAAAAGAAGCTAAACGTCATAATAAAATGATTGAGGCCATTGCAATGGGTAAAGGTCTCTACTTAAAACCATATCGAAAAGGACTTGGGCTGCATTTAAAAAACTGCCAATAGAATTGCCATCAAGGGCATTAAGTAATATTGATCTTCGAAAATATGCTAAAGTACTGAAAATTCCATTTTTTAGAGGGGTATTCATGAGAAATAATTTACCCGCAAAAGTAAATCCTAACGAATGCGCCATTGTTAATTTAGATAATAATGATGGGCCTGGGTCGCATTGGGTTGCTTATAAAAAACGTAATAATTTAGTTATATATTTTGATAGTTATGGAAATCTAGCACCACCAAAAGAATTAGTTGATTATTTTGGAAGCACTTGTTCAATAGACTACAATTACAATAAATATCAGCCTAATAATAGTGTAAAATGTGGCCACTGGTGCTTAGCATTTTTATATAAATAAGCATTATTACTCCTTAGTATTGGTTGAACCATCATGTCATACACATTTACGCTCTTCGATACTAATTCAGTTATAACTGAAAATTTTCACCCGCCGATTATACTCGATGAGGATTCGGAATATGTACTCGGGTTAATACATTTTGGAGTATATAACTCTATGCAGAATATTCATAATAAAAATAATAAATTTTATATTGGAAATTATATAATTACTATTCCAGAAGGTTCTTACGAAATAGATGATATAAATAAATTTTTACAAAAAAACTTAGAAGCAGGTACTGAATTAAATATTGTAGCAAATAATAATACACTTAAGTGTCAAGTTAGAAGCAATAAGGAAATAAATTTTACACCAAACGATTCAATTGGTGATATTCTCGGGTTTAAACCTCGTCGATTGGATGCTAATAAATTATATGAATCAGATAATCCTGTTTCTATAATTAAAGAAAATTCAATATGTATTGAGTGTAACATAACCACAAATTCTTATACAAATAATAAAAAAGTGCACATAATTCATGAATTTTTCCCGCGCGTCCCACCGGGATATAAAATTATAGAGGCTCCAAATGAAATAATCTATTTACCAATTAACACGCGAGTAATAACTACCTTAACCCTTAAAATAGGAAATCATAAGGGGAAATTACTTAGTTTTGGAGAAGAACTCATCACGGTAAGACTACATCTTAAAAAACAAAATGGGAATTAACTTTAATCTTCCTGCTCGCAAGAATATAAATACTGCTCGAAACTGCAATTGCATCAATAGTAAGAAAACTGTTGAAGGGTTAACACCCATTAATTACCAGTTTTTAAAATCACTTGGGTTTAAAGTTCAATCTGGATAAACGAAGAAAGCGAATAAAATTAATAGTTATTTGGATTGGAGTTCAGTTTAAAAAATCAAGAAATTTTATTCTTTGCTTTCGCCAAAATGAATGCTAATATATTGAATGTGTCAGAAAACGCATTATTTGATAACTCAATCAGTCATGCGGAAAAACACACACACAAACCGTATGCTTCCACAACTTTCGACAATAATGATGAAATTCGCATTCCAATACAACAACAAGACTTGTACACTCTACCATGGAATAGTTTACTTTATATTGAGGGTAAGCTTCTCACGCATGATAATAAAGTGTCGACCACAGCTAAATTGGTTAACAATGCATTTGCATTCTTATTTAGTGAAATTCGATATGAATTTGGAGGAATAGTAATAGATAGAGTTCGGAATCCTGGAATAACTTCAACTATAAAAAATTATGTTTCTTACAATACAAATGTAAGTAAACGTTTACAAAATGCTGGTTGGTTGCCTGTGGCTGAAACAAAACAACTAGTTGATGATCACGGTAATTTCAATGTATGCATACCCCTCAATATGCTATTGGGATTTTGTGAAGATTTTAAAAAAATTGTTATAAATGTACAACAAGAATTAGTTTTAATACGAAGCGGTACTGAATTGAATGCAATTGAAAGCAGTGACGCCAAAGAAAATATGAAAATTGAATTAAGTAATGTTCACTGGAAAATTCCACATATATCAGTAGCCGATGCCGAGCGATTGATGCTTATGAAGTATATAGAGAATAGCATTAATTTGGAGATAGCGTTTCGTAGCTGGGAACTTCATGAGTATCCGCTCCTGCAAAAAACACAACGTCACTCATGGGCTATCAAAACTACATCACAGTTGGAAACACCGCGTTTTGTCATCGTGGGATTTCAGACAGATCGCAAGAATAAAATTAATAAGGATATGAGTAAATTTGATCACTGTAATTTAAGTAATATTAAGCTGTATTTAAATTCTGATATGTATCCATATGATAATTTAAATTTAAATATTAAGAATAATCATTGGGCTATATTATATGAAATGTACACTCAATTTCAATTGTCTTACTATGAACAACCATGTGAGCCATCATTGACACCTCACGAATTTATTAATATAGCACCCCTGGTAGTCATAGATTGTTCGCATCAAAGTGAGACATTGAAATCGGGTAATGTTGATATAAGATTGGAATTTGAGACAAATGAGAATGTATCTGAAAATACAACTGCATACTGTTTAATTATACACGATAAAATAATTCATTATAATCCATTAACAAATATTGTTAGTAATATGTAAATGTATTTCGTTTTTTTTAAATGTACAATAAATGTTTTAAAATAATTCAGCATTTCTCATTTAAAAAAAACCAAATTATTGGTTTAAAACATATAAATCAACAAGAAGCTTTTTACTATCATCCAACAGATGGCGCAGCTATACAATTATACAAAAAATATTGGACACAAACAATAGACCTTTTCAATTTAAAGAAATAAAAGATATGCGCAATGGGAATCTGCGCATAATAAGAACAATTGAGATCCATGGCGTTTGTTTCTAAAAAAATTGGATGTAAAATGTAATAAAAGTCTCAGACAAATTAAAAAATTCTTGAAAGAAGTTACAAAAGCTTTTATATTAAAGCTAAAATGTCTAACGATGCAAATTTTCACCGAGATTACAGATATTTTAATGATTGCATTATTTTTAACGTTTCGTTTGACAGCCCAACTGGCAGTTGTTGGCACCATTTTCGCCATATTACTTATTATTTACAATTAAAATTCTAACAAACAATGTTCGCATAAATAGATAAAAAAATATTATCAAATTAAATGCGGAAGTGTCTTCATGATAAATTGTTCATTTATAAATTTTACTATGTAACATAAAAAAGTTTTAAAAAAAACAAATAGCCAAATTAATACCAAACCACAGGTGAAATAAAAAATTAAAAATTATTAGAAAATAATAACAAATAAGTAAAAATATTAAATTATGCAAGCAACACTACATTATTTTAACAATAAATGCAATTCACATACACATAGCCGTAGAAGTTATGTGGGTTTTATACTTGGCCACGTTACTAAGCGGCAACGCGTTTATTATTTATTATTAAAAAAACAGTAAGTATTATTTATTTGTAAAAATAACTACATAAAAATTAACTCCTTTACCCTAAAATATTAATAAATAAGTAAAAATATTAAGTTATGCTGCCAGCATTAAATTATTCTAACAATATAAAAAGTTCACATAAACATAGCCGTAGACAATGAATGGATTTTGTGGTTGGATACGTCCTGGAGCGATTACCGGGCAGCTATGCGTTCTCTATCACACATATTTTAATTCTAATATGAAACTAAATGTCTACGCCTATGGGGTTTTTATTAGCAGTGAAAAAATTTAATCAAAACAAATGCGGAAATAGCTTTATGATAATAAGTTCGTATGCACTTCATAACAGGATGTGTTATCTTTTTTGTAATATTATAAAATTAATATTTATAAATATTAAATAAATCATAAAAATAGTATCGCCATTCTATTCTACGTGTTTAATTTAGTGGGAAAAGACACCTTACTTGCCATATACCTGCATCATATAACATCATTAAATTACTTTGTAAGAAAAACTTTTATCTCTACCAGGATGTGTTATCTTTTTTGTAATAATATAAAATTAATATTTATAAATATTAAATAAATCGTAAAAATAATGCCGCCATTGTATTCTACGTGTTTAATTTAGTGGGAAAAGACACCTTACTTGCCATATAAGGACGTCACATTGTTTCAACACGTTCTTATCGAATCTTAAAATGTTTCTTATCAAACCCTCAAGATGTTTCAAGACGTCTTCATCAACTCTTAATATGCTTGCTTGCTTGCTTGCTTGCTTGCTTGCTTGCTTGCTTGCTTGCTTGCTATGCTTACGTCATGTTTCTAGACGTCTTCATCAACTCTTAATATGCTTGCTTGCTTGCTTGCTTGCTTGCTTGCTTGCTAAATCTCTTATCTGTGACGTCAATCTTAGACGCCATTTTGTCTATGACGTCATGCAATCCTTATCTTTTAAATCTCTTATCTGTGACGTCAATCTTAGACGCCATTTTTGTCTATGACGTCATGCAATCCTTATCTTTTAAATCTCTCATCTGTGACGTCAATCTTAGACGCCATTTTGTCTATGACGTCATGCAAACCTTATCTTTTAAATCTCTTATCTGTGACGTCAATCTTAGACGCCATTTTGTCTATGACGTCATGCAATCCTTATCTTTTAAATCTCTCATCTGTGACGTCAATCTTAGACGCCATTTTGTCTATGACGTCATGCAAACCTTATCTTTTAAATCTCTTATCTGTGACGTCAATCTTAGACGCCATTTTGTCTATGACGTCATGCAATCCTTATCTTTTAAATCTCTTATCTGTGACGTCACTTCGTTATCTATGACGTCATCAATCTTTATCTGTGACGTCATCCTTATCTGTGACGTCACTTCATTATCTATGACGTCATCAATTCTTATCTTTAAAATCTCTTATCTGTGACGTCAATCTTAGATCGTTATCTGCGCTCGGAACAGCCTAACTCACCTACTCAAATTCAACAACAAGATTTATATACATTACTACATGAAAGTTCTTTGTATATTGAAGGAAAGTTATTAAAGGAAGATAATTCTGCACCTCCTGTTGGTACAAAAATAACAAATAATGGAATTGCATATTTATTTGATGAAATTAAATTTTTAATTAATAGTGTGGAAATTGATAAAACAAAAAATGTTGGAGCTACTTCTACACTAAAAGCTTATGCTTCTTTAAATAAAATTGAAAGTGATATACTTGAAAATGCTGGATGGGGGCTTGATATTAATATTTTAGATAATAATGGCAATTTTAATGTATCTATTCCTTTAAAAATTTTATTGGGCTTTTTTGAAGATTTTAAAAATATATTAGTAAATGTTAGACAAGAATTAGTATTAATAAGGGCAAGAAATGATAATGATGCTTATACATCATCGGAAAATTTAAAGTTTAAATTAAGCAAAATATTTTGGAGAGTTACACATGTTTCTGTTAATGATGAATATAGATTACGATTATTAAACATAACAAATTCCAATAAATTTTTATCGTGTACTTTCCGTTCGTGGGATTTGTATGAATATCCCATTCTTCCAACAGGAAAAAAGCATTCATGGTCAATAAAATCATCTACCCAATTAGAAAAACCCAGATTTGTTATTGTTGGTTTTCAAACTGCTCGTAAATATTCAATTACTAAAGATAGTAGTCATTTTGATTCTTGTAATTTAATTAATATTAAATTACTTTTAAATTCAGTTTGTTATCCATATGGTGATTTAAATCTTGATTTTAAAAATAATCAGTTTGCACTTTTATATGATATGTATGCAAAATTTCCAAATTCTTATTATAATAACAATAGTGCTTATTATGGTCCTATTTTAACTAAAACAAATTTTAATAAAATTGCTCCATTAACTGTTATTGATTGTTCCAACCAAAATAAAACAGTTAAAAATAGTTCTGTAGATATTCGATTAGATTTTGAATCTAGTGATCCATTTCCTGCAGACACATCTGTTTATTGTCTTATTATACATGATTCTATCATTCAATATAATCCATTAACTGGTGAAGTTAGATTAAGTATTTAAATTATTTTTTAAAATATATAAATAATTTTTTTACGTTTTAATATTTAGTTATAATTTGTATTTGTTAAGAAGAGGTTATAAAAGTTTAAAAATGGAGTTAATTGTTGATATTCAGGGCTTCAATTCAAAAATTTTTATAATAGTACCGAAAGAAATTGCTATTATATCAAGAGATGGCAGTGTGTTTAATCATTTTTTATTTGAAGCACCATTTCCATGGAATAAATTAGAATATAAATACAAAAAACAATGTACATGGCTTTATTATAATCATCACGGATTAAAATGGGATGATGGCCATATACCATATAATAAATTATGCGATATTATTTTACCAATTTTAGAGAGGGGGTCAAAAATTTATGTTAAAGGCGAAATAAAAAAATCTTTTCTTGAATCTTTCAATTTAAATTGCAATGTTATATCAATAGAAGATTGTAAATCACTCCAACATTTTATTTCACGTAAAACATGTTTTAATCATTTTAATAATTGTGCAATCAGTAATGTATATAAAATAAAAAATTATTTAGATGATAACATATAAAAAAACATTATTATTTTTGCTATATATTTGATGTTATAATACAAATAAAAATTAGTTTAAATATAACTGTGTTAGTGACAATTACTTAAACATAAATAAATATTTAAAATTTATATATTATTATAACTTTATTTTAAACTAACAGATAATGTTTTTTTTATTTTTTATATTAATTTTAAATGTAAATGCTAATTTAAATATCAGCGATTTTAAATTAATTTAAAAATATTTATATAATTATGGATATTTAAATGTAGGTGGAAATGAATTTATGTTATTAACAAACAATAATACAAATTATGTAAATGCTTTAAATTTATTTGAACAAAAATATAAAAAAATGAAAATTTTAATATTATAAATTTTATAAAAACTCCAAGATGTGGTGTAAAAGATATTAATTTTCAAGTTTCTAAAGAAAAATGGAATAAAAACCCAATTTATTATATTACACAAAAAGCTTTTAATTTATGGTCAAAATATACAAATTTAGTTTTTTTACAAGCATCATCAATAAACAATGTTGATATTTTAATATCATTTGGAGGTGTTCGTCATTCTCAAATAACTAAAAATTTATTTTGTAATTATTATTTTGATGGACCGGGTAATGTACTAGGTCATGCGTTTTCACCAAATAATTATCCTGTAGAAATTCATTTGGATGAGACAGAAAATTGTTTTTTTAATTAAACTAAACCTAATTTTGCGAATGAAATAAGTTTTTTTGATGTAATAGTTCATGAAATTGGTCATTCATTAGGTATTGAACATTGTACTAATCCTTACGCAACAATGTTTCCAACCTGTTATAATAATGTATTTAAAAACAAAACTTTTTATGATTTACATTTGGATGATATATTAGCTATTCAAACATTATATGGAGTTAAAACAGAAAATAGTTCAACAACAAAAGAAAATTTAACAACTAAAACTGCTATACTTAATAAAGCAAAAAATAATAAAACAATTTCTCATCCAAATTTATGTGAATTAAAAAATGTAACTACATTTTTAGTTTTAAAAAATAAATTATATATATTTTATGATAAATGGGTGTGGAATAAAAAATTAAATGAAAAAAATTTTAATTCTCAACCATTACTTATAACCAAATGGCTACCTTTTTTACCTAAAAATTTTAATAAATTAAATGCTGTTTATTTGAGACCAAATGGAAACATTGTACTTATAATTGATGATGTCACATATAATATAAAATTTCCATCTTTAAAATTAGAAAACACAGTGAATCCATATGCAGATTTTATACAAAATATTATTGGAGCTGTTTTTACAAACATGGGAAAAACATTTATATTTTACAATAATAATTCTTATGTATTAATTAATGAATGTGAATTTAATACTGCAGAATATGGATTTATTGATTCACAATTTCCCGGTATTCCTAATAATATAAATTCAGTTTTTAAATATACAAATGGTCGAATATATTTTTTTCTAAATAATTATTATTATGAATTTGATGAATTTTCAAATATGTTAGTAAAAGCAGAAAAATTTAATCTTTCATTATTTAATATTGATTGTCCTAACATTGGTATATATGAACAACTAAAAATATTATCAAAATTAATAAATGTTTAAAATATGTTTTTCTTACCCCCTCCACCTTTACTTATTTAAGCATATATAAACAAAATTTTGTTAAGTAATCGTTAGTATTTTGAAGTAAATAATTAAAGTTATACTTTCACTTATAATAATTTTTAAAATAATTAATTAAACTTGTTATATAATTAATTATGGAAATATCATTAAAAATAATAGCACAGGATTTGTTAAACATTTGTTATAATACAAATTTAATATCAGAAAATATATATAATATATATAAAATAAAAATAAATAATTGTTGTGATAATAATAGTATGCTTTTAATAATTAGAAAAATCGCGCCATTAGCATATATTTGTCAAAAAATTTATGAAAATATATTAAATTTATTTACTGGAAACACATTATTAAATATTTGAGGGAAACTTCCACTAAAATATAAAAATAATTATAATATTATAAAAAAACTACCATGTGTGGAACATTGGAATTTACCAACGCATAAAACAGATATTGATGGATCAGCTCCAAATATTGAACAGTGTTGTTTATGCAACAAAAATAAAATAAATTATATTGAAAGGTATAAATTAATATTTAGTTAATTTATTTTCAATATTTTATAATATATATTTATATTTTTAGAAATAACACATATGAAAGTGAGCGCAATCGACTATCCACTTTTCAAGACCAAAACAATAAGTGGCCAAAAAACTTTATCAACATAGAAGACGTAGCACGAGCTGGATTTTATTATTCAAAAATGAATGATAAAGTAATATGTCCATTTTGTGATATTGAAATATGTAATTTTGAAGAAGGGGATATTCCAGTTTTTGAACATTTTCGTTGGTCTCCGCTATGCCCATTTATTATTGGAAAAACAACTAATAATATTCCAATTAATGAAATAAATACAAATATGATTGATATTGTTAAACTTTTAAATAATATACAAAATAGTATAATGTGTAGTTATAATAAGAAGAATGATGTAAATATTTTAAAAAATATATATATGGAATTAATGAAATGTTTTTAATAAATAATTGTATATAATATACCCGTATGTATGTTTTTACAAACCCAATATCCATACAAATATTTAAGGTTAAAATAAAATCATGATTATTTTTATATTATTTTATTGTAAATATTGTACATGTATTAAAATAATTCAATTTATGTTTACAATATTTTATTATAAATATTTTACATTAAAAAATATTTTTCATTAATACATCAAAATAAATTTACATTAAAAATATTTTCCATTAATACATCAAAATAAAACATAATTATTTCTCTTATTGCTAAATTATATACATCATTATTATTACATAAATTATATATATATTATTAATAATTTCTCCATCATATTTAGTAGATTCTTTTATAATATTGTAATAATATTTAGAAAAATTTAAAGATTCAAGATAATTTATTGTACGATTTATTAAATCAGATAATTGAAACAAATAATTCATAGATAAGCTCCCCAAATTTAATGCACCATACTTTGATTTTAATTGTATTACCTTAAAAGAATCTACTGTGTCAAATATTATTTCAATATCATGAAATTTGTATGATTGAATGTTAGTATCAAAATTAAAATGTGAAAGTATTGCATTTTGACATAAAAGAAATTATAAAAGAAATTCAGACCACTCTTTGGGTTCAAAAGCAACACACTTTCCCAATTGATTACTATACAAATTAATAACAATTTTATAGTTATTTAATGGGTCTATACCAACAGATATCCATTTAAAATTATCCAAACAAAATTTATGTTCCATAATCAGTTTTCTATCATTTTGTATTTGATCACTTTTAATTATTATTAATTCTTCTTCTGTATTTTTATTTTCTATTTGTGGAATATTTTCCTTATTTTCTATTTGTGGAATAGATTCCTTATTTTCTATTTGTGATATATTTTCCTTATTTTCTTCGTTCAAAATGGTATCTATGGATTGTTGAACAATTTTTTTCCTAGAACGAGTTGTATTTGCTGGATATGGCTTCCGATCACCTTTTTTTGCTTGCTAAAATTTATTTATAAATATAAATAAAACAATAACATTAAAAATTTAAATTTTCATTATCTTACCTTCATAATTAGTGTTTACAGTTTCACAAATAAAATAAATATAATAAAAATTAATAACAAACTTCACTATTTATAGCTATAAGTTACTTAAATACTATTGGCCAATTTATATTGGTTAAATCTATCCTTGTTGCACTTATTAAAATTTTTAAAGTTTTTAAACATGTAAAGTAATTATGAATTATCTATAACAGGAAGTGTTATATCAACAATAATCACTCAAAATATTAATAAATAAGTAAAAATATTAAGTTATGCTGTCAGCATTACATTATTCTAACAATATAAAAAAGTTCACATAAACATAGCCGTAGACAATGAATGGATTTTGTGGTCGGATACGTCCTGGAGCGATTACCGGGCAGCTATGCGTTCTCTATCACACATATTTTAATTCTAATATGAAACTAAATGTCTACGCCTATGGGGTTTTTATTAGCAGTGAAAAAATTTAATCAAAACAAATGCGGAAATAGCTTTATGATAATAAGTTCGTATGCACTTCACAACAGGATGTGTTATCTTTTTTGTAATATTATAAAATTAATATTTATAAATATTAAATAAATCATAAAAATAGTATCGCCATTGTATTCTACGTGTTTAATTTAGTGGGAAAAGACACCTTACTTGCCATATACCTGCATCATATAACATCATTAAATTACTTTGTAAGAAAAACTTTTATCTCTACCAGGATGTTATCTTTTTTGTAATAATATAAAATTAATATTTATAAATATTAAATAAATCGTAAAAATAATGCCGCCATTGTATTCTACGTGTTTAATTTAGTGGGAAAAGACACCTTACTTGCCATATAAGGACGTCACAGTGTTTCAACACGTTCTTATCAAATCTTAAAATGTTTCTTATCAAACCCTCAAGATGTTTCAAGACGTCTTCATCAACTCTTAATATGCTTGGTTGCTTGCTTGCTTGCTTGCTTGCTTGCTTGCTTGCTTGCTTGCTTGCTTGCTTGCTTGCTTGCTTGCTTGCTTGCTTGCTTGCTTGCTTGCTTGCTTGCTTGCTTGCTTGCTTGCTTGCTTGCTTGCTTGCTTGCTTGCTTGCTTGCTTGCTTGCTTGCTTGCTTGCTTGCTTGCTTGCTTGCTTGCTTGCTTGCTTGCTTGCTTGCTTGCTTGCTTGCTTGCTTGCTTGCTTGCTTGCTTGCTTGCTTGCTTGCTTGCTTGCTTGCTTGCTTGCTTGCTTGCTTGCTTGCTTGCTTGCTTGCTTGCTTGCTTGCTTGCTTGCTTGCTTGCTTGCTTGCTTGCTTGCTTGCTTGCTTGCTTGCTTGCTTGCTTGCTTGCTTGCTTGCTTGCTTGCTTGCTTGCTTGCTTGCTTGCTTGCTTGCTTGCTTGCTTGCTTGCTTGCTTGCTTGCTTGCTTGCTTGCTTGCTTGCTTGCTTGCTTGCTTGCTTGCTTGCTTGCTTGCTTGCTTGCTTGCTTGCTTGCTTGCTTGCTTGCTTGCTTGCTTGCTTGCTTGCTTGCTTGCTTGCTTGCTTGCTTGCTTGCTTGCTTGCTTGCTTGCTTGCTTGCTTGCTTGCTTGCTTGCTTGCTTGCTTGCTTGCTTGCTTGCTTGCTTGCTTGCTTGCTTGCTTGCTTGCTTGCTTGCTTGCTTGCTTGCTTGCTTGCTTGCTTGCTTGCTTGCTTGCTTGCTTGCTTGCTTGCTTGCTTGCTTGCTTGCTTGCTTGCTTGCTTGCTTGCTTGCTTGCTTGCTTGCTTGCTTGCTTGCTTGCTTGCTTGCTTGCTTGCTTGCTTGCTTGCTTGCTTGCTTGCTTGCTTGCTTGCTTGCTTGCTTGCTTGCTTGCTTGCTTGCTTGCTTGCTTGCTTGCTTGCTTGCTTGCTTGCTTGCTTGCTTGCTTGCTTGCTTGCTTGCTTGCTTGCTTGCTTGCTTGCTTGCTTGCTTGCTTGCTTGCTTGCTTGCTTGCTTGCTTGCTTGCTTGCTTGCTTGCTTGCTTGCTTGCTTGCTTGCTTGCTTGCTTGCTTGCTTGCTTGCTTGCTTGCTTGCTTGCTTGCTTGCTTGCTTGCTTGCTTGCTTGCTTGCTTGCTTGCTTGCTTGCTTGCTTGCTTGCTTGCTTGCTTGCTTGCTTGCTTGCTTGCTTGCTTGCTTGCTTGCTTGCTTGCTTGCTTGCTTGCTTGCTTGCTTGCTTGCTTGCTTGCTTGCTTGCTTGCTTGCTTGCTTGCTTGCTTGCTTGCTTGCTTGCTTGCTTGCTTGCTTGCTTGCTTGCTTGCTTGCTTGCTTGCTTGCTTGCTTGCTTGCTTGCTTGCTTGCTTGCTTGCTTGCTTGCTTGCTTGCTTGCTTGCTTGCTTGCTTGCTTGCTTGCTTGCTTGCTTGCTTGCTTGCTTGCTTGCTTGCTTGCTTGCTTGCTTGCTTGCTTGCTTGCTTGCTTGCTTGCTTGCTTGCTTGCTTGCTTGCTTGCTTGCTTGCTTGCTTGCTTGCTTGCTTGCTTGCTTGCTTGCTTGCTTGCTTGCTTGCTTGCTTGCTTGCTTGCTTGCTTGCTTGCTTGCTTGCTTGCTTGCTTGCTTGCTTGCTTGCTTGCTTGCTTGCTTGCTTGCTTGCTTGCTTGCTTGCTTGCTTGCTTGCTTGCTTGCTTGCTTGCTTGCTTGCTTGCTTGCTTGCTTGCTTGCTTGCTTGCTTGCTTGCTTGCTTGCTTGCTTGCTTGCTTGCTTGCTTGCTTGCTTGCTTGCTTGCTTGCTTGCTTGCTTGCTTGCTTGCTTGCTTGCTTGCTTGCTTGCTTGCTTGCTTGCTTGCTTGCTTGCTTGCTTGCTTGCTTGCTTGCTTGCTTGCTTGCTTGCTTGCTTGCTTGCTTGCTTGCTTGCTTGCTTGCTTGCTTGCTTGCTTGCTTGCTTGCTTGCTTGCTTGCTTGCTTGCTTGCTTGCTTGCTTGCTTGCTTGCTTGCTTGCTTGCTTGCTTGCTTGCTTGCTTGCTTGCTTGCTTGCTTGCTTGCTTGCTTGCTTGCTTGCTTGCTTGCTTGCTTGCTTGCTTGCTTGCTTGCTTGCTTGCTTGCTTGCTTGCTTGCTTGCTTGCTTGCTTGCTTGCTTGCTTGCTTGCTTGCTTGCTTGCTTGCTTGCTTGCTTGCTTGCTTGCTTGCTTGCTTGCTTGCTTGCTTGCTTGCTTGCTTGCTTGCTTGCTTGCTTGCTTGCTTGCTTGCTTGCTTGCTTGCTTGCTTGCTTGCTTGCTTGCTTGCTTGCTTGCTTGCTTGCTTGCTTGCTTGCTTGCTTGCTTGCTTGCTTGCTTGCTTGCTTGCTTGCTTGCTTGCTTGCTTGCTTGCTTGCTTGCTTGCTTGCTTGCTTGCTTGCTTGCTTGCTTGCTTGCTTGCTTGCTTGCTTGCTTGCTTGCTTGCTTGCTTGCTTGCTTGCTTGCTTGCTTGCTTGCTTGCTTGCTTGCTTGCTTGCTTGCTTGCTTGCTTGCTTGCTTGCTTGCATGCTTGCATGCTTGCTTGCTTGCTTGCTTGCTTGCTTGCTTGCTTGCTTGCTTGCATGCTTGCTTGCTTGCTTGCTTGCTTGCATGCTTGCTTGCTTGCTTGCATGCTTGCTTGCTTGCTTGCTTGCTTGCATGCTTGCTTGCTTGCTTGCATGCTTGCTTGCTTGCTTGCTTGCATGCTTGCTTGCTTGCATGCTTGCTTGCTTGCTTGCATGCTTGCATGCTTGCATGCTTGCTTGCATGCTTGCTTGCTTGCTTGCTTGCATGCTTGCATGCTTGCTTGCTTGCTTGCTTGCTTGCTTGCTTGCTTGCTTGCTTGCTTGCTTGCTTGCTTGCTTGCTTGCTTGCTTGCTTGCTTGCTTGCTTGCTTGCTTGCTTGCTTGCTTGCTTGCTTGCTTGCTTGCTTGCTTGCTTGCTTGCTTGCTTGCTTGCTTGCTTGCTTGCTTGCTTGCTTGCTTGCTTGCTTGCTTGCTTGCTTGCTTGCTTGCTTGCTTGCTTGCTTGCTTGCTTGCTTGCTTGCTTGCTTGCTTGCTTGCTTGCTTGCTTGCTTGCTTGCTTGCTTGCTTGCTTGCTTGCTTGCTTGCTTGCTTGCTTGCTTGCTTGCTTGCTTGCTTGCTTGCTTGCTTGCTTGCTTGCTTGCTTGCTTGCTTGCTTGCTTGCTTGCTTGCTTGCTTGCTTGCTTGCTTGCTTGCTTGCTTGCTTGCTTGCTTGCTTGCTTGCTTGCTTGCTTGCTTGCTTGCTTGCTTGCTTGCTTGCTTGCATGCTTGCATGCTTGCTTGCTTGCTTGCTTGCTTGCTTGCTTGCTTGCTTGCTTGCTTGCTTGCTTGCTTGCTTGCTTGCTTGCTTGCTTGCTTGCTTGCTTGCTTGCTTGCTTGCTTGCTTGCTTGCTTGCTTGCTTGCTTGCTTGCTTGCTTGCTTGCTTGCTTGCTTGCTTGCTTGCTTGCTTGCTTGCTTGCTTGCTTGCTTGCTTGCTTGCTTGCTTGCTTGCTTGCTTGCTTGCTTGCTTGCTTGCTTGCTTGCTTGCTTGCTTGCTTGCTTGCTTGCTTGCTTGCTTGCTTGCTTGCTTGCTTGCTTGCTTGCTTGCTTGCTTGCTTGCTTGCTTGCTTGCTTGCTTGCTTGCTTGCTTGCTTGCTTGCTTGCTTGCTTGCTTGCTTGCTTGCTTGCTTGCTTGCTTGCTTGCTTGCTTGCTTGCTTGCTTGCTTGCTTGCTTGCTTGCTTGCTTGCTTGCTTGCTTGCTTGCTTGCTTGCTTGCTTGCTTGCTTGCTTGCTTGCTTGCTTGCTTGCTTGCTTGCTTGCTTGCTTGCTTGCTTGCTTGCTTGCTTGCTTGCTTGCTTGCTTGCTTGCTTGCTTGCTTGCTTGCTTGCTTGCTTGCTTGCTTGCTTGCTTGCTTGCTTGCTTGCTTGCTTGCTTGCTTGCTTGCTTGCTTGCTTGCTTGCTTGCTTGCTTGCTTGCTTGCTTGCTTGCTTGCTTGCTTGCTTGCTTGCTTGCTTGCTTGCTTGCTTGCTTGCTTGCTTGCTTGCTTGCTTGCTTGCTTGCTTGCTTGCTTGCTTGCTTGCTTGCTTGCTTGCTTGCTTGCTTGCTTGCTTGCTTGCTTGCTTGCTTGCTTGCTTGCTTGCTTGCATGCTTGCATGCTTGCTTGCTTGCATGCTTGCATGCTTGCATGCTTGCATGCTTGCTTGCTTGCTTGCTTGCTTGCTTGCTTGCTTGCTTGCTTGCTTGCTTGCTTGCTTGCTTGCATGCTTGCTTGCTTGCTTGCTTGCTTGCATGCTTGCTTGCTTGCTTGCATGCTTGCTTGCTTGCTTGCTTGCATGCTTGCATGCATGCTTGCATGCTTGCATGCTTGCTTGCTTGCTTGCTTGCTTGCTTGCTTGCTTGCTTGCTTGCTTGCTTGCTTGCTTGCTTGCTTGCTTGCTTGCTTGCTTGCTTGCTTGCTTGCTTGCTTGCTTGCTTGCTTGCTTGCTTGCTTGCTTGCTTGCTTGCTTGCTTGCTTGCTTGCTTGCTTGCTTGCTTGCTTGCTTGCTTGCTTGCTTGCTTGCTTGCTTGCTTGCTTGCTTGCTTGCTTGCTTGCTTGCTTGCTTGCTTGCTTGCTTGCTTGCTTGCTTGCTTGCTTGCTTGCTTGCTTGCTTGCTTGCTTGCTTGCTTGCTTGCTTGCTTGCTTGCTTGCTTGCTTGCTTGCTTGCTTGCTTGCTTGCTTGCTTGCTTGCTTGCTTGCTTGCTTGCTTGCTTGCTTGCTTGCTTGCTTGCTTGCTTGCTTGCTTGCTTGCTTGCTTGCTTGCTTGCTTGCTTGCTTGCTTGCTTGCTTGCTTGCTTGCTTGCTTGCTTGCTTGCTTGCTTGCTTGCTTGCTTGCTTGCTTGCTTGCTTGCTTGCTTGCTTGCTTGCTTGCTTGCTTGCTTGCTTGCTTGCTTGCTTGCTTGCTTGCTTGCTTGCTTGCTTGCTTGCTTGCTTGCTTGCTTGCTTGCTTGCTTGCTTGCTTGCTTGCTTGCTTGCTTGCTTGCTTGCTTGCTTGCTTGCTTGCTTGCTTGCTTGCTTGCTTGCTTGCTTGCTTGCTTGCTTGCTTGCTTGCTTGCTTGCTTGCTTGCTTGCTTGCTTGCTTGCTTGCTTGCTTGCTTGCTTGCTTGCTTGCTTGCTTGCTTGCTTGCTTGCTTGCTTGCTTGCTTGCTTGCTTGCTTGCTTGCTTGCTTGCTTGCTTGCTTGCTTGCTTGCTTGCTTGCTTGCTTGCTTGCTTGCTTGCTTGCTTGCTTGCTTGCTTGCTTGCTTGCTTGCTTGCTTGCTTGCTTGCTTGCTTGCTTGCTTGCTTGCTTGCTTGCTTGCTTGCTTGCTTGCTTGCTTGCTTGCTTGCTTGCTTGCTTGCTTGCTTGCTTGCTTGCTTGCTTGCTTGCTTGCTTGCTTGCTTGCTTGCTTGCTTGCTTGCTTGCTTGCTTGCTTGCTTGCTTGCTTGCTTGCTTGCTTGCTTGCTTGCTTGCTTGCTTGCTTGCTTGCTTGCTTGCTTGCTTGCTTGCTTGCTTGCTTGCTTGCTTGCTTGCTTGCTTGCTTGCTTGCTTGCTTGCTTGCTTGCTTGCTTGCTTGCTTGCTTGCTTGCTTGCTTGCTTGCTTGCTTGCTTGCTTGCTTGCTTGCTTGCTTGCTTGCTTGCTTGCTTGCTTGCTTGCTTGCTTGCTTGCTTGCTTGCTTGCTTGCTTGCTTGCTTGCTTGCTTGCTTGCTTGCTTGCTTGCTTGCATGCTTGCATGCTTGCATGCTTGCATGCTTGCATGCTTGCTTGCTTGCTTGCTTGCTTGCTTGCTTGCTTGCTTGCTTGCTTGCTTGCTTGCTTGCTTGCTTGCTTGCTTGCTTGCTTGCTTGCTTGCTTGCTTGCTTGCTTGCTTGCTTGCTTGCTTGCTTGCTTGCTTGCTTGCTTGCTTGCTTGCTTGCTTGCTTGCTTGCTTGCTTGCTTGCTTGCTTGCTTGCTTGCTTGCTTGCTTGCTTGCTTGCTTGCTTGCTTGCTTGCTTGCTTGCTTGCTTGCTTGCTTGCTTGCTTGCTTGCTTGCTTGCTTGCTTGCTTGCTTGCTTGCTTGCTTGCTTGCTTGCTTGCTTGCTTGCTTGCTTGCTTGCTTGCTTGCTTGCTTGCTTGCTTGCTTGCTTGCTTGCTTGCTTGCTTGCTTGCTTGCTTGCTTGCTTGCTTGCTTGCTTGCTTGCTTGCTTGCTTGCTTGCTTGCTTGCTTGCTTGCTTGCTTGCTTGCTTGCTTGCTTGCTTGCTTGCTTGCTTGCTTGCTTGCTTGCTTGCTTGCTTGCTTGCTTGCTTGCTTGCTTGCTTGCTTGCTTGCTTGCTTGCTTGCTTGCTTGCTTGCTTGCTTGCTTGCTTGCTTGCTTGCTTGCTTGCTTGCTTGCTTGCTTGCTTGCTTGCTTGCTTGCTTGCTTGCTTGCTTGCTTGCTTGCTTGCTTGCTTGCTTGCTTGCTTGCTTGCTTGCTTGCTTGCTTGCTTGCTTGCTTGCTTGCTTGCTTGCTTGCTTGCTTGCTTGCTTGCTTGCTTGCTTGCTTGCTTGCTTGCTTGCTTGCTTGCTTGCTTGCTTGCTTGCTTGCTTGCTTGCTTGCTTGCTTGCTTGCTTGCTTGCTTGCTTGCTTGCTTGCTTGCTTGCTTGCTTGCTTGCTTGCTTGCTTGCTTGCTTGCTTGCTTGCTTGCTTGCTTGCTTGCTTGCTTGCTTGCTTGCTTGCTTGCTTGCTTGCTTGCTTGCTTGCTTGCTTGCTTGCTTGCTTGCTTGCTTGCTTGCTTGCTTGCTTGCTTGCTTGCTTGCTTGCTTGCTTGCTTGCTTGCTTGCTTGCTTGCTTGCTTGCTTGCTTGCTTGCTTGCTTGCTTGCTTGCTTGCTTGCTTGCTTGCTTGCTTGCTTGCTTGCTTGCTTGCTTGCTTGCTTGCTTGCTTGCTTGCTTGCTTGCTTGCTTGCTTGCTTGCTTGCTTGCTTGCTTGCTTGCTTGCTTGCTTGCTTGCTTGCTTGCTTGCTTGCTTGCTTGCTTGCTTGCTTGCTTGCTTGCTTGCTTGCTTGCTTGCTTGCTTGCTTGCTTGCTTGCTTGCTTGCTTGCTTGCTTGCTTGCTTGCTTGCTTGCTTGCTTGCTTGCTTGCTTGCTTGCTTGCTTGCTTGCTTGCTTGCTTGCTTGCTTGCTTGCTTGCTTGCTTGCTTGCTTGCTTGCTTGCTTGCTTGCTTGCTTGCTTGCTTGCTTGCTTGCTTGCTTGCTTGCTTGCTTGCTTGCTTGCTTGCTTGCTTGCTTGCTTGCTTGCTTGCTTGCTTGCTTGCTTGCTTGCTTGCTTGCTTGCTTGCTTGCTTGCTTGCTTGCTTGCTTGCTTGCT
The DNA here is from genome assembly GCA_963082715.1 of Harpalus rubripes. Taxonomy (NCBI): domain Eukaryota; kingdom Metazoa; phylum Arthropoda; class Insecta; order Coleoptera; family Carabidae; genus Harpalus; species Harpalus rubripes. Next base: position 34,276,012 of record OY720458.1, read on the forward strand.
TGCTTGCTTGCTTGCTTGCTTGCTTGCTTGCTTGCTTGCTTGCTTGCTTGCTTGCTTGCTTGCTTGCTTGCTTGCTTGCTTGCTTGCTTGCTTGCTTGCTTGCTTGCTTGCTTGCTTGCTTGCTTGCTTGCTTGCTTGCTTGCTTGCTTGCTTGCTTGCTTGCTTGCTTGCTTGCTTGCTTGCTTGCTTGCTTGCTTGCTTGCTTGCTTGCTTGCTTGCTTGCTTGCTTGCTTGCTTGCTTGCTTGCTTGCTTGCTTGCTTGCTTGCTTGCTTGCTTGCTTGCTTGCTTGCTTGCTTGCTTGCTTGCTTGCTTGCTTGCTTGCTTGCTTGCTTGCTTGCTTGCTTGCTTGCTTGCTTGCTTGCTTGCTTGCTTGCTTGCTTGCTTGCTTGCTTGCTTGCTTGCTTGCTTGCTTGCTTGCTTGCTTGCTTGCTTGCTTGCTTGCTTGCTTGCTTGCTTGCTTGCTTGCTTGCTTGCTTGCTTGCTTGCTTGCTTGCTTGCTTGCTTGCTTGCTTGCTTGCTTGCTTGCTTGCTTGCTTGCTTGCTTGCTTGCTTGCTTGCTTGCTTGCTTGCTTGCTTGCTTGCTTGCTTGCTTGCTTGCTTGCTTGCTTGCTTGCTTGCTTGCTTGCTTGCTTGCTTGCTTGCTTGCTTGCTTGCTTGCTTGCTTGCTTGCTTGCTTGCTTGCTTGCTTGCTTGCTTGCTTGCTTGCTTGCTTGCTTGCTTGCTTGCTTGCTTGCTTGCTTGCTTGCTTGCTTGCTTGCTTGCTTGCTTGCTTGCTTGCTTGCTTGCTTGCTTGCTTGCTTGCTTGCTTGCTTGCTTGCTTGCTTGCTTGCTTGCTTGCTTGCTTGCTTGCTTGCTTGCTTGCTTGCTTGCTTGCTTGCTTGCTTGCTTGCTTGCTTGCTTGCTTGCTTGCTTGCTTGCTTGCTTGCTAAATCTCTTATCTGTGACGTCAATCTTAGACGCCATTTTGTCTATGACGTCATGCAATCCTTATCTTTTAAATCTCTTATCTGTGACGTCAGTCTTAGACGCCATTTTGTCTATGACGTCATGCAATCCTTATCTTTTAAATCTCTTATCTGTGACGTCAATCTTAGACGCCATTTTTGTCTATGACGTCATGCAATCCTTATCTTTTAAATCTCTTATCTGTGACGTCAATCTTAACCTAGGTTATGGTTCATTAACCTTGGTTATGATTCACTAACCTAGGTTATGGCTTATCACTAACGTCACTCTTATCTATGACGTTATCAATCCTTATCTTTAAAATCTCTTATCTGTGACGTCAATCTTAGATCGTTATCTGTTCCAGAACCGGTCTAACTCCCCTACTTATAATAATAATATAAATAATATAAATAGTATAAATATTATATATAATAATATTATCAATAATAATAATAATAATAATTATAACAATAATAATAACAATAATAATAATAACAATCATAAAAATAACAATAATTATAATAACAATAATAATATTAACTATAATAATAGTAATAATAATAATAAAAAACGAGGAATATACAGTGATTTACAAATTTTGATTTAATATTTGACACCTGTCAAACTGGTTTAATATTTATAATATATTTATACTACTATTAAATGGTACAAACAAGAAGCCAAATCTTGCGTGGTGTGCCGGCAATTCCAGATCGGATCACATCACAATCAGGACAGATTACTGTAAGTACCGAAAATGTCAACGAATCAGGCAACGTATTAAGGATGAGAGCATCACAACAAAATGAAGATGGTAATCGCACAGAGGATACTCAAAGCGGCCCCTCTCAGACGTTAATCTTAAACCAAGGGGCAATAGAAAGATCACAGAAAAAACCTTGGTCAAAAGAAGAACAAATAGAAGTATTGTGGTGCTATCATTATGGCAGGCTGTCCAGTCGCGATTATAAACAAATCTACAAACTATGGAGGGAAAGAAATCGTACAACGAGATTAAATTTAGATGCAAATAAACTTCAAACTCAAAGGCGATACATTGAGCAAAATAATAAAATACCTGTAGAAGAAGTTAAACAAATGATAAATGAAATAAAGGAATTACTGAAACGTGAAATTCAATTGCAACAAGGCATTCTAGAAGACACAAATGAATTACTTTTAATAGAAGAAAGTACAACAATAGAAAGAGACGAAGACACAGAAATAACAGAAGTGAATGAAATGAAAGAGAAAATTAAAGATAAAATAAGATATTTTCTTAATGTTCCAGTTAACCATAGACCTAGGCTTCCAAAAATTTTCAAAAATAACAAAACAATAAAACACATAACAAGAGGAAATATTTTAATAAAGAATATAATAAAAGAAAGCACAAATATTAATTTAATGTACGTTAGTACGGTAATATATAGTGTAGCTAATGTTATAACAGAAATAATAACGGATAAAGCAATAGAAAACAATATCAGTGAAAGGAACATATTGAAGGACAAGAAACCCGGATGGATTAAAAGGATAGAAACTAAGATCAACAATTTAAGAGCAGATCTATCCAAAATAGTGGAAATAAAGAGGGGAAGGTTACATCGATCTTCAAGATGCTACCGGAAAATAAAAAGAGAGTATCTGCAGGACCTGAGTGTGAATATAGAAGAGGTAATAGAAACACTGAAACAAAGAATAAGCGCAACAGCACAAAGATTTCGTAGATATAAAAATAGAAAAGAACAATATGTTCAAAACAAACTATTTAACCAAAACGGTAAAGCTTTCTATAGAAAAATGAGAGGAAATGACAAAAATGTAGTAATAGAAGGGCCAAAGGTTGAGGAATTAGAAGAATATTGGAAAGAATTATATCAAAATGATGTAAATCATAATAGAAATGCGTTGTGGTTAAATCAGTTTAAAAATATTGAAAGAACTGAAGAAATGGAATGAAACATCATATCAGAAGAAGAAGTAAAACTAACAATAATGAGAACACAAAATTGGAAAACAACAGGTGAAGATAAAATCTCAAACTTTTGGCTTAAAGAGTTAACAATGTCACACAAATACCTTGCTAAAATATATAATGGCATTATAGAAGAACCACTAATGTCCCCTAATTGGCTGCCAGTAGGTAAAACATATTTAATTTCTAAAGGAGGAGACGAAAAAGATCCTAAAAATTATAGGCCAATAACTTGTTTGAATACTACTTATAAAATATTCACAGCTATAGTGGCGACAAGAATGAGCAAATATTTGTATGACAATGGATTAATACCACCAGAACAAAAAGGCTGTGCAAAAGGCTCTCAAGGATGTAAAGATCACTTGCTCTATGCCAAATATTTGTTGCAGGATTGTAAAGAAAAGAAAAGAAATCTGCATATAGCATGGATAGACTATAAAAAAGCATATGATTCTGTGCCCCATAGCTGGATTATTGAGTCAATGAAAATAATGGGGATACCTGACAAAATAATTAACACAATAAAAGAACTAATGAAACATTGGTATACAACTATGGAACTAAAAACAAACCAAGGAACAATACAGACAGGTGAAATTAAAATAAAACGTGGAATTTATCAAGGGGATTCCCTGTCACCTATATTATTCTGTCTATCGCTAGCCCCACTTTCTACCCTAATTAAAAATGAAGCAATTGGTTATAAAATCACCAGCGCGCCAAATCCGATTACACATCAACTTTATATGGACGATTTAAAGCTAACATGTA